>LR812520.1:21450388-21825949 GCA_903798195.1 Danio kyathit
ATTAGAAATTCCAATAGTTCAGTCAAAGCAGGGTGAATCCGCCTTCAGCTACTACGCCCCCCACTGCTGAAATCAGCTTCCAAAAATGATAAGATGTGCTCCAACATTATGTACATTCAAATCAAGACTAAAAACACATCTGTTTAGCCGTGCCTTTACTAAATGAGCACTGTGCTACGTCCGACAAATCGCACTATTATGTCTATTATGTAATTATCATTATGTAAAGCACTCTGAATTACCATTTTGTATGAAACGTACTAAACTATTAAATAACGAGTAAATAAACTTGCCTTGCCTCAGGTTATGTGTATAGTTACGTATTTATAGTATATGAATAGTTAGTACTATATGTACAATTAGTGCTCTGGTATGTTAGTATGTATAGGGTTTAAATGGTCTAGTGTTGTGTTCGTATTTATGATTATGTATATTTATGTAGTACCACGGTCCTGCAAGAAACAACATTTTGTTCTACTTTATGTCCACACATGTAATGAAACGACAAGCTGAACTTGATATACACTTTGAAATACAATAAATAAAATCAATTCTTCCTCCGAAGACTTTTCCCAAAAACATCTATCAAAGTACTCGCATTATATAATCCTTGTCTAGTAGTCTTTAAAGGTCCCATGAAATTAAAATACAGAATTTTTAGATGTTAGTATCAGTATATTCGTTTTTAGGATTTCTATAAGCTAGTGTGCTCCAAAACAGTGACACAATTTACATTTAGATTATATAAACCTGATATAAACATCCAAAGCTTGCAGTTGGTCACTTCCTTCTAAATAGATCAATCATTTTTTTTCACGTCACCTCATACTTTAGTTTCTCATCAAATCTTGACCAATCAAATGCTCTCTAGTACCTGACATGCCCCGCCTCCTTCAAGATGCTTCACATTTGCTTTTAATTTGATGCACTTGAGCTTAACTACTATCACTGGCAGAGCTGAGATAAAACGCTATTGGCTGTGTTTTTAAAAGTGGAGGAGCTATTATATGTCCCACCCTCTCTTCATTTTTCAGTTATATTACATCAAACCAAGAATAAAATTGCACATTTCAAAGCACGACATGGGACCTTTAAGATTTCACATTCTAACAAAATATGTTTCCTATGTCAAGTGTAAACACAGCCATTACAACCAACGGTGTGCAGGTCTAGACATAAGAAGTCATTACCTGAAGTGGAACAAACTGGTTGTGGGATCCGCCGGCTGCTGATGGCACAGGGCCTCGTGCTCCAGGGAAAGTTCCTCCAAAGAATGGCTGCCCTTGATGAGGAAACTGCATCCCCCAGGGAAGAGGCCCGTACCCTTGTGGGGGCATCAGAAATCCACCTGTGTAAATAAATTAATGCGTCATATCAAGTGTAAACACGAGGACATCTGCATTAAAACAACAACTCTAGAGAATAAGAGAAAATTGATAACGCAGTGACTCAGACCTCCTGGCTGTCCGAACATGGAGGGATGAGGCGCAAGCGGTCTCATCTGCTGGACTCCAGGGAAGATGGGAGGAGGCAGTGGGAAAGAGCCCAGCGAGTTCTGCAGAAAACCAGACTTCATTCAGCAGTGGACAAAGAGTTATGCACTAAAACTTACTGCAGACTTGACTGTATTCAATCATGACTGCTACTAACATACAGTCAGAATTATTAGCCCTCCGGAATTATTAGCCCTCCTGAATTATTAGCCCCCTTGTATATTTTCCACCCAATTTCTGCTTAACAGAAAGAAGATTTTATTTCTGAACATAAGAGTTTTATTAACTAATTTTAATAACCGATTTATTTTATCTTCGTCATGATGACAGTAAATAATATTTTACTAGATATTTTTCAAGACACTAGCATTCAGCTTAAAGTGACATTTAAAGGTTTAACTAGGTTAATTAGGTTAACTAGGCAGGTTAGGGTAATTAGGCAAACCATTTTATAATGATAGTTTGTTCGAACAAAAAATTAGCTTAAAGGGGCTAATAATGTTGACCTTAAAATGGTTTTAAGAAAATTAAAAACTGCTTTTATTCTAGCGAAAATAAAACAAATAAGACTTTCTCCAGAAGAAAAAATATTATAGGAAATAATGACAAAATTGCTTGCTCTGTTGAACATAATTTGGGAAATATTTAAAAAAGAAATTATAAAAAAGGGGGGCTAATAATTTTGACTAACGCTACATGAGCTTGTTTATTAAGAATATTATAACATTATCATCAGCGAGTTACCAATCGTTGAAGGGTGAAGAGGGCAGCTTTCTCTTTAGCTTCGGTTTCTGACTGACACTGAGGGCCGTGAACCATCAGACCATTCGACAACTTCACCTGACACACGGTCAGACCCTGCAGAACAGAGAATAGAGCAAATGATATGAAAAGACGGAGCAAAACATAGGTCTTATATGTATATTGTTATCATTCATCCAGCTTCTGAGAAAAGTTTATTTAGAAACACCCGACCAATGTCAAAACTGAACACTGTTACATTTGCTGAAGTAATTTCATGCACATTCATGCACATAAAATCTAAATCTTGATTAATTGAACATTTTAACTTGATAAGGATTAATGAACGATTATTTTATTTATTTAATTTTTTTGTCCTCATAGTTCACTGACTGGTTTTGTACAGTAAATATGCTGCATTACTTGATTTTAAATTAATTAAAGGAAACACACACTATCTACTATCTGTTATTATTTATTGAACATCAATGTTGGACAACTGAAATTAAAACACACATTGCCTTAAAAGAACAGTCAAAAAAGAACTAGGAAAAGTAATTGAAAAAATTGACCTGGAAAAATTTGATTGATTATAGGTTCTGAATGTCGATTTCGATTAATTTTCAATTAATCGGCCAGCCCTACATTGTAGATTATTAGAAATCTACCCTTACCTCTCACATTTATATTACAGTTAAGAGTGTGTGATATTTAAGATAAGAATATTGTTGCTTTAATGTTCAGCTGACATGTCACTCCAAAAAAAAAAAAAGGTCATTTATATTAGTGATGGGAAGTTCGGATAATTTTAATGACTCGGACCTGTGAGTCTCGTTCATCGAGATCATTCATTCATTCATTTTCTTTTCGACTTAGTCCCTTTATTAATCTGGGGTCGCCACAGCGGAATAAACCGCCAACTTATCCAGCACGTTTTTACGCAGCGGATGCCCTTCCAGCCGCAACCTATCTCTGGGAAACATCCACACGCACTCATTCACACTTATACACTCATACGGACAATTTAGCCTACCCAATTCACCTGTACCGCATATCTTTGGACTGTGGGGGAAACCGGAGCACCCGGAGGAAACCTACGCGTACGCAGGGAGAACATGCAAACTCCACACAGAAATGCCAACTGACCCAGCCGAGGCTCGAACTAGCGACCTTCTTGCTGCGAGGCGACAGCATCATTTCGTTTAATTTGCCAAAATATTATTAAAATGTTACGAGTTGCTTTCAAACACATCTACAAAGGTTGATCACACAACACACAAGTTAGAACTAGAATGCTGTAAGAAAAAGAAAATCATTCGTCTATGATGGTATTTTTGTCTCGCTCAGCTCACCTCTTCAAATTTGAGTGGTTCATTCTCGTGACACTGACAGTCATATATAATCTTAACCAATGCACACAGTCTGAGCTGGAAGGACGCATGACTGGTTTACCTTTTGAGTCTTTGGTTTTTTGAGTCATTCGATTATCACGTGACAGCATGTAAAGAGAGATGACTCAAACCTGAGGACTCGAGAGATGAAAAGATCAAGGTTCTAAATGCATATGACTGGCTTTTGCCTTTCACATGATAAAAAGAATGACTCAAACCGAAGACTCGAAAAATGAACGGATCAAATCCTTTTCCAGCTCTAAATGCATATGATTGGCTTCTGTCTTTCAAGTGATGAATGAACGGCTCAAACTTGATAGAAGACTCAAATAAATTAAAGCACCTGCACAAATGTGCGCATGCAGATAAACCTCACTCCTCTTGTTAGAGCAACCGTCAACGCTGCAAGAAATCGCCGGTTAGATCCCAGCTCAGACCGGGTTGGGTGCAGTATGATATACATGTGGGGGCTCGTCCGGGATGGGAGAGAGGTTTAAGGGAGTGAGTGTACCAGACACCAGCTAGCAAAGTGCTATGCAGGTAAACCTCACTCCTTTGAGCTCTAAAGGTCCTCTAGCGACAGACGCTAAAGGCCATGGTCTTTAGCCTCCTTGTTAGAGAAACTGACTCCTATGCAAAGAATCGGCGGTTCAATCCTAGCTCAGACTGGGTTGGGTGCAGTAGGACTGGTGCTTTACATCAGCATAAAATAGTGGACCCCATTTTGAACGTTTATATTTTCAAAATTATTGATCTATTTGTCGGTGCATTTGAACAAATCAGTTTTATTAAACAGATATACTTATTAAAATAGTATTTTAGTCACCGAACAGGTTTTTCCCCAATGTACAAATTTGGGTGTGCACATTTTTGGACCGTTATCGTGAGATTTTTTGTTAGATTAGCTCCAGATGTGGCTTCAGTACTGACTAAACTAATATGAACTATATGCACAAATATATTATTGTAAAGCATCCTGTTAAAAATATTCATTTGAAAGATTTTTGACAGGTGTACTCGTATATCCAGAGCACTGTATATATAGTATATGATCTTGGTTTAGCATTACTTAGTCTCCTACTTTTGCTCTTCTCGGAGTTCCCCAATCAACTCCTTTATTGATAGGAGATATTTTACTAAGTCCAGAGTACTGGCTATTATTAGATATTGGGCAGCTCTTATAAATAAAAATAGCCCTCTATGTATGATTTTTATAATTATAAGTTATGATATAATTATGTAATATCACACAAACTTGAGTGCTTCTGAATATCAGAGCTTGAGCCTTTTATATTTTACAAATGTTCAGTGTATGCTATGTAAGTTTATACTTAGTTACATTTTTCTTGTTTTGGCAATCATAATAGCTCAAATCAAAGCCAGAGCAGAACATCTGTGCATCCCAAAGCAACACTGCAATGTTCCTTTCATTAAATCAATCTGTTTTGAAACCATTTGTGTCAAAGATCTAGTCATCATTTCTAAATGCATCAGCAATTGTGAAAAAACACTTGAACGGACAATTAAATCAATCACTCATTATAACAATATCCTAAAAACAATATACAAACATTAATATTGGACAGCCCTAATTTGAGTTTAAATTGATTTGATTAAATTAGTGTGTGTATTACATGTAGTTTTGTGCATTCACAAAAAAGTAAGCCTAAAAAAAGTCACAAGAGTTTATGAGATGGACGAACCTGTCTGTTGCGGAGGAAGGCAAACTCTGGAGGTCCCATCCGGAGCCCCATGCATACCCGTCCCAGTTCAGTGGCCATGCTCGGCAAGAGGGGTGGCTGTCCAGCCAGAGGATGAGGAGGAGGAGGAGGAGCAGCAGCAGCAGCCGGAGCTGTTTCAGGCTGAGGAGTGTTTATCCGAGCAGCTGAGGGACAAAACAACTCCCAAAATTACTCACAATCAATCATCTAATGAATGACTTACATTTACATTGACTCCCTAAAAATGCAGTACCTAGTTTCTTGCTGGAGCGTCTCTTGCTCTGCTGCTGGGCGTTGGGGCCGCCAGAATCAGGGGCAGAGGAACTTGCTCCGGAGCTGTCGATCTTCAACATCTCTTTTAATACTAGAGTTCCCTTCTGCTTAGAGAAAACAAAATGTATTTGGATTCATCAAAGAAAATAAATAACTAAACTTTTTCCACTGTGGAAGACAGAAAAGTGGATTGCGCACCATGGCAAAGGATTGTGGGGAGAGAGGTTCTGCTGACGGGCTCTTGGGCTCTTTAGGTGGTTCATGCTGAGGAGGTTCAGGATCCTTTGAGATTTTAAGATTGGCTATAAGTTCCTCAAACTCTGTAGATGCCTGTAAGTAAATAAAAAAGGTGTCTTACACTAATCATAGAAATAAATACACTTAGTTTAAGGTAATGCTTCCAGTTCATATCATGTAGCAGTACATGACTGGGCAACAGTGAAAGAGCAAAATGTATTTATTTTAGATAGTGGCACCTGCATCCCAATCTACCTCGTGACTTGCAGTAATCCACACAGTCACGTACTTGGTTTTATTTAGATAGGGGCTGAATGGAAAGCCAAGAATGGATAATGGGGTTGGAGAGACTTTTGTTCAGATTTATTTGCAGCTTTTATCTTTAGCTGAAACATTGGCTGATGTCTGCTGATGCTGATATGATACAAGATGTTTTTCAACCCAGTAAGAACTGAAAAATTATATAGTTTACATATTTATGCTCTCTAATGTTGTTCAAAGCCTGTATGGTTCTCTTTTTTCTGATAACCCAATAGAAGGTAATTTGTGAACGCTGTATGCCATTGTACCATCATTACTACACCATATAAGTTTTTATGAATATTTTGAATTACACAAACTTAAAAAGGGAAGCCAAGAATGTGTAACGAGTTGGGAAAACACAAAAGAGTTCAAGAAATCTTTCTATGAAGAGTGGCAATAAACATTAAAGAGCCGATCCTCCCTACATGGAAGCCATACCACCAAGGGACGCCCCTTGCTTTTAAATGTGAATCTGTTCAATGCTTTAATTTTTTTTAGGCATGAAAACACTCTGAAATAAATATAAAAATGGTGGGATTCCCTTGCTTTCTACTACAGGTGCCGTCACTCCTCCTATGCAATCCTCAAAACAGTTAGTCCATATAGCGGTGCGTGACTGTCAGATGCGCTCCATAGTGATAAATGGATGCTGTTTCCCAAATGAATTCTGTGCAAGCGATTTGAAGTGGAGATTAAGTAGCGCTGGTTTTGGGTGCATGTTTGAACAGACATATACACATAATAATAATAATAATAATAATAATAATAATAATAATAATATCTAAACATGTCGATCTTGGTGGGTTTTCTTTTCTTTAATTTAATTGTCTTAAATAAGCATTTAGCAGTTAGGAAAGCAATCGAATGCTTTTATTATAGATGTGTGCATTTTTAAAGGGACACCTCTGTTATTTAATGTGATCAAATAAAAACTCTAAGCGATAGATTCTTTCCCAGCTCTTTAATCAGAATGTTTAAATTATACTGTGAAGAAAAGGTTAATGAGCTATTAATTTTTGAATAGGCTAAACTGTTTGCTAGTTTATTTGCAGCTTTTTCTAATGTATACTATTTATTTTATCCTTTGATAATAATAATAAAATATATATATATACACACACACACACACACACACACACACACACACACATATATATATATACATACATATATATATATATATATATATATATATATATATATACATACATATATACATATACATATATATACATATATATATATATATATATATATATATATATATATATATATATACATATGTATATATTTTATTATTATTATCAAAGGATAAAATAAATAGTATACATTAGAAAAAGCTGCAAATAAACTAGCAAACAGTTTTACATTAACCATTAACAGCTCATTAACCTTTTCTTCACAGTATAATTTAAACATTCTGATTAAAGTGCAGGGAAAGAAAAAATAGGGGATACCCGCCCCCAACCCAAAAAAGAAATTCCCGTTCATCACTTGAAACGGTCAGTAATATGTTTATATATACACACACACACACACACACACACACACACACACACCACACACACACACACACACACACACACACACACACACACACACACACACACACACACACACACACACACACACACACACACACACACATATATATATATAAACATATTACTGACCGTTTCAAGTGATGAACAGATTTAGTAATTTGGGGAATTTCTTTTTTGGGGGGGTTGGGGGTGGGTATCCCCTATTTCACATACCAATGTTGATAGGTATGTTTAGGACAATTTTTAAAAACTTTTTGATCCACTTCAAATGTTGACTACTGTATTTTCTTTTTTGTTTTTGGAGGATTTTCAAAAATTGTTGTTTTTGAGTGAACTATTCCTTTAACATTTGCAACACACGCACAAACCACTATTAAATGTACCTTATTTGAAGGCCCCTGCAGAACGGTATTCAGATCCTCATTTCTCTTCAGGAGTCTAATATTACCACCCGAGGCCTGAAAAAATTATAATAAACAAAAATCAACAAATTAGGTATTTAGTCTTATATAAAAGATGACATTAGAATATAACCTAGTATATAAGGGTGCACTCTCAGAAATAAAGGTACGAGAGCTGTCACTGGGGTGTTACCTTTTTTAAAAGGTACACATTTGTACCTAAAGGCTCAATATTAGTAGCTCAAAGACATATATTTTAGTACCTAAAAAATTTCAAGGAGGTACACTTATGTACATTTTAGGTACTAATAAGTACCCTTAAAGTCCCAATCAACTGGAAGCTGCGATCGTTATTTTTTTTTTCGTATTGTAATGCAGATTCTTAACAAACGGAATATTAAATGACACAATAGTGAGCGTGGCTTGCTTTTTCAACCGCGGGCTAAATAGATGTTGTAAAGTACGCATTTCATTCAGAGAGATCAGAAAAGTGGTTTTAGAAGAGTTATTACAACCTAACAGCCTCCACCTGCTCACCATTACTGTTTGTTGTCAAAACTGACAGTTGGACCAGTGTGGTTAAGTATGTTAGCTATGCCCAATACCTCAAAATCACGTCATCTGAGAATAAAACTGAAAACACACAAGAAGTGCATTTTTAGATTTCAATTAAAGATTAAAAGGGCAGACAATTGTTTTTTTTTAATGACATGCACAGATGAATTGTTCATTTCTTGAGGACTTTTTTGACCCTTTAGTTACAAACCACCGCAGTGACTTTATTTCTTTTAAGTCTTTATTTCTGAGAGTCTAAACTGTAAAATATTTAATTCCACAGAATTACTTGAAATTGATTGACTGGAAGGTGTGCAAATAAAATCCTTTAATGTGTAGGTAGTTCCAGTCAAGACTTGATCACAGTTCTAAATAAGTGCGCTATACCCTCTAACATTAGTAGTAACCATAGTAACTCAGTTACAGTTGCCGGAGTCTTCATTCCTCTGTGTAGTCTTAAGGACGACAACATGTGCTGATGGGAATCTAATTACTTCAGCAATATGCTCAAAAATGTTTGCTAACAGGTAGCTAACACATGTTACTATGAGCTATTAGTAGGGCCAAATGGAATTTGCGGACATTTTTTGCTATTTCAGCGCAAAATTTTGTTAAAAATCTGCGGAATGATTTTGGGGGTATCATAACTAAAAGCTTAGTATATGAAATAAAAAGTAATGTAGCTTAATGTAGTAACTTCTATTTAATTTGTACAACGCAAATCCAATTAGATCCACTTTATTTGGTAAAAAAGCAAGTCTCTCCATATAATATGTCTACTAAAAGACAGAAAATATATTACTTTACAAACTGTATTGTAAATAAATCATAAGAACTCTTTCATATTAGTCAATAATATTACTGAAATTAAATTAAAAACTGAATGAATATAAATTTACACACATTTACAGAAGTAAATAAACAGAATGAATGATGGGCTAAAAATCTGTGGAAATCTGCACGCGTATATTCCGTGTGGGCCTAGCTATTAGATATGCTTGTGTCATTTACACATATACTACATCCAGATTATGCAAAGTAGGTACTATGCTTGAATTTGAATTTGCTATACAGCAGTGCTGTAAATGTACTACATCTGCCATTTGTCCTTATCACTTGACCTCCCCGCATCAGTTGCATCGCTTCACTCCCAATAATAAATGTTTTTAACCTACTATATGATAGGAACATATGCGATTTCGGATGCAGCGATTCACAATCTCTCTCTCTCAATGCTAGTTTTAACTTGTCTACAACAACACAACAAATGGGATAAACAACAGCTTGTTGTGCATTAAATGACTTCAGAGATTGCAGAGACATTCTTTGCCTCTGTGTCCTTCTAAAATGCATTGGCAAGCAGTTGATCATGTCTTGCATAATGTTTTATGCATAGTGTCTGTATACATCATGCTGCTTGACAGCCAAATTATACAATGTGGTATGAAATATGAATACATACAAGTTTGATGGTTGGGTCGTTGCCTTGGCTCTGTTTATTTTGTCCCTCCAGCTGATTCTGATGTGGCATCTGGCTTTTACCAGCCTGTCAGACATAACAATACTCATTTAGTACAATTACTATACTAGATTAATTATGCATTCTTTGTATTTTGAATTAAAACAGCTTGATAACTAATAACTTGTCGCTTTTATTTGAAAAAGCTTTTGCAATTATGTTGCACAGTTTTTATTAATACAAATTTTTAGTTTTATTTTTCAATTATAGAACTTAAACCATACTGAAATTTCTCATGAAGTAAAGTATGTTTGTTCTCTCTATTTTCTCTTGATTAATTTACTGTGATATACAAATCCCTGAATGTGCAACACTTTTCTTTTCTGACAGCACAACAACAAAAAACAACATAACTTTATGCTATAAAGTAATTAAATAAGCAACTTAATAACTAACATAGCTCCTCGCTGGTGGAATGAAGTGAAACCAGAACTTACAAGCAGGAGTGAACAAGCATTAAATGGAATAGTCCAAACAAAAACAAAAAAATCTTTCATCACTTTCTCGCTCTTTACTTGTCACAAATCTGCTTGGGTTAAACCCAAAATGAGGTATTCAGAAGAAGGCTAGAAACCTGTAACCATTCACTTCAGTAGTGTTGTTTTTCTACTATGGAAGTCAATGGTTACAGGTTGTTCAGCTGTTTTCAATATATCTTATTTTAGGTTCAACAGAAGAAAGAAATTCATAAAGGTTTGGAAGCACTTGAGGGCAAGTAAATAGCGAGGAATGTTTCATTTTTGGGTGAACTATCCCTTTAACCACTTAAACCACTCTTAAACCAATGCACTTACACACGCTCATAAAAATTTCTAGCTTGTTTCTAACTATTCAATACATTTATAATATATTTTCAGACTAACGATGCCTTTTGACAAATTTCTTGATCCTCTTTTAAGTTGCTTTGGATAAAAAGCGCATGCTAAATGCATTAATAGAAATGGAATTTTAACGTAATTTACTGCAATAAACACATTTCTTTTTTTGATTGTTTTAGTAAATGGTAAAAACACAAATCACAAACAAGCACACAAAGTAAGAGAAGGCACCTACATTATTTTGCCAGTGGGCTGGTGGTTTCTGGGGCATTGCTGAACTCTGAAGGGACTGCCATACATTACTGAACTCTTTCTCATTATTAGACCCCTATACAGAAACACACAAAAACACATATGTGAATTATAATGCATTATAGACAATCCCCAACAGCAGAAAGGCCTATTAACCTCACACGTCATACCTTGTGTTGGTTTCTCTGGTTGAGGGCTTTATGTGGCGAGTTCCTGTTGCCCTGAGTGTCACCCCTGAGATTAAAACTTTGTCTGCCATTCTGCTGCTGTCAAGATAAAAATAAATAAACACTTTCAGCCAGGTGATCCTAAAAAAAGTAGTATTGACAATGGTAACTGAAAACATTAGGTACTTCAATAAAGTGGCCATGTACCTTTTTTTTACTTAAATTTTTAATTTTATATAATGTCTATTATATCAACATTGTTGTTAGAAACAATATTTATTTGTATTATAGTGTTTTTAAGTCTACACCTTCCCCAACCATCACAGTAAGCTGCAGGTTACAATCATAGACATTATAATAGATGTCTTTGGTTGCAACATCTAGGGCTGGGCGATAAAATCAGTATCGATATTTACTGACCAAACACCATTGTCAATATCAATAAAAAAAGAATCGATATGTAGTTTCAGTATGAAGCGCTATAGTTTTATTCAAATGTGTTTGCTGACTTGCACAACGTGCATATGGGAGCGAGGCGCACATGTGAACCGAGTGCATTTTCCAGCCACACCTAGTTGAAAGCATCTGAACTTTTCCGAATGCCTCGAGCGCACCACAATTCATGCAAGTAGAACTAATCAATCTGCTTCACACTTTGTATGGAATATATACATTTCAGTAATAACGATAATATCGAAATATATATTATATAACAATATTATATAATATGTTGTATATTATTGTTATACAATGCTATATAACAACCTTTTCTCCATAAACTTGCATTGAAGCTGCAGCAATGGATGTTTGTTTACCATCCTCTAAGAAAGCAGTTAATGGTCACCTAGTTACGAGAGACGCCAGGAAAACACGAGCGCAAAGTCCACTGTAAATGGTCAAGGAACCCACATGCTTGCACTTGTCACTTCAGGTCAGAACAACAACACATGCGAAAATGAGTGCCGCATAGCAGCAGTGAGGAGATTATAAATAAAAAGGATGCAAGAATGACACCAGAGTGGCTTTTTGGTTTCTTTTCTTGTGCATCCCAGCCACTAGGCTCCCCATCTGAAAGAGTTTTTAGTATAGGGGTAATGTAGTCAATCAACTTCACAATTTGTAATGTTGCAATATGTATTGGAATAACGATGGTTGGTTCCTTTACTTAAAAGCTCAGATTTGATTATCATAATTTGTGTTGTTGACAGAGTTTGAGGTTTACTGTATCCTTATTATTCACACCTTAAAGTTTACTTTGATTGTTCAGTATTTACGCTTCACCATTGCACACACTTTGTAACATTTTATTTATGAAGTTTAAGAGACTTTTTTAAACTTTAACACTTATGTTTATTTTATTTTTAAGAGATCAGATATTTTGTTTAAATAGTTTTTTGTTTTTGACTTTTAAAAATATTTGCCTTAGTAATGTTGGTAAATTAAAATAACGTGGTTAAATAAAAAAAAATCATAATATTCCTAAGTGGATTGTTAAAAAATATTCAATAATTATCAATATCAAATGATATGAAACATGATATCGTGATAATTTTTTTTGCAATATCACCAAGCCCTAGTGACATCATATTTTTTTCTTCTTGTATATTTATGGTGGTGGGCATCAAGTGTTTTGGTCCACCGCCACCTTCAGCTCTAATGTGTGTGAATCATAGAATAGGTTTAGAGACTAAAGTAATGGACACTACTCGAGTATGTACTACATTTAAATTTGAATTTACAACACGGCTAGTTAGAAAACTATGTTCTATATAGTATGGAAGTATATGATTTCAGACACAGTCATGCAGTACATCATATTGCACATGTGCACTTCAATGTGCGAGACTTGGTATATACGTACATGACATCACTGTGCTACAGGCAACAGCGAGGACTATTTGTCATCTTGTAGTCTTCAGAGCATCTTTGTTGTTTGGTTTCTGTGTAGTCCTGACTTTGCTGAGCTCATTATTTAACAACTACTAGTCTGAACTGCCTGTTTCGCTACCAGGATGCCTTTAGCCTTGTTTACGAGGCATGAGTGTGTGTGTCCATTACCTGCATAGGGATGAACGGTGAGCGTGGCGAGTGGTTAAGGCCGCCCAGCTGGCTCTTGTGTGAGATTTGGGATGAAGATGAGGGTTGAGGTTTGACGATGGCAGTGAGTTTGTGTGAGCCTAGCTCCTTCCTGCTGCCGTGGCTCAAGTTGATCAAGGCACTGGGGGGCAAACGATACCCACGACCAGGAGAACACCTGAACACACACATTTAATACACTGTCTCACACTCACTCTACATTATGAACATTATAACGTGTCTATACTGATTAAAAGCATCATGTTCTTTAATCTTACTGACATAAATTTGCATTGAGAGCAAAAAACTACTGTACCTGATAGTGAGTCCTCCAGCAAACTCCTCATCAAATATCACTTCATACAGAATTTCAGCCTCACGGTCAGCTGTTGAACAATAAAAGTGGAAGCTGAATGAGAAAACCAAATGCTGAATGAAAACAAAAAGTTTGATTCAGGTTTACACTTTTACCTCCTTTGATGCCGATGATGGTTCCTCGAAGTCCGAGTGGAACAGAAAAGCTCTCTCTCACATTGACCACACGGTCAAACAGATGATACTCTGAATCAGGATCTGGAACAACACCATGCTGCTGCTCCAGAGGCTGAACAAACAAAGAAACACACACATATGTATACTTGGGTATCGAAATATCCCATCCCATAGAAACATTTTCTTATATACAGATGGGTAACACTTTAGATTAGGTCACAATTCCTGCTAATAACTACTGGCTTATTACCTGTCAGTTAATAAGATATTAACTGTTCATTAGTAATTATCAAGTATGATCTTATTCTGCATCCCTAATCATACCCAAACTTAAACCCAACTTCTACCCTAATAACTATTAATAAACAGCTAATTAGTAGTTTATTAAGCTAGTAATGTTACTAAATTGTTTGTTAAAACTGTGAATTGTGACCTAAAGTGTTGTCTACAGTCTACAGATTCATATATATATATACACACACACACTATTAACTAACCCTAATTTTTAATTAACAATTAGACGTTTTTAATTATCAATTAGACGCCTCTACAATTTACATCTGCAATCAGGGCTTTGAATGTCAATACATTTGTATCACATTCATTAAGCGTACACACTGACACACAGACACATACCCTAAAAAGCAGATGGGGCTTCACAGTGACCCGCACTTTCTTGTTCATCTTCTTTGCCTGTAACCCAGAAATCAAAACATTATTAACATAATGGCAGAAAGAACAACTGTGATTGTACAGATTTGTATGTGATCCTCACCTTCGTTTTCTCCAGCTCCTCTTCGATCTTCTCCACGATACCAGCATCCAGAATCTGCAGATCACATGATGCTCTGGAGATTGAGCTCACTGGATGTGTTTTCAACCAGCCCTGGATCTCCTGGACCTTTTCCACTCTTTATTTTTTTTTAAGCATCACAATAGTAAACAGTCACATTATTATCATCAAGTCTGGCATACTATTAATGTGTAGCTTTCTGAACAAAATTTGCAATGAAAATAAAGCAGATACATTGGATATGAATTCTATGCTGGTTTGCATACACACCCATTCTCATCCTCTCCCGGCCAGATGTCGTCTTCGTAAAATATGTCATCGTGACTGTTTCGTGCTACATGGTCAAACACCTCTGAAAATCTAAAACAAAAACAACAATAATAAAAATTAAAAAAAAACGTAGGTGCCGGTGGTTATACGGAAGTTTTAACTATGACCGCAAATACACAAACACACCGTTCTAGGTATTCAGCTATTAGTTCCTCTACAGCAGCAGAGTAGAGCCACTCCTTCTCTGTTCTCTTGGTGTAGCCAGGAACTTCCTCGTTCTTTTTGTTGAACTTGAGATTAAGGCCTACGTTGACTTTCTGCTCTCCATGTGGACTGCACAGAGCCAAAAGCATTTAAAAGACATTTATTTACAGACAAAAATGATTCACATTATATATTAAATAATTCAAATAAAATTTCCTGAATGATCTAGTGATCTTTGCATAACACTTGTATAAAACAAACAAACAAACAAACTACTACCTACCTAACTAACTACCTACCTACCTACCTAACTAACTTACTAACAACCTAACCTAACAAACAAACAAACAACTAACAAACAAACAAACAACCTAACTAACTAACAAACAAACAAACAAACAAAGCAAGCAAGCAAGCAAGCAAGCAAGCAAACAAACCAACAAACAAACAAACAAACCAACCAACCAGCCAACAAACAAACAACCTAACTAACAAACAAGCAAGCAAACAAACAAATTAACAAACAAACAAACAAACAAACAAATACAAACAAACAAAAACAAGCAAATAAATAAATAAAACAAAAATAATTTCAAATACAACAAGTGAGCTAGGCAAAAACTAATGTACAGTTTGAGAAATAAATGTTCATTGTGAGTTTTACATGATCACAGTGTTTTAAGATCAGCTTCAAATGACTGTTAGATATATAATAAAATATTTAACATTGATTAACACAAACATATGAAAAGATTTATTGGCCAATAACTATTATTAAAAGCCTATATTCATTCATTTAAATAAATAAAAAGCACTACAAACTAGCAAAACACTAAAGCACACTTTATACGCAAGTATTAGTTGATTTAGCCATCAGACATTATAAATGTACAGTCGAGCCTTGAACTATTCACACCCCTGGACAGTAGGACAATAGTGATTTATCAATTTTAGATGAAAAAAATAATTCCATGCATTCTTAAATACAGCTGAGAAAAACGAATATGGTGCTTTTAAACAAATATTTCTCAGAGATTTTGCAGAGTACATAGAAATTAAATGCTAATTAAATACAAATAAAATAGGTACTATTATAAAAAAAAAGTGAATTTTGCTGACTTTTTCTTGGATCCTCTTCCGATGAAGATGCTACCAGAGAACCTTGAGACGAGGTAGCCGGTGATACCGAGGCGTGAGGCAAGCACATACCCGGGACTGTACTTTACCGAGTATTTCTGAAAGGAAAAAAGAAACCATTAGTAAAACCTGAAAATAAAAGTAATATGAAAGAGTAGGGCTGAGCCGATAAACGATATTATATCAAATCGAGATAAAATTTATGTCAATAACAATGATAAGCTCTGGACTTTTTTCTATATTAATCTAAGAGCCAATCACACAGCAGATATGTGCAACAATGGGAATCTAAATGTGAGATGTACGGAATTTTCAGCTAATGAAAATTTGTCAGTCGAAAATGTTATGCAATTTAACAGACCCTCTAAATTTTGTGGCTTCAGTCATTGTTGGGGTACTCTTTTAAATCTGGAAGTAGTAACAACTTATATTGAAATATATATCGTTATCGTTCAATATGGAAAATCTATATCGATAAACTATCGAGATTGCATTTTTGCCAAATCGCCCAGCCCTATAAAAGAGTACAGTTGTAGTAGAGACTAAAGACTTACATGCTGGTTCTGTATTAAGGCATCGAGCTGAGGTTCACATGGTACAGAGAAAACCACTCTGACTCGTCCCTCACTGATGACATCACTAGAGTCTTGCACCTGAGCAAACAGAAAACCTCCTACATCACTGACATTCAACCACTGGAGCTACTACGAAAGCACAAAAAGCTGTACGTACATCTCCCATTGCACCGTAATATGGATTTCCAACCATAAAGACTGTGGTTCCAAGAGGAAACAGCTCCTCCAGTGTCTTGAAGCGCGCCAATGAGGAATCAAAGGCCTTGATATCCTGAAATGAATAAACAAGAAATGACATATTTAAACATTAAGAGGGATTATTAGATAAATTAGAATAATTACAAACACATTTAACCAGTGGACATAAAGAGTTTGTTTTTGCTCAGTAGCACATAATATTTGACTACATATTTTTCAATAAACTTCTATAAAGCTTAAAGTGACATTTAAAGGCTTAACTAGGTTAATTAGGTTAACTAGGTAGAATAGTGCAATTAGGCAAGTTATTGTATAACGATGGTTTGTTCTGTAGACTATTGAAAAAATATACAGCTTAAAGGGGCTAATAATTTTGACCTTAAAATTGTTTAAAGAAAAATAAAAACTGTATTTATTCTAGCCTAAATAAAACAATATTTTTTCTTCTGGAGAAAGTCTTATTTAGCAGACTGTGAAAATTTTCTTGCTCTGTTAAACATCATTTGAGAAATATTTAAAAAAGAAAAAAAAATTCAAAGGGGGGCTAATAATTCTGACTTCAACTGTATATACATTTCATAGTTATACTTCTGTCACTTCTGTGTGTACATGTGTATGACGTGTATGATGTGTATATTATGTGTATGACTTCACTGTGAAGCTTGTTTGCTTACTGTGCACATGACAATAAACAAATTGAATTGAATTGAATTGAATTGAATTTAAAAAGGTTTCTGAAAGTAAGAGTCACCAAGCCTGAAGTTATTTAATGAGGAATTTAAATTATATATGTTTTCCTATTTAGAAATATTTCAAAATACAATTTATTCCTTTTATGACAAACTTCTGAATTCCCAGAATCATTACTCTTGTCTAGTCATGGTCACAGGATCTTTCATAAATCATGCTAATATATGAATTATTAATGATGGTGGTTATCATCATCATGTTGAAAACAGTTTTTGGATATTTTTGTGAAAACTGATGCATCTTTTCAAAGTTCTTTGAAGAACATATTGTTCAAAAACCACCTGTTAGAAAAATAAACATTCTGTAATATTTTAAACATATTTATTGTAAACATTGAACAATTTAATGCATCTACACAAAATAAAAGGAAAAAAATAAATACTTTTAAATAGAGGTTTACCAGTGTTTTTGGAAATCATTTTCAAGAGTTTCAGATATTACAAATTTTAATGATGACGTTTATTTATCAATATTTTGGTTTGGTGCGAATATTTACCTTCACAATGGTCTGATATGGAAATGGCAGGACCTGTTTGGCAAACTGCTTCTCCAAATGGACTTTTCCATTCTGACCGATGACGTACTTCCTGCCTGTCAGCAGCTGGCCGTAAACCACCACATCCGTCTCATTGATCACAATGCCTTTACGCTTGCTAAAACTGAAAAGTAATATTACACATATTGACAATTTAATAAATTAAAAGGACACGAGTGTTCATTTTATGATTTAATAATTACAAAATTTCCTATTCATTAGACTAGATAGTTTAATATATTGTGATGATTTTTTTTTTATTTGTGGTCATAACAGCAGCAAATGCTAACCACACTAATTATTAGTTCAAAATGAGTTCATGAACATTTTCATGAGATCATGTAATACTACATACACATTGACTGGACTTTCCGTGACTATCTATAGGGCTACTGTGCCTTAACACTGTGTAATAAGGCTCCAGTGGTTAACATCAGTTAATTGAACTAAACTCATGATGAAAGCTTTTATTTAATTCTTTTTTTAGTCAATGACTATAACACATTAAAATCATAGTCGTAAAAGTCAAAAATAATCAAAGTCAAAACTAATAAACTGTAGTTGTATTTTTTAACTAATATTAAAATAGTGACTGTAATAAATCTGCCCTTTTTCTCATTCTGATTTTAGTCCAATAAATAACATTTACTAATGAGACTTCATTATAAAGTGATGGATTCAGATTTCTGCCTTCCAATCCGTTCCAGCATGGATCAACGTTTTTCCTTTTTCTCATTACTTTATTAATATAATTATTTGAATCAGTATTTAATCTTGAAATGATTTTGACTAATGAATAAAGTTAACACATTGTTTAATATAATATAAGAACGTTCAGTGCATTTGCCTGTCTCTTAGTAAATTCTATTTTCAGGAGCCACAAAACCAGTTCAGAGGTCATGGAGACCGCGAATGCAACTGAAGGGCTTGATGATTGAAAACAACGGTTTTTCTATTTGTATTGCTGTGTGTTAATACTGTCTAAAGTGATTTTGATATTATTATTATGTCTTAATTCAGTTTGAAGTGATTTTCCTTTTTATTCAAGATAGACTTTGTTTAGAAAGAATATAGCATCTTGAATGCAAATTATACAGGTTTTGATAAAGACGGCTGAGAGTACACTTAGCCTTGGGTAGATTTTACTCTGAGTGTGTGTGTGTGTGCGTTCTATTTGATTGTGGATCCTTTTCACAGGTCTGAGGTCAGCTCTAAGCAGTCCAGTGGATGTCTGACGTTTATATGCGTAAGATACTGAAATATTGTTTAGATGTTATACGCGCGCACCCATGTGAACATTTTCCTAGTCTATCTGTGTTTTAACCAATCAGGTTAAAACACCTATATGTATGACACAGTTAATGATGTTATGTGAGAGTATAATTGATGTTGATTTATGAATGTAAACAGAGCGGCCAACAAACTCATTGCGATTGTTGAAGCTGGCTTCTGCTGATGAAACTGCAAACTATCTTCAGTAAACTTTATTTATTTAAATCTCTGATCAGGCTCTTCTTCATCTGACAGACTGGTCATTCTTTTGGGTTATAACTGTAAATTATCCCTACAAAAGTGTTACCTATAGTACTTTATAATCCTTTTGCACTTTAATTTGGTTAAAATGTTTGATTACCCTGAACATGTATATATAATACACCAAGTATGTTTTTGTTATTATATCTGTTATAGTGACCTTTTCTACAGCATAGATCAATAATGTGATATAAACTAAACTGTGATTAAAGCTTCAGTAAATAATCGCAATCAACGCATAATTGTCATAAACCTAATATTCAAGAACATAATATTTTCATTAAAAGACCATGTTTTATACTAGATTAAATGCTATATTTATTCAACATGGTCCTCAGTAAAACAAAAGACCACACACATTTGAGCATGTGCACTCTATACGGGCATGAACAATCTCTATACATTATATTATTATAATATAATAATATTAAAATATTGTTCATTATGTTCACCTAGCATTTTTTCACATCTAGCAAGGTTTTTCACTTTTATTTCTGCATCGTTTGTATCGGATCGGTTGTTTGGATTCTTGCTTAATAAAAATAGTAGTAGTAAAAGCCTAAAAAAGAAAGGGATTTAAAGTAAACAACAAAAGTATCCTTGAAGTAGCAACAGTTTCTGCTGTTCTGACGTCAGCTGCAGATGTGAATGAATTGCGGAAGAAAGTAGTTCCTCCTACTAAAGGATGCTTAGGGCGTACTCACACTATGCTATCCGAACCATGCCCAGGCCCGTTTCCCGGATCGTTTGAGAAGTGTGAGTGCTCTGAATCGGGCTCAGGCACAGTTCACTTGGGCGGCCTTGGCCCGGTTGGAAGAGGTGTGCCAGAGCGCGGTTTACTTGGGCTTTGGCGCGGTACGCTTGTGTGTGAGTGCAATACGCGCCTGAGCCCGAAACTGAAAGCGAGATGTGACTTTTAAGGGACTGTTTGATATGGATTAATTAATCATCGTACTGTTCAATGAACGCAACTGTCATAGTTTATTAAAGACGCAAACCCCTCACTGCACAATAGCTGCACCTTCAGCAAACCTCCTAATTCCTGCAGCACGAGGACTTTATGATTGTTTATGAGCATCAAAAGTGGCTGATCTGTTCTGCGAAATATTAGACTGTGTGTCACCGCATATCAAACGACTTAAACGATATAACTAAAGAAATCTCCACTGTGCAGAGCGAAAGAGCTTCTCTTCCTAAACTGAACAGCGCATCATCGATGACGTAAGCATGCCCAGGCCCGAATGTAATGTGAGTGCGGGCCGTCGGGGGAGACGGGAGGGGGACAAGCGTGCTTTGGCCCGGTTCAAGGCAACTGTACATAGTGTGAGTACGCCCTTAGACTCTTGTGTTTGATTTTCTTTTTTATATACACGATTATGCCGATATTGCTCATATATATTAAAATGCATATATGGCCTATAATTTTTGAATATGAACTCAGCAGGGTGATATTTAAAGGGGATAAAACATTTTACTAGTTGTTCACAGGATCATAGAAGCGTAGGCCAAAATATGGATGCATCAAACAGCTAATGTATCAGTTTGAAATGTTCTTGTTAATAAATTACATGAATAAAAAAAAGTTAAGTAAGGTTTAGCTTACTGCTCTGTGAGGCCTTGCACTTCTTTGACCCAGTCCTTCTGCTCTTTATCAGTCACACGGCTGACTTTAGTGGGTGGTGAATTGTTCTCCATGTACAACACCTGTGATCCTGAGGGCTCCTCTAATGAAAACCTGCAGAGCAAGGAAACACTCTTAACAGACTAAAGGAGAGAGTAAATGGGTTGCACAGCGGATGCACCAACCTGCACCATGCCATGCCTTTTAGAATGGTAAACACAGTTTTCTAAGAGGGCCATGCATTTAGTATCTGTTCGTGTTGCTTAGTAATGTATAGACAACCATGTAAAGACGCGTCCATTGTGTGACTCGCTTCAGATGGAGCTGCATGACCTTATCAAATAGCAACAATCAAAATACATCAATACAACAAACAAAACTTACTTTGTCTCTCCATCTGAAACGGCTACAATTCGAGCTTCCATCAAATGAGGCCAGTTCACAAACAAAGACCTTCCAAGAACCAGCGCCGCAACATCTTCCACCTGCAAAGCACAGAAATCAGAAATTTATCATCAAACCACCATGACCTTAAAATAGAGTTAAGTGTGTCTATTTAAAGGGCACCTATTATGCAAAATACACTTTTTACATGGTGTTTGAACATGTTTTTACATGCATGTTGCTCAAAAATGATAATTTCCTGTTAATTTAATCACTCTGCGCATGTGCAACTGTAGTGAAATTGTAGTCCAGTCATTTTTGATGATGAAAGCTCAAGGGCTGGTGACTCAATCCACAATATCTATCAGCAAGTTTTTCAACTTTCATTTACATTTAAAGTGATGCACACAAAAACAGCTCTTTTTTTAGATAAACTCCAAAAATAGGGGTATAACAGTTGCCCTTTAAAAATCCTAAATACGTCATTAAAGGTCCTGTGAAGTGCTTTTAAATGTACAATTTTTATTCAATTTTTGACGTAACTGAAAAATGAAGAGAGGTTAAAGCCGTGGTCACACTGGACTTTCCTCCCCATAGACTTCCATTCATATGCACGCGAATGCGTCAGACCGGAAACGCAGGGTCAAGCGTCGAGTTTCGCAGATTGCTGCGGTGCAAAGTTCAAGCTTGGTGAACTCTGACCTGCGAAATCGCATCACTTGACTGCGTGAGACCAATCCAGGATCAAAACATGACCTCTCTGAACAGAAATTTAAAACATGGAGCAATCGCTCGCTTTTTAAATGCCTATTCATCTTGTTTAATCCTGCCCCTTTTCGCAGCGCCGTACGACAGAATTTCGCAAGCTCAAACTTTAGTGTGCCTGCGGCTTAAGACATATGGTAACTCCTCCCCTTTTAAAAAACAGCCAATAGTGTTTAGTTTTTTCACACCTCTGCCAGTGAGTGGATGAGCTCAAGCACATCAAATGAAAAGCAAAAGAGAAGCGTCTACAAGGGGGCGGGGCATGTCAGATACAAGAGAACATTTGATTGGTCAAGATTTTATGAAGATTTGTTATGTTTATTTCAGTTTTTTACTTTCTAAATAAGAATTTTGTCACTGTTTTGGAGCACACCAGCTTAT
This sequence comes from Danio kyathit, assembly GCA_903798195.1. Taxonomy (NCBI): domain Eukaryota; kingdom Metazoa; phylum Chordata; class Actinopteri; order Cypriniformes; family Danionidae; genus Danio; species Danio kyathit. The sequence continues at coordinate 21,473,518 of LR812520.1, forward strand.
AGATATCCTTAAACCTCACAGACTGAAAGAAACATCACAAATGTTTTATTTTAATCTAACGGGACGCATGGATCGACATTAGATGTCAAGCAGTGTTTAGTCTAATGGGATAAATTGCTCACCTGCTCCATCTCATGGCTTGGTAAAATATCCAGGATCATGTTTTCTCCTCTGCTGCTTTGTTGAAACACCATCACTCCAGTTTTCTTCTTGTAAAACTGGGTGAGAAACACAGCAGGAGAATCTGCATTAATACTGTGCTGATAATACTGTGCTCCGCATTAATTGGATGATACACCAATAAGGACTCTTTACTTTATGACGGATGTGCTGTAATGTGGGAAAGCCGCAGAAGTAAAGCGCTCCTCTGTCGATCCTGCATCTCACATGATCAGGTGATACACGCCAGGCATCCATCGGAACCGGTGTTTGCCTAAAAACACAAACACAGAGGGTGGCGTTTAAAGAGCATGATAAATAAATATGATCAATGTTAACACTGTTTATGATTTCTTAACTGTGGTAAAATAATAGCACTTTTAACATTAATGATAAAATAACACTTTAGTAGCAATAATTACATTTTTCCGTCACTTTGAAAGTAAAACTGTAATTATAAGCAAGACATCATGGTAAAAGGCATGCCATGTTAAGTGTTGTATATTTGTCTTAATACTGGCTGAAGGAGTTTGTTTGTTGTTTATATGAATAATCAGCCTGTTCTAGTTTAAATGGAAATATATTGTTAATAGGCTGAATCTGGGAGTTTTATTTATTTAATAGTTTATGTCACATTTCTTGTTTGTAAAGGCTAAATACAAATAAAAAGTGAACATAGATTTTTTTGTACTGTTTTTATTTTTTATTTTTTAAGTTATAAGAGTCTGGAGGTATTATAGACTTCACAAATTCAGTTAGCAGACATTTGTAGGTACAGACATCCATTGTATGCATTCTTGGCAGTTTTAATAGTATCCATATTGATATTGGAATTATATTGTATAGACCGAAATGAAAAAATATATTGTAATATAAATTTTTGCTATATCGTCCAGCCCTATGATATGGGGATGGTTAGGAGGCTATGATGGATAGAGGACAATGGGCAAATTTGGCCAGGATGCTGGGGTTAAACCCCTACTCTTTTTCAAAAAACATCCAGGGATTTTTTAATGACCACAGAGAGTCTCATCCGAAAGACGGCGCTTACTGAGCAGTATAGAGTCCCCATCAATATACTTGGGCGTTAGGACACAGAGCACAGGTTGTGCTGGCCTCACTAACACCACTTCCAGCAGAAACCTAGCTTTCCCATATGGTCTCTCATCCAGGTACTGACCAGGCACAGCCCTACTTAGCTTCAGTGGGCGACCATGTGAGAGTTGCAGAGAACTAGCTGCCAGGTTATTAATCATCATCATCATCATCAACATTATTATTATTATCATCATCAATAATAATAAATTTTATCAAATAATTAGAAAAGATTATTAGTCTAATCCTAATTATTAATGATTTTTGTCAAAGAGTCAAGTGTAAGTAAAAATGTAAATGTGTGATCCCACAATATAAATGTGAGTGAATAAAACAGACCATTATCAACAACATCATCAAACTGTGCAGCAGGACTGACCTGGCATGGCAGTGGACGATACTGGGGAAGATCTGCAGATCTGGGGAATTATAGAGATAATCCAGATCTTTATCAAAGCAGTAAACTGCACACTCCGTATGCCTGTTCCTGGCCTTCTCTGATGGGGTCAGATTATGAGTGTAGGGCTCCATAGCGGCTAACAAGCATTTCTGAAAGCAAACACAAACATCACATGACAGCACTTCCACCACAGATGTTAAAAGTGTCGTATGTGCAGATGTTTAAAGCACCTCGTCGATGAACGGGATGAGCACCACGGCTTCCCACTCCTGCTGTTGCCGTTCAGGTCAGTTTTGAAGTCTTGTGGGTAATACTCAACAATGGGGGAGCTTAGTGACGTCATCAGATGCTGTGGGGAAAAGAGTCAGTCAACAGGGCTATCTTTCTGTTAGGGCAAAGACACTGCAGGTCAATAGGGTAAAACAATGACCTGATATTTATCTCCATATTTCCCCAGTTGATTAAATTACATAAAAGGGTTAGTTCACCCAAAAATAATCATTATGCTATTAATTATTCACCCTCATACTGTATGCTTGCAATTTCTTAAGACATTTAAGACGTTTGTCTAAATACACAATGTAACTACAGAGGCTGAGCTTTAAAAAGAAAACTCTTTTTTGCGCAAAATGCTAATAGTCGAATCTGATTTAATGAATTATGCCAAGCTAACCTAACAGCGACCCCACCAGAACAAGAAATCGGCTGAATGGTTTCAAGAATGGTTCAAGTCAACTGCTTAACTCTAGGAGACTGGTAAAACGAGCCTCGTTCAAAAAAGGTGGAGTGTTCCTTTAATCATCAGAAGACAAATTAAGATATTTTAGATGAAATCTGAGAGCTCCCTCATCCTCTATAGACAGCAACAGTCCAGAGACATTCAAAGGAACAAAAAGCAATTGTCAAAACATTCCATGTGACCACAGTGATTCAACTGTAATCATACAAAGCTCATTGAACAATTTTGTGTTAAAAAATTATAAAATTGAGGCACTATGGCATATTTTTTACTACGCTTTACTACACAGTATGGCATATTGCCATTAGAGTCAGCAGTGCAACACCCAAGTGTCATATTTCTTCTAGTATTCGCACACCCTAATCTGACATGGAAGACATTGGTAAACATAATAACTGTTATCTTATTTTGATTCACAAAGGTGTTTTTGGAGCTTCATATGACTACAGTTGAACCATTGAGGTCACATGGAATGTGTTGACAATGTTTTTGGTTCCTTTTCTGGACTTTAACTGTCTCTGCAACATTTCTGTCTATGGAGAATAAGATAGATCTCAGATTTGATCTAAAATATCTTAATTTTGTGATGAACGAAGGTCTCAGGGAATTAGAATGACATGAGGGTGAGTAAGAAATAACAGAATGTTCATTATTGAATAAAATAACCCTTTAAGAATTGCAAACATATACATATTTTTTGTATTACAAGTTTTCTTACATGTTACTGTGCGTTCACATTGCTGCTGGTGAGCATCAAAATTCTTTCTCTGACCGCACTGCTGTCTGTGCTTACAAGCCATCTGTGAGGTAAGGCTTTTTGTGTTCATGTTTAAGGGCTAGTCTAATTTCAACATGAACATGAAGATTTACAGTAGATGTCTGCAAGATTTGATCTTTACATTAACAATAATTTGCATGCAGCCTGCATTACAAACAGTGAAAACACAGGAATAATCAACCTCTGCTCATCTTGCTTGAACTAATGTGGTCAGAACCAAAGATACAGGACTGCCTTTTCTGGAATCCTGTCAAGCGGTGTGGACTTCTACATTCTAATTCGTTGCAGCCAAACCATGTCATAGCTAATTACCATAATGGCAACCTGATTTCAAAACTCCTCAATGCTCTTACAGCCCAAGACAGCTATCCTTAGATATGCAAATGAGACGTTATTAAATATGCACTAATCTGCATATATATTTTTACCACAAAAACATAACATCAGATGCTGTTGGGTTGAATTTGTAGAATGAAACCTGGCAAATTATGTATGAACATATCTCTCAAGAAAAACTTTTTAGTATAAATTAATGTATAAATCTGTGAAGTTTGGAGTACAGTTAATAATATTAATAATAATTCCTTACATTTATATAGCGCTTTTCTAGACACTCAAAGCGCTTTACACATTGGGGGGAATCTCCTCATCCACCACCAGTGTGCAGCATCCACCTGGATGACGCGACGGCAGCCATTTTGCGCCAGACCGCACACCACACACCAGCTGATTGGTGGAGAGGAGACAGAGTGATGAAGCCAATTATGATATGGGGAGGGTTCGAAGGCCATGATGGACAGAGGCCAGTGGGCAGATTTGGCCAGGATGCCGGGGTTAAACCCCTACTCTTTTTCGAAGGACATCCTGGGATTTTTAATGACCACAGAGAGTCAGGACCTCGGTTTAACGTCTCATCCGAAAGACGGCGCTCACTGAGCAGTATAGAGTCCCCGTCACTATACTGGGGCATTAGGACCCACACAGACCGCAGGTTGGGCGCCCCCTGCTGGCCTCACTAACACCACTTCCGGCAGCAACCTAGCTTTCCCATGTGGTCTCCCATCCAGGTACTGACCGGGCGCAGCCCTGCTTAGCTTCAGTGGGCGACCATGTGAGAGTTGCAGAGAGCTAGCTGCCTAGTTGGTGCTAGTTCAAAGTTACCTCTACCATCGCTGCGAGACAAAGGGATTACCAAAATTCATTTTAAGTGTAACAGCCGTTTGCGACACTGCCACCAGGGAATGCAAAGTGACTGGATGCGAACGGACAGAAATATAGCTCTAAATATCCTAGGCTACTTGTAAATGAAGATGAAATAAAGAAACAAAGCATTAGAATTCCTTCATAAATAATTATAAACTTGCTAGCTTTATTATCATAGTAAACTGGCAACCAGCCAGCTAGCCAATGTTAGCCGGCAGCTAGCTCTCTGCAACTCTCACATGGTCGCCCACTGAAGCTAAGCAGGGCTGCGCCCGGTCAGTACCTGGATGGGTGACCACATGGGAAAGCTAGGTTGCTGCCGGAAGAGGTGTTAGTGAGACCAGCATGGGGCAACCTGCAGTCTGTGTGGGTTTTAACGCCCAAGTATATTGATGGGGACTCTATACTGCTCAGTGAGCATTGTCTTTCAGATAAGACGTTAACCAAGGTCAAATTTGCCCACTGGCTTTTGTCCATCCCCATATCATAATTGGCTTCACCACTCTGTCTCCTCTCCACCAATCAGCTGGCATGTGGTGCGCAATAAGGCTGCAGTCACTTCATCCAGGTGGAAGCTGCACACTGGTGGTGGATGAGGAGATTCCTCCATAAATGTGTAAAGCTCTTTGAGTGTCCAGAAAAAAGCACTATATAAATTGTAGGAATTATTCACATTTATTAAACTTGTTAACTACAGTGAGGATTAATTTTGTAAATTAAACGAAAGAAAACTGTAAGCACTGCTCAAGTGAAGATTTAAGGCTCAGTGCAGGAGAAACAACCCATTTTGAGAAATTAATCTTTTAAATTATGTGTTGTTACTGAAATCTACCGACCCAAATTGATAGTGTGTGTGACAAAATGTGTTATAAGAAAAAAAAAAAACAGTATGAAAAAAATCTCTAAATAAACTGGTACATGAAAAACAAGTTTTTGCCTGCAGTATATCTCCACTGTACTGAGGACATATTGTGTCTGTGTGTTTCACCTGGTAACACTGTGGAAGAAGGTCTTTGCTGGCTGATGGCAGGACACCCAAGAGCTGCTCGAACGGCATGAAGGGTTTGGCCAGATCGAAGGTCAGCGAGAGACCAGAGATGTTCCTCACGTCAGAAAGGAAAGGAGCGTAATGGTATGGATAATACCTGTAGAGATTTGAGAGAAGCACATATTCCTTTTAAGCTAACCTGAAATCAAAATCCAATACAAGGACAGCATTTATACAATTACACTTGAGCAGCTCATTTGTAAAAGAGCTTTCAGAAAATGCTGAACTTTTTCATTAGATCTACATTATCCATGTGAACGATATTTTATCAAGCTTGCTCTCAATTGGGGGCGTGGGGGGTGGTGGGGGTCTTGGGGTTTGGTATGTGAAATCTCAAATTGGACGATCATCAAAAAATCGTTTTTGAGCAATTTATTTATTAATATGAATTATGTATGATTTTCAAAAGGGTATACTGAAAACTAATTTCTTGTTAAATATGCGTGTGCATTTGGACACTTTAGAAATAAATAGTTAGTTTATCCTATTAATTGTCCCACTGCCCACAACAGTAGCTATCTTAATTTAGTGTTAAACAACATAATGCAGTCAACACAGGGTGAGATTTAAAATGCATTCATGTTCTTATTGAATGCATTTTCTATTAGATTGTAATTTTACCCTTTGTGTTGTCATCTGGGAATTTCATGACTCACCAAATAGCTTAAATAAAATAAATAAATAAAATGCAATTTACTCATTTTAATTCTTCCACTTATTTATTCCATTATTTATGTCAATGGTTCATATTACAACCATGAGCAAAGTCAAAATGTAGATATTCCTTAAAGTTAACATATTTAGTGTAATTTTGTAATAATAAAATATATTACAATTAGCTTTAACAGCTTTATATCTAGATTGTTTATAAATGTATATAGTACTGTGCAAACGTCTCCGGCCACTAGTATTTTCACCAAAAAAAACAAAGGTATAAAGTTGGTTATTTCTATATTTTACTTAATCCATAAAAACTTTGGTAACATCTCTAAGAGGCTTCAAATACCTGTAAAAGCTGCAAAGCTACTTACAAAATTGTGGGCAAGTATACCAAGTGTTTTTAATGCAAAGTGTGATGATAGCAAATGTTGATTTAATTTAGTTGATATAAGTAAATTGATAAATAAACTGTATTTGTGCATTATTTTTGAAAGCATCCTCATTTTATAGCATTTTTCGGCACACAAGTGCTGAGACTTAGAACAGTACTGTAGCTTTGCAGGTAGGTTTTTTAAACATCATAGAGATGTTCTGTTTCTTCATGTCATTCCAGACTGACTGGACAATGATCATATCACATCTCTGTGTGGAGCACTGGCTGTTGTCAGACTCCTTGTGCAGACAATAATTTTACTGTATAATTACACATAATGACAAAATAATATTTGGAAATGAAAATTGAGATCTCAAACTGACATTCTACAGAAAAATGTAGATTTTTTTGGAGGGTGAAAATACTAGTGGCCTAAGACATTTGCACAGTACTGTATATAATTAAAAAATGATTAGAAACTGAGGTAAACAAACTTACACAAAAATACAATTCGATCAGCAGAGTAAAAAGATTATTACAGTGTTATGTTACAACTGATAATTAACAAAACGGTACACAATAAGTAAAAGATGTGTAATATATATATATATATACACACACATATACACCTAGCTATTAGTTTCTATTATTACGGGCCATTATAATAAATGATTATCACAGCAGCAAGACTATAGCTTTCTGGTCTTGATTGCAATATTGTTTAAAAAGCACAATCCCTGGTGTACACCAATTACACAAATCATTTTTTTAAAAGGGAATTAAAAACTAGATTTTTATTTTTTTTTGCCTTTTGAATTGCGCAGCCCAACTTATATGTAAGATTCACTACATTAAATCCTCTCTTTCTGCTTACCAGCTCCAAGACTGAACTCCATGGTAGTAGTAATGCAAGATCCACTGGATTCCCTCCACATAACATTTAGCTTGATTGGCCAAAAACTCACTGCAAGATGAACACAGAGAAAACGAGACTTCAAAAGTGTGCTTATTTTCAGATGCAAAGAGAAAACATGAACACAATTTTCATGCTCGTCAAATATAAAGTGATTGGAGACTCACTCTGAGACGACTTCAACATCCATTTTGGTCATGTAGTAGGTGCGCTTATATTGTCGAAACTCTGTTTCAAACATGTCATCGTCCTCTCCGTCCTCTTCTGTGCCTTCTGCTGCATTGTGGGAAATATTAACCCTAAATTAAGAAGCTGAATGCTTTAACATATCATTCAGTATCTGGTTGCATTTTACAGCAAATCTACTTAAAATTCACTCACACAAGGACAGTAATGCGAGTAATATGAGGTAAATTCTAGGACTTAAATGTCTGTGAGAACCAGAAGTTGCTGAGGTTTTTATTTCAGTATGTTGACGTACTTCCAACTGAAATGGAATATTGAGTAGGGGGCCATTAATTCTTCACCTTAAGTATAACAACGTGAGCTGGCAAAGTGAACATTGTTAGATTTCACATACTTAAAAAAGTGACAAACAAAACTTTGCTCACACTTAGTTGGTTCTAAAAAAATTTCTTCTTTTACACAAAAAACAAAATAACCTGCAGAATATTGAGGAAAAAAGGAGCCATCGACATATATACTAAAAACAAAAACTACTATAGAGGTCAATGGCTGCTTTTTTACAACATTCTCCAGTTTATCTTCATTTGTATTCAACAGATGAAAGAAACTCAAGGATGAGAAAATCAAAATGTACTTTTAGATGACTAAATAGATGAAGGTGAGCAAATGACTATAAAATGTACATTTTTGGCTACAGTTAGGATAGCCATCTAGAACAGTTGTTGTGTTCAGTATGTGAAGTCTGGATTTGTGTACCTCTTCCTCCAGTGCTGTGAGAATCTCTGACTCCATCAAGAGCAGAGAGACACAGAGAGTCGTCTGAAGACTAAACACAAAAAGAACACAAACACACAAAAAACACTCTGTTATTATTCTGTCATTTATCTTTGTCTTATATGTTTTAATGCCATATCAGAAGTATTGGCTATATATGAAAACACTTATATTTTATTATAAAATGATTATTTAAGGAACCAAATGCAAAAATGTGCAACCAGCACTGCTATTACTCAAACCAAGAAAAGGATTATCATTTATCAGTCTCATTCATGAAGAAAGAAAACTAGGAGAAGACAGAAACAGTAATATGTTCATTTAGAAAACAGACACACCTATTGACTAGATCTGAATCTGATTCAATGGTCGGATACGGATCAATGGCAGCAGCTCATTACTCTTTGACATGCTCACTATTGTTTGCTATGATTTTGAATGTGTACAGGGAAAATTGACAAAGCAAGGTATTTTACTAAATGAAAGCTAAAACTAAAGCTAAAACTAAAACTACTGGTCAAAAAAACAGTATTGTGATGTGAAGGAAAAGAAAAAAATAATTAAAAAATTTAACTAAACTAACAACAGTAGTTGAAAAACAAACAAATAATTAATTGTTAATTAAGCATAATAATTTTAATTGCTACTTTTTAATTTTAATTATTATTTGATTTATGTGCATTACATTTGACAGCATTTATTTGTAATCATAATTAATTTAACTGCAAAAATTACTTGTAAATTAGAATACATAAGCACTCATTCTGTGGCAGAAAATCTGGCCTGAGCCCAAACACATCAGTCAAGCACATGTTATAAACGCACACAAAAAAAACGCTTCTTAATAAATATAAAACGTTTTCTATATTTACTTTTGCCAAAAACTGTCAACTAGGCATGCTTAACTACATATAGTAAGATCTTTATTATGAGTAAGTTTGTCTGAATTTTTCATAGTTTTTAACTTATGAAATAATTCTTCACCTTAAGAATAACAACGTGAGCTAGCAAAATAAACATTGTAAATTAAACTTATATGAATAAGTTTGTCTGAATTCTTCATTGTATTTCTTCATAGTATTCCTTGGGTTAATAAGGTTTTGGATTCAGTGTTTGTTCAAACAATTTAATTTAATTTAATACTAAGAGGTTTGCACAAAGTTAATGTAAATTGTGCAAACACTAAACTTCAACAGTGGACGTGTTCTGTTAACTCTGATAAACTAGAATTGTTAAAAATAAACATATAAAATCTAAAAAGAAATGTGTTTAAAAAATAAAAACTAAACTGAAACTAACAAAACCATTCATGAAATGAACTTATACTAAACTGAAATGTACAACAAATGTAAATGTAAAAATAATAGCAAAACAAAAACTAATTTAAAAATGCAGAACTATATTAACCTTGAGGCAGGAATAAAAACACATCATAAAGGGTGCTTGGATGTGTGGTCCATCTAATACTCACTTTACTCTTCTTCATGTCTCTGCCATCAGCCTCCTCAGCTGCCAGCCCCGCGGCTTCATTCACATATTTGTTCCCAACCTTGCTCTCAAACCACTTTAGGTCCACAAACACCTCACTGAAGTGCTCCCGGTCAAACTGAGAACAGAGAAGAGGATGACGACACGTTCAAACTGAAGCAGTCAGTTTTACAGTCCCCTTTTTTTGTATTATATAACAAACAAGTAAATCAATTCCATTAAACCTGGTGCATCAGTTCCAGTTGTAATGTTTAAGGTGATATAATATGTATTTGCAATCTGATTGAGGGTCTGAACCCCAGCCAGGGGGGGTTTAATCAATAAGCAAGGTAAGTGGCCGCTTAGGGCTGCAGGATATCTGAGGACCTCCAATAAATATATAGAAGTGCAAATTATACCTATAAACTACATAAAACATCGTTTCCTAGCATATTTTGTATAGTGAGAGTCAAACAATTACAATTTTTACATCATTAAATATTATTTAACATACAATTAAACATAATATTATTATTATCATAATGTAATGTTAAGTAATTATAATATTATAAAATAAATATCCACCACCCCAATCATGGAGCAGTCCAGCAGTCTGCTAGCTGTAAATTCATTTTAAGAAAATTAATCATTTAAAATGTAGAGCTTGTATTAGGATAAAACGTATAAAAGAAGATTGAGTAATATAAAAAAAACTGCAAAATAAAAGTAGAAAGAGTGCATTTCAGGACCTGGACCCCATGGCTGGAGTTGCTTAGGGCCCCAAAATCACTAACTCCACCTCTGACCCCAGCAACAAGGTTTAGTCATTTATCCCAATATTCAGAGAACCAAAAAAATCTGTTATATCCTGTTATTCAATTACATGCGCCAATATAATGAAACGTATACAAACACTGACGACCATTCGAATATTTAGAATTGGTATGATTCTTATTTTTATTTACTTTTGCTCACCAAGGCTGTAGTTGTTTGATAAAAAATTTAAGTTGTAAAATGTTACATTTAAATGAACAGTTTTCTATTTAAATGCATTTTTAAATTATATTAATTTTATGAAGGCAAAGCTGAATTTTCAGCAACCATTTTCCTAGTCTTGAGGAATGCAAAATTCTTCAGAAATTGTTGTAATTTGCTGATCAAGAAATACTATTTATTAATATTTTTGATGTTGAACACAGTTAAGCTGCTTATTTTTTAAGCAATCCAGGTTTATAAAAAATAATGGTTTACACCAGGGCTGCTCAACCCTGCGCCTGGAGATCTACCTTCCTGCAGATTTCAGTTGCAACCCATAATAACACACCTGTCTGTAGTTTTCCAGTGCTGTTCAGGTGCGTTTGATCAGGGTTGGAGCTGAACTCAGCAGGAAGGTAGAGCTCCAGAAGCAGGGTTGAGCAGCCCTGGTGTAAACCATTATGTTTTTTAAATAGTTTTAACAGTCTCATGTGTTTTCAAAACAGGCCGCATAGAGATTATTACATGTGTTTTCAAAAGTATTTCTTATTGGTATTTGTAAGTTTTTGATTTATGTGCACACACATATACACATTCGCGTATATACAGTAAATTAGTCAGTACGAAAGCCAACACTGGAACTAATCTAACAAACTTTAGATCCACAGTCCCAGTTTTAAGAGAAATATTAAATACAATTTTAATAAATATTTAGATTAATAAACATTAACTAATAAATTTTGTTGAATTTTTGCAGTTTGTAATTTTTTTTTTTTTGCAATAACTCATTTGACCTTAATTGAATTATCTTTCTATTCCTAAGGATGTTAGGTGACCAAACTCTTGTTTTAATAAATAAAACAGCTAAGTGTTAATGCACCAAAATTATTGCCTATATTCAATGAGAAATGGATAAAATATTGTTCAAATATGTTAAAAAAGGGGTGTAGTCATTTATGCTGAGCACTGTTTGTAAATTATATTATATATATATATATATATATATATATATATATATATATATATATATATATATATATATATATATATTTAACTGGTCATGTGACATTAAGCTTTTCCACTATGCTAGTAAAACTGAGTGCGTATTACTCATTTATTAACTTGTGTATTACTTGTAAATTACCGCTCGACACTCACATCTGATAACTTCTCGAGGTACTTCTCAAAGTGGGTGAGGTTGAGGTGTCCGTTTTCATTCAGGTATCCTGACGATGACACCAGCAATCAGCACTATTTCAGTATTAAAGCATCAAAATAAGTACACATTTTCTGTGATTGGCTGACGGTTCGACTCACCTCCTAGACTTGGCAGCACATTAATGTAGGTGCGATAGAGCAGCGGCAGTGCATCATGATTGATGTGCAGGTGAGGAAGATGAGGGATGAAGTCATTCCCCACCAGGAAACCCATCAGAACCCAGTCGTCTATGATCCGCTCCAGGTCATACTCAAATGAGATCTTTTTCTGATGCAAACACGAACAAAACAAGATTCAAAATAATGCAAATCACACTGCTTCTGTACTTTTATTTTAATTTTAGCATGATTTGTGATATCTGTGTGTGCTCACCCTGAGCTCTGAAAACTCATAGTCAATGTATTCCCTCATAAGGGAGAGATGAAGCAGGTGAAAGGTCGTCTCCTCAGGAGCTGTTATCCTACAGACCAGGAAAACATGTTATAATTAGAATTAAATATGTACAATATTGATCACCCATGATAATAACGGAACAATCTGCCATTCACTTTGCATAAAACAAATACAAATTTTAAGAGTCTAAAACCATGTGTGTATACAATCATATCAGAATGCGGTTAGAAATACCCTTTAATTCAAATTATGAAAGCAAAAATATCCCCTGTATTGTTTTTGCTTCTTATAAGAGATGATGCGATATTAATACGTCAATGAAAATAGTTCAAGTAAAGCCAAGAGAGAACATTTATATGTCTCAATACAGCACTGTAGTGTTCGGTTTCAAAATGAAACCATTTTTCTGAACATGTGAGTCTGAGATTCATAAGGGCCATTTGTAAAGAGTCATCTGCTTTGTTTCTAAATCAGGGTTCCCAGTCTCTAAGCAAAACCAAAACGTAAAAACCTCCCTGACTTTCACTGACTAAAACGATGATTTCCATTACCGATAAAGAATAGACAAACTGGCAGCTGTTATGTTCAGCAGTCCCTCCAGAATTATGCTAAATTTAACATAAAATAAAAATTTAGACAAGCCCTTTTTCCCTACAAAAATACAGGAGGGACAGTTTAAGCATTGAGCAGACAAAAGAACGCATTTTGCTTACTGGGAAAGGAATAGAATGGCTGGGAAAAATAGGCTAAACATAACAATAGGCAAAGAACGTGAAAGAACTTTTAAAAAATGATTTTAAAACTACCATTTTAAAAAACACGGTATGAATAAAAATAAAATCATTAAATAAAAATAAATAATAAAAAATTATTAAAATAAAAATCATTTTTGATAAAAGGTAAAGAAAACATTAAACGACAAACAAAAATCCCTGATATTCCATAACTTTTTGAAATTGAAATTTTCTTTCAATGTCTGAAATAGATCTTATAAAATTCCATGATATTCTAGAAACCCCATGACCTGTAGGAACCCTGCTAAATTAATCAGCAGCTTTGAGCAAATCATCTTAAAGGAATATTTCACCCAAAAAAAAAGGTTCTGTCGTAATTATCTTGCCCTTGACTTGTTCCAAAACTGTTTGAGATTCTTTCTGCTGTTAAGAACAGATGACAATTTGATTATTAGTTTTTTAGCTTTCTTTAAAATATCACCATTAACGTTCAACAGAATAAAGAATCTCATAACAGTTTGAAACTACTTGAGTGAGAGTAAACAGTGAGCAAACGTTCGTTTTTGGATAAAGTGTCCATTTAACCATCCATTTTTAGTCAAATAAAGAAATTCATAATTTACTCATTCTCTACTTGTTCCAAAATCTGCTTGAGTTTCTTTCACCTGTTGAACACAAAGGGAGATATACTGAAGAATGCTGGAAAACAAACTGTGATTGACTTCAATTATGCTTTGTTCCTCCTGTAGATGTCAATGGCTGTTTTTTTCACCAACATTCTTCAGAATATCTTGTTTGGTGTTTTAACAGATGAAACAATTTCATAAAGTTTAGAACCACTTGAGTGCAAATAAATATTGAAGATTTATTTGGGTGAACTATCTCTTTTAGACAGCGATTTGCTGCCAACTAGTGGCAGTTTTAGTGTCATTTGTCAATGGCAAACACACACAAAAAAATAGAACACAACAAACTTTCAACTCCACACAATGAAAATAATGACACACTCACCTCTTTTGTGACTTTTTGCCTCCAAAGCGAACCTCCTCTCTGAGGAGAGAAAAATGAGGCTCATGGCTGGTCAAGCCAAGCATTATCTAAAAAAAAAAAAAAAAGAAAAGAAAAGAACAGCTTTAAATAAAAAAAAAAACAATAAAATGGTTAATTTTGGTCAAACGCTCTCTATTAAGAACAAAAAGCACAATTTTCTTCTATAAGCTGCTTTATTGATCAAATTTATAACTGACGAACATCATCATTGTTATGGAAATGAATTAACACTAATGACACTACTGCTTTCTGCAGAGATGTTTATAGCTGAACTGATCACATGTAATAACTGCTGAATTTTATAAAGTTATTGAACTGAATCAACATTGAGCAATGATTCAATGACTTTCAATCAGTGATTTTTGGCCAGTACAATAATTGGACACTGATATAACCTATATCAAATAATTAGTCCAATTACAAAAAAAAACACAAGCAAATTCAGTGGATCATTTATTTTATCTAAAATGCAAGGAAGCATCTAGATCTTTGTTTTGTCAAATTAATTTACAAATTGTATTTCCAAATCTTCTTTTTGTTTTTTACAGTGAAAGAAATCTGCATTGCCAACATCTTGTCTTCCATTTAGCTTAAGTGCTTCTGACGTGTATATCAGCTGTGTGACTTCGTGTACTTACTGTAAGGACACATTTTAAGTAAGAGCAAGATTAAATCGTGTTATATACAGTGTTACAGTTTCATGTGTCAAACACTACTGTACAGAGAAAATGCATTTGGCCATATAACAGATAAGACAATAGCAGACAAAGTACAGAAAATTTTTTAAGTACATCATATAATGTATCCTAAAATTATCTTATATTAAAGGGATATTCACCCCCAAAAAATGAAAGGTCAGCCATAATTTACCTTCATTTGTTCCAACCCTGTTTAAGTTTTTTGTTCTGTTGAACAAAAAAAAAAGATATTTTGAAGAATGTTGGAAACCTGTAACCATTTACATGCATATTATGAAAAACAAATACTATGGAAGTAGATGGCCACAGGTTTCAAAATATCTTTTTTTGTGTTCAACCGGAAAAAAAAAACTCAACAGGTGTGAAAAAAGTCAAGGGACCGTATATTGTAATTTTTGGGTGAACTATCACTTTGAGTTTTGCGAGCTTAGGCTTGTGTAACCAGAGGGGAAAATCTAGATTTTTTTTATCAGATAAGATCTTGCACAAAATAAATAAGCAATTTAAAAGACCTGTATCCATGTTTATTTCAGAAAACTTCCTAGGTCCCTTGACATTTTGTTTTCTGCTTTTTTTTCCACAAGCTTTCATGGACCCTTGGCAACCCTGTTGACAACTGTACTCACCAGATCGGCATCCAGGCCATAAAGGCAGTGTCTTGTGTTTGGGTTATGACCTGGTTTGGTGCTCTCAGAACGAATGAACTCCATGATCTTGTGCTCTCCTTCACCAGGGGTCTGTGAAGAAATGGGAGTCAAATTAATTTCACAAACACACACACACACACACACACACACACACACACACACACACACACACACACACACACACACACACACACACACACACACACACACACACACACACACACACACACACACACACATATATATACATACATACATACATACATACATACATACATACATACATACATACATATATATATATATATATATATATATATATATATATATATATATATATATATATATATATATAAAAATATAAATATATAAATATATAAATAAATATAAAGCCATGCAAACTCACCTCATGACCAGACAAATACACATTCACTCCCTGCCATGTTTTGTCTGTGGACAGTTTATTGTGAACAAAATATTTAAGCTGTTCCTGCAGCCTGGCCATGAAATCCGTTCCTACAACAGTCACATAAAAATAAAGGTTAAGATCCTCAAGAAAACTTGTTTACAATTTATTTTAAGGCTGAATTCTCACTATTAGCAAAACGATAACTGAGTTTTGCCTCAATCAACTCAGAATTTGCTGCTTATTAAGTAGTAAAGTGTAGATATTAGGTAAGATTATGGATATAGAATATGATCAAGCAAACTTTGCACTTTATAACCATGTTATATATAAATGTGTCAATAATAAGCACACTATATAACATGTTAATAATAAGCACACTAATAAGCAACTTATTTATAGTGAGAATAGCTATACTAAAGCGTTACTGTAAATCCCCATAACAAAATCAATAGCCTGAAATTTTTATGTACGCTGTATAGCATGGGCCTCAAACTTGATTCCTGGAGGCTCTTCAACCACCTCCAGCTCACACCTGCTTAAAAGTCTCTAGGGCTGGATCCGAAATCGCCTACTACTTAGTAGGTACTGCATTTTAATTTAAATGTACTACTTGGACGTTAGAAAAGTATGTTCTACACAGTATGAATGAAACTCATCTGTACTACATCCGCCATTTTGTCATCATCATGTGACCTACCCGCGGTTTAAGCAAAACTGTGCAAAGCTGTAGCCCTCCAGGAATCGAGTTTGAGACTCATGCTGTTTGGAATGATGAATAATACATTTGACATCACTAAGACAATATGAAAGCGCTAAACGAACACAAACCAGGAGTGATGCAGTTAGAGTCAAATCGGGCCTCTGTGGGCAAAACTTCTCCCTTCTCCAATGCCTTCTTGATTTTCTCCTCTGCCTCTTTTGCTGACCTTTAAAACATACACAAAAAAGTTGTGACAATGCTTTCAAAATGCACTGCTGGCTTGAAGAGCTTAGGTAAATCCCATAGACTTTCACTGAGGGTGTCAAAACACTAAAATATTAAATCTTACTATAGTTAGTAAAGGTGAATAACAAGTCTAGGACATGCTAACAACTTTTAGTGATGTTAACAAAGTTAACCAGGCAAGAAACATGTTAACTCATGTTAATTCAAGCTAGCTAGCAACATGTTACTTCATGCTAGAAACATCCTAACAATGTTTTAACCTTGCTTGGAATGTTAACAACATGCTAATTTAAGTGCTAAAACAAGCTAATATGTTTTTTCATCCTAGTAATATTTTGAACCTGTCAGAAACATGTTATCGACATATTAACAAAAAAACACTAGTAATGTTAACATGACAAACCTACTTGCATTACAATGGGAATACTCTAAAATACGATAGCAGTGTGTTAAAACATACTAAAACGTGCTAATATGTGTGGTTATTACTATGTTAACTAATACTTGTTAAAACCTACTAGTAACATGCTAAATCATACAATAAACATTCTAAAATGTGCTACAACATGCTAGTAAAGTGTTAAAAAATTAGCAACATGTTAAAAATTATAATAAATTTACAGCAATGGGCTAAAAATAATACTTTAGCAACATCTTAATGTACTTAATCATGCTTACAATACGTTAAAGCATGTTGACAGCTTCTACATTTTTTTTTGTTTTGCTGTACCTGAATCTTCTCCCACGCTGCTGGTTCATTTTGGCTCTGGGTGCAACTCCATCGACAGCCATGAAGAACACTTTCCTGGGCTTAATGATGCGAAAGAGCACCTCCAGATAGTGAAAAATGTCAGCGAATATCTTCTCTTCAGAAATACGGAAGTGCACATCCTCATCATTTGGGTGCGAACACTGGTGGATAATCCCGTTCATGTCTAAATACAGGTTGTCAAACTCTGGGATCTGTGAAGGTGGAGAGAACACATGTTAGCTTGTGTCAACTTGACAAAACATGATAAATGTCACAAACAATAAAGTGATAATTGATAAATCAGCTTCGACTGAAGCAGCTTTGAGATAACAACTTGAAAGCAAGTGAACACAATACAACTATGATAACAGTCATTTATATATACATTTAATTTCTGTTTTATTTTTCTGGGACAAAAATGATAACTATCACATTGTTTACCATATTGGACAGATAATAAAATTTTAGTGAAACAACAGTTAACATAGCAAAAATCTTGTCAGGCATATTATTAAGAACAACAAATATTTGATGACAAATAAAAGCAGGGCTCAACAATAAGGGCTGCCTGATGGCCCGGGGCCAGCATGTGAGATGCTCGGGACAGTAGATAGGATCGTTACTAGTAGAATAGGGCTGGGCAATTAATCAAAATTAATCGAACTTGACATTCAGAACCTATAATCAATCTAATTTTTCCAGGTCAATTTTTTCAATTACTTTTCCTACTTCTTTTTGGACTGTTCTTTTTAGGCAATGTGTGTTTTAACTTCAGTTGTTCAACGTTGATGTTCAATAAATAATCATAGATAGTAGCTAGTGTGTGTTTCCTTTAATTACTTTAAAATCAAGTAATGTACCCTTCATTTAAAATCTCTCACTTGTAATGTGAGCATATTTACAAAACCTGTCAGTGAACTATGAGGGCAAAAAAATAAGTAAATAAATAATTTAAATAATCGTTCATTAATTGTAATAGAGTTAAAATGTTCAATTAACCGAGATTTAGATTTTAGGCCAAATCGCCCAGCCCTAGTTTAGAACTGCAATAAAATACCTGCATATTTTCTATACTGCTCTTTTTGTTTGCATAACACTTTGAATTTTGCTCATTAAATACATTTTTTAAAAATATTTTAATTTTCAGATTCACAGACGTTAATTTTGGCACATTATTTAAAATATGAGGTTAAGAAACAGCTATTAACTGTTTTTTAATTTTTGCTGGGGCAAGTAAAAATTTTGACAGGGCAAGCAAAAATCTGAACCACTGGCCCAGTAGAAAGAATCCTTAGCATTGAACCCTGAAAAGACATATTAATGAACACTTAACTCTCAGATATTTTGATAAGAACAGGGGCAAATAAGAATGTGGGTATATTTTGGCATAGATGTATTCATCACAATAAAATGACGCTGTAAAACCGCCTCTCATCTTTTGACATTTTATTTTCACAAAAATGTATTTGAAACATTAGACACTTTATTTTTGTTTTGCATTTATTTAAAATGTCCATGTAATATAAAATCACATTTTTTTTTAATTATTTGATGCAGAAACAAAAAAGGAATGTCTCATTGTTGTCCTTTATATATATTAACATTTAAAGTCAAGTGTTTAATAATATAACAAATTATATAAACAATTAGAAAAGTTAAGATTTAAAGTTTTAATTTTAAAGTATAATCTATAAAGCAGAGAAAAAAATGAATACTTAACCTAAATGAAATTGAAAGCATACAATTAATCTGTACTATTAACATGAAATCCACAAATATAAGTTAACCACATTAAAAACACAGAATATGGAATTAAATTAATGTTAAAAAAACATAAGCCGCAAGCTCGGGGATGTTATGCTTAGGATGCTTAAGGTTGTCTAGATAGACAGCTCTCAAAATTTTGAAACACAGCCATTATATTGTTGTACATTGTAGAAAAAAGTTATTATAAAAAAATCTAATTTGCTTTGCACATAAAATGTCAATTTTTTAAACGTACATGTACATTGTTTAAAACATATTTGATGCAGAAGCAAAAAAAGGGATGTCTCATCTTTGTCACAATACATTTAAAGTGAAGAGTTTAATAATCTAACATTTAAATTGGAAATGAAAAAAATTGAAGTTTTTGAAAACTGACAAATCCCTATTAATATAAAGATAAATAACAGGTTTATAAAAAATATGCAAATAAAAAAATTTACTAATACCATTTATATATATAAATATACAGTGATCAGCATATATAAGTACACCCCTCACAAATCTTTTTTTTTTAATTCATATTTTTAATAGGAAGCTATACAGTATTTTATGTGTGCATATACATTAGATTATTCAGTACTGAAGCCAAATCTGGAGCTTATCTAACAAAATAATTTACGATAACGGGTATGTTCTAGAAAAATTTTACATACAATTTTAAAAAAGAGAAAAAAATCAAGAAATACTTAGTTGAAATTTTGTAGGTTGTAATTTTATTTTTGCAATATTTTGCTTGAATTTAATTGTATTATATTTCTATTTCTAAATATGTTTGGTAACTAAAATATAACTTAAATAAACATATCTGTTTAATAAATCAGTTTTGTTTAAATGCACCAAAATACATTGCCTATATAAATACATTAGCCTAAATGAAATTGAAAAGCATACAATTAATCTGTACAATTAACAAGAAATCCCCAAACGCGGCACTATTATAACTAATTAACCACAATAAAAACAAAGAATACAGAGCAAAACCCGTGTTTAAAAAAAAACAACCTAGCCAATAAGCTGGGGCTTCATATCATAAGGAGCGTTATGCTTAGGGTGCTTAATGTTGTCTAGATAGACAGCTCTCAAAATGTTTTAAACACAGCCATTATGTTGTTGTACATCGGAGAAATAAATGTTTTTAAAAAACGATAACCTTTACTTTACAAGTATTAACGGTGAAGGGAAAATAAAAGTAGTTTTTTTTTGTAGCTTGGTAAAGTGTAAAGATAGGTTTTCTGTTCTCAGGTCTGTAATGATCTCTGTGCGGCCTGTTATATTTAGCTAAACTAGCTCACCTGATGCTCTTTGACAACTTCACTCAGACACGGATACCGCTCCGATATCCATCGATAAAACTTAGGCACTCCCATCTTGTCGTGTAAGTCTTCAAATAAAAATAAGGATGAAGTAACCTATGCAGAAGTCAAGGTGAACAGAATTTCATAGACTGGTGTTGCTAGTCGGTTTTGTTTCTGTATGAGCTGTTACGGTCCAGCTAATAAAACCTCCGTGTGGAAACTCGCATGATGTAACCTCATGTAACGCCGTTCCGACACTCCTAAAACACTAAAAGACTTATATTAAATTAGCTGAACGACATGGAATAATAAACAAATGTATTTCTAAAAATGTACAAGCACTTTTATAAGGCTACTCGTTTAATGTTGCCCAGAAATGTATTACGACCAGAACAGCCTTCCGGTAGAAACAAACCCCACCGCTAGGGCTGAGCTGTGTGTGATGTAATGTGAGAAAAGAAGAGGCCATTTGACACGAAAACATTCCGACACTCTTGACCAAGGTGAAGTGCAGTTCACCGGCGGTACATTGTGTCAACTAGTCATTCAGGGCTTACCTAGCAGTTTAAATAAAAGTATTTAAAAGTACACTGTTAAATAATACAATTGTAAATCTTTTTAAACAGATACAGTTGATATTCTCTTATCCACACACTGCATATTTAGTATAAAACCCCAATTGTCAAACAAAACAAATGAAAAACATTGTTATTCTGATCAACTCTTATTTTCTATGTAAAAATGCTCTGAAAATATTTTTATTTTAACACATAGGGCAACACCGTGGCTCAGTGGGTAGCACTGTCGCCTCATAGCAAGAAGGTCGCTGGTTCAAGCCCGGCTAAGTCAGTTGGCATTTCTGTGTGGAGTTTGCATGTGCTCCAGTTTCCCCCACAGTCCAAAGCCATGCGCTATAGGGGAATTGAAAAAGCTAAATTGGTCGTAGCTGTACTGGGTTGTGGTTCGAAGGCCATTCCCTGCATTAAACATATGCTGGATAAGTTGCCGGTTCATTTCGCTGTGGCAACCCCTGATTATTAAAGGGACTGAGGCTAAAAGAAAATGAATGAATAAACATACCTACATCAAATAAATCAAGTGAAACAGAATTGTCAAGTGGTCCCTACTATTTTCATATCCATGTGCGTGTGTGGGGATGTGCGTATCTTATACTTTTAATGTTGTTGGGACCAGTGTTCCCACAAGTATAAAAACACCATTATATTTTGACCTTGTGGATGGATTCTTTTTTGTAACAATAAGCAAAATGGCTCATAATCCACACATAATGAATGTATTTTGAAAATGTAATAATGGAGATTTTCTTGTGAGGGTTGGTTTTAGAAATAGGCTGAGGTATACAGTTTGTACAGTATGAAAATCATTATGTCTATGGGAAGCCATCATAAAAAATAGATGTGTGTGTGTACTTGTTTTTATATCCCGGTGGGGACTCAACCTAAATGCACACAGTTGTGTCCCTATGCTTATAAACCACACTGAATGAAGTATTTTGAAAATGTAAAAATGCAGATCGTCTCCTGATGATTGGGTTAAGGGGTAGGGGGTAGAATATACAGTTTATAAAGTAGAAACATCCTGTCGTTTTTAATATCTTTATTACAGAAAATTACAATAAATAATAATGAATGAGTAGACTTGAAAAAAAAAACGGATTTGCTTAATTGCTTTTGGTGTTTTTGCATGAGCTAGTGTCAGATACAGCAACATTTTTTGGTAAACATGTTATTAGCTATTTTACACAGTACTTGGAAAAAGCACAATATTTTAAACAGAGTGAAGAAATAAACTTACAAAAGGAAAGGGTAAAACATTAATTAGTGGCATAAAATGACTACAACACACAATACACAGTAACAGCTCAAATAATGTTTGGAGGCGCAGAAATTACTGTGAAAGAACATTCTACAACAATATCTGATTATTATATCATCACAATTATTTCAATAACTTTAGTTTAAGATAATTAAGACATTTACATAAACACTGGATATTTATTTACAAATATATATACTGGAAGAATTTCATGACTTTCACATGCATTATAAACGACTAGTTTACATTGAGCTAACAGATGCCAACCAGTAATAACATGCATTACAGAGTGTTTTGATGAATCAGTGTATTGCTCCTAGTTTGTTTTTGGTCATTGTCAGTTGTCATTTGGTGAGTTTATGAGCAACAAAAACTTGACCGTATAATCTGATGAAAGTTGTCTTTCTGTGTACAATGTGAATTGTTCTTAAAATGATAGTTCACCCAAACAGAAAATTTCCTCACCTTTTAATCTCACTCAAGTGATTCAAATTTTTTCTTTCTTCTGTTGAACACAAAACAAGTTATTCTAAAGAATGAGGGGGAAAAGCAGCCATTAACATTTATAGTAGGATCAAAAAATACTAAGGAAGTCAATAGCAGTTTTTTTTCCCGCCAACATTCTTTGGTATATCTTCCTTTGTGTTTAACAGAAGAAATAAACTTTGGGTTTTGTAACAAGACGGGTAAATGATGACAGAATTTTCAATTTCAACTACCTCTTTAAGACTTGTGCATTCAGGAGAAAGACCGGTCTCTTTTTGGAGTAATGTGGTTGGGCTGGTTAAACAATTGTTAATGTGGACACTTCAGCTCAGGAACTTGATCAATGTTGTTTTGACTCTGTCCGTCCAAAGGCACTTCATGAAAAGGTGGATAGTGGACAATTGACCCTAAAACACCTAAAGGGAAAGGAATAGAATTACACATCTGCAAATGAAAAGCATAAAAATATGTGGAAGGACTTGTCGTGTGTGGCTGAAAAATTTTATCTGACTTGGTAATAGCTTTTCAGACAGGAGACAGACAAGAGCACTTCTATTTTCACTTTAAGTTTTGTAAGTTTACTAGTAGATCATAACCAAACAAGAACAATAATAGACCATTTTGAGGGATGTAAACAAAAACAATAGTCCCAATATATTTCCTGTGTTACATTTTGAATTTCTATAGCTTCCGAGAATCAAAAATGAGCCACATATTAATAAATAATGTTATAATAGCTGTTTTAACAGCTATGAAATAGCCTGATAACAAGCAGGAAATGTTCATGGGCCAATAACATGACCACATAGAAGTGGTCTATAGATGTAATTTGAAGGTTGATATTAAATGTTTCAAATATGTTCTTTTAATTCAGATATTCATAATTATTTTAAATTTTATACATTTATATTTGCAATATGATTTTTAAAGCATCCTATTATGATCTTTTTTACAAGATGCATTGCAAGTATCAAGTGTCCTATAAACCACTAAAATAATATATAAACTATTTTTAAGCAGTTTTTAAAAGTTTTAAGCAGGTTTTAATTACGTTTTTTAACTCGTCATGCAAAATAAGATAGAAAATGATGTTATATATACAGTAGTTTATAGATATAATTGATACTTTCAAGTATTTATTTGGGGTCCCTCAGATTTCCTGGGGCCCTAAGCAGCCGCTCACCTTGCTTATTGGTTATCCGCCCCTGCTCTTAAATAAGAGTGTGACATTATAATGTATGACCAGAATAGTTAAAATTAACTAGTATTTCCTTAAACATCCTTAAACAGCTTCAAATTCAATGATTTAATATTTCTTTTTTTAAGTTCAAGGAGTTTTACTTTTTATATATATATATATATATATATATATATATATATATATATATAAACACAGTTGAAGTCAGAATTATTAGCCCCTCTGAATTATTAGCCCCCCTGTTTATTTTTTTCCCCAATTTCTGTTTAATGGAGAGCAGATTTTTTTGAACACATTTCTAAACATAATAGTTTTAATAACTCATTTCTAATAACTGATTTATTTTATCTTTGCCATGATGACAGTAAATAATATTTGACTAGATATTTTTCAAGACACTTCTATACAGCTTAAAGTGACATTTAAAGGCTTAACTTGGGTAATTAGGTTTACAAGGCAGGTTAGGGTAATTAGGCAAGTTATTGTATAATGATGGTTTGTTCTGTAGACTATCGGAAAAAAAATAGCTTAAAGGGGCTAAAAATTTTGACCTTAAATGTTTTTTTGAAAATTAAAAACTGCTTTTATTCTAGCCTAAATAAATCAAATAAGACTTTATCCAGAAGAAAAAATATTATCAGACATACTGTGAAAATGTCCTTGCTCTGTTAAACATCATTTAGGAAATATTTAAAAACAGAAGAAAAAATTAAAAGGGGGCTAATAATTCTGACTTCAACTGTGTGTGTGTGTGTGTGTGTGTGTATGTATGTATATATATATATATATATATATATATATATATATATATATATATATATATATAATATATATATATATATATATATATATATATATATATATATATATATATACTGTATATATATGTATATGTTTATATATATATGTGTGTGTGTGTGTGTGTGTGGGTGTATATATATATATATATATATATATATATATATATATATATATATATATATATATATATATATATATATATATATATATATATATATATATATATATATATATATATATTATTTTTTTTATTGATTTATTATGACAAAGACGAGAAAACCTGTTGCATTGTTTGGTGAAAACTGCTTCTTATTAACTAGGGTAATAGGAGGTGGAGTATGTTTGTGTTTTCTAACTAACTCTACCACCACTGTCAATATTTAATCTTCTCTCGGCCTTTATATTGCAGCCATAGCATTCGGTAAACAAAGTGAAACGTCTCACCTCCTGGATGTTGACCTGCATCATTCAAAAGAGGAAGAGCAAGACAAAGAAAAGAGAATGAGCTCTTGCAACATGAATGACAACAAACAAATCATATTTTTCAATTTTCACCCTTAGCAGTGGTTTTACAGGCTTTCAAGGATGTTATTACAAACATATACATCATGTGACACAGCACATGACTGCAGTATTTTGCTCACCATGTCGTTTGAAGATAAGAAAGCTTATAAAGATGAATCCGACGAAGAAAAACATGGAAAGAACTGGAGCCATCACTCGTAACACATCAAAACCTGAAATACATTCAACATATGGAATGAACTCTAGACAACTGAATTGTTTCTAGTGCAGGATATGAAAAAGAAAAGGTTATTTAATTCAGATTTTCTGTTCGAGGAAAATTTGTGGGTTATAGAAGACTCGAAACCCAAATTCATGTTTTTCATTTAATATATTCTAAAAAAAAAATCATAATGATTTTAATATATTTTGTCATCTTGCAAATCTAACTAATTATGATCTATAAACACACTGTTTAAAACACATATCTGTGGAAATAAAGTCAGAATTTTTAAGATTTTAATGCCATTCCAGACATGGGCTTCCACATAAGACTTTCAAAACCTTAAAAGGGCATCAATTGAGTAAAACATATGCTGGATAAGTTGGCCGTTCATTCCGCTGTGGTGATCCCTAATTAATAAAGGGACTAAGCTGAAAATAAAATGAATGAATGAATATATTATATTTTAGTGCTGGGTTGTTGTAACCCAATGCTTGGTCGAATATGGACAAACCCAACTGTTAGGTTAAAAAGTATTATTTAAATTTAATTGAAAAAATGTACCCAAACATTGGGTTTGCTCATATTTGACCCAGTATTATATTATATTATATTATATTATATTATATTATATTATATTATTCATTCATTTTCTTGTCGGCTTAGTCCCTTTATTAATCTGGGGTCACCACAGCGGAATGAACCGCCAACTTATCCAGCACATTTTTACGCAGCGGATGCCCTTCCAGCCGCAACCCATCTCTTGGAAACATCCATACACTCATCCACACTCATACACTACGCACAATTTAGTCTACCCAATTCACCTGTACCGCATGTCTTTGGACTGTGGGGGAAACCGGAGCACCCGGAGGAAACCCATGCGAACACAGGGAGAACATGCAAACTCCACACAGAAACGCCAACTGACCCAGCCAAGGTTCGAACCTGCAACCCAGCGACCTTCTTGCTGTGAGGCGACAGCACTACCTACTGTGCCACTGTGTCGCCTATATTATATTATATTATATTATATTATTCATTTTCTTTTCGGCTTTGTCCCTTTATTAATCTGGGGTCGTCACAGCGGAATGAACCGCCAACTTATCCAGCATATGAGGTGACAGCACTACCTTAGCCACCGCGTCACCCATTATTATATTATATTATATTATATTATATTATATTATATTATATTATATTATATTATATTATATTATATTATATTATATTATATTATATTATGTTATATTATATTACATTATATTATATTATATTATAAAAAATATATTTTAATGAATCAGTATTTAGGGCAACCCAGTGGCGCAGTAGGTAGTGCTGTTGCCTCACAGCAAGAACGTCGCTGGGTCGCAGGTTCGAACCTCGGCTGGGCTGGGTCAGTTGGCGTTTCTGTGTGGAGTTTGCATGTTCTCCCTGGGTTTGCGTGGGTTTCCTCCGGGTGCTCCGGTTTCCCCCACAGTCCAAAGACATGCAGTACAGGTGAATTGGGTAAGCTAAATTGTCCATAGTGTATGAGTGTGAATGTGTGTGTGGAGGTTCCCAGAGATGGGTTGCGGCTGGAAGGGCATCCGCTGCGTAAAATCGTGCTGGATAAGTTGGCGGTTCATTACGCTGTGGCGACCCCGCAAGGGACAAAGCCGACAAGAAAATGAATGAATGAATGAATCAGTATTTAAAAATATAAATTGAGATATCCACAAAACTATGATGTAACAGTGAAAAGCAAAACTAACAAAAAAAATAATTATGTTCTTTATATTGCACTTAATTGTTTCGGTATGTAAAACAAAGATTTTTGTGGTGTGTTCTATAATAACGTTTCAGTCTTTTTTCTTAACAATGTAGTGTTTCATTTAATCTGCAACTTAGTGATTTTTTGTAAATATTTATAAATTTAAACAGCAATTTCTTCTAAAATGCTTCTAAACCATTTTTCTGTCAAAACGCATCAATTAGTTAGTAGAGTAATCATGTCATTTGTTGTATCAATAAATATCATTCTAATAAATAACAACACAAGCGTTTACCCTCTTGATTTTGAGTGTTGTTCTTCTTGATCAATTCTTCACATTCGTCTTTCAGGTGAATTTTCGTCAGATTCGCAGATTCGCCCTCGAGCATTGGTGGCTGCTTTAGATCATGCAGCTCTGGCATCAGCATTGTCCAAGAATCAGTTTGTGGATCTAATACCAAATAATCTCTGCCATTGAGCTGAAACCGGTCGGACAGTTGCAGGACCTGATATCCTCGAAATTTGCATTCTCTTAGGCGTATATATGTGGCATAACCTGAAAAACAAAGATGGATATTTTTTTTTATCAAAGAGTGGCTTTGAGACAATTATTGACCAATATTTAATCACTGAAACTCGTTTTTATAAATGATTATAAATGAAACCATTTGATGAATCTCTAAAAAGTAGGACGAAACAGCAGCATTACACCACTGTTCGCACAACAGTAAACTACTATGTATTTTTCATAAGTACATAGACTTTTTAAGTGCAAGTGGTTTGTTGTTTTTTTTCTTAATTATAACTACTCACTTTATTACATACACCAATTATTAAACATGAATTTTTATTAGATACATTTAAATAAACTTCTTAAAGAAGCAATATAATATAATATAATATAATATAATATAATATAATATAATATAATATAATATAATATAATAACAGTTTTAGTTATTATTTTTTTGGTTGTATTTTTTTATAAGAGTATTCAGTCTTGAGTATGCAGTTTCTGCAAACAATGCTTTAAATACAAATTCCACTAGCATGGACCATGCCACACTATGAGCTAGACTTTATTGTAAGGATGATGGGGATGGGAAGAGAACAGTGGGATGAAAGGGAAGGGAGGTAAGAGGATAAACAGTGAACAGGTAGGTACTGTAGGTTGATCGGGCGTCCTACGATGACTCCCAGAGACTCAGAGTGGGGGTACCATCTCTGTAATATTTTGGTAGAGTGATTGGACCCCCCCCCCCCCCCCCCCCCCACCCCCCGATTCAACCGAGGAGTGAAGAGAGGGCTATAGGATAGTGAAAGGGAAGTGAGGAAATAGAGGGAGAGAGGGTGGGTTCGAAAGAATGAGTAGAACAGTGCTAGAGGGCTGGTCTGCCTTAAACAAGTTTAAGGGAGTAGGTCATTGGTTAAGTAGACAAATTGAGGTGTGGTTCTGCCGCTGAACCTTTGTTAACAAGTTAACTTCATATAAAAACACAAATTAAGCTTTGAATAAGTAGACTACAAAGATATTAATTTAATATTTATAATAATTATTCACAACACTTATGTTATTTATTTAGCAGACAATTTTACTTGAAAATATTGAAATAAGTGAATCATCCTATTGAGACAAATAGCAATAAGTTTTAAAAATATTGAGATTCAGCCATTGTCTAGGAAAATACAATCTAGAATAGGTAGTGATAAAGAAAACAGAGAAATTAAGAGAATGTTTAATTTTAATTTAACTAATTATGCTTTAATTATATTGTTTATATGCACTGGTTTCAATGCTAGTCTTGCTGGTTTCAATGCTGGTTTTGCTGGTCTTAAGGAGAACAGCAAGATCAGCATTGAGACCAACATTGAAACCAGCAAGAGCAGCACTGAGACCAGCTAAACAAGCATTGAAACCAGCAAGACCAGCACTGAAACTAGCAAAAACCAGCATCAAAACATACCTTACAAGCATATGCCTATTATATATATATATATATATATATATATATATATATATATATATATATATATATATATATATATATATATATATATAGGCAATTTCATGCAAATGTCAACCTTGCCATGAAAAAAATTAAGTTTTCAACAAAATACCGAAACAGTTTCTGTTTTTTTGTGTAAGTAAGTATTTTACAGTACTTTAAACATACTCAAAAATGTCTCTGTCATTGTTTTTGAACAATTTAATTTGCTTTACCAAAGTCACACGAATGGCAATTTCACATCGGTCACATCCATAACGCAGAGGTGTCACATCCATAACGAAGCTTTTTCCTCATAAATGCAAAAATATTGCATAAAATAAAATCAATGATGTTTGTTTTATAGAGAGCCAACTCTTATCCTGTTGATTAGCATAATTTTGGGGGGGTTGTGCAGTTTATTTGACAGAATTTCTACTAAGTACTGTATGTTGTATACTGTAAACTCACAGACTTTTTTCGTCACATCCATAACGCATGTTTATTTTTCTCAATTAAAGTACAAAACATGTTTACAGACTGATATTTTTCTGATCTTATAACTCTGTGGTCAGTAGTTTTTTAAAATATAAACAGATGGTTCAATATAATGTTAATGTAAACTTTTTATGTGAATTTATGTTTTCAGTTTTTACTGCAAATGTCACATCCATAACGCTGGAATTGCTCATATATATATATATATATATATATATATATATATATATATATATATATATATATATATATATATATATATATATATATATATATATATATATATATATATATATATATATATAATAGGCAATGTATTTTGGAGCATTTAAACAAAACAGATTTATTAAACAGATATATTTATTAAAATAATATTTTAGTCACCAAACATATTTAGAAATTAAAAGATAATACAATTACATTTAAGCTAAATATTGCATTTTTCCTCATTTTTAAATTTGTATTTAATATTTTTCTATAACATATAAATTTGGGTGTACTAGTTTTTGGACAGTTATCGTAATTTATTTTGTTAGATAAGCTCCAGATTTGGCTTCAGTACTGACTTATCTAATGTATATGCACAAATAACAAATATAATATTGTAGATCGTCCTATTAAAATATTAATTTAAAAGATAGATTTGTGTGGGGTGTACTTATATATACATATACACGCACACACACACACACATATATAGTCTATATTATATATATATATATATATATATATATATATATATATATATATATATATATATATATATATATATATATATATTATAATTGAATTGAATTGAGAGAGAGAGAGAGAGAGATTATAAATGAATCATTGTAAATATACTGATTATTATTGTTTTATTACTGTTTTATCCTAAAATGTTGGTTGTATATATATATATATATATATATTTTTTTTTTTTTTTTTTTTTTTTTTACTACTACTATTTACTGTGTTTACTGTTTTGTTTTTATTATATATGCATGTTACTTTTATGTAAACTTTAGAACTGCTTTGGCAATACATTTGTCATGCCAATAAAGCAACTATTGAATTGAATTGAATTGAATTGAATTGAGAGAGAGAGAGAGAGAGAGAGAGAGAGAGAGAGAGAGAGAGAGAGAGAGAGAGAGAGAGAGAGAGAGAGAGAGAGAGAGAGAGAGATCTATAGAATTTACCTGCTGTTTTGTGACTATTCTCCACCATCGTCTTCAGGACTTCGTCTTGAATGGGTCTGACAACAGGTTGATGTCCCTTTAAATGTGCATCATTGACTAGGATCCTCTCCACGACCGTCCCGTTCACCACACTGCGCTCGAACTGTATTACTATATCTAATGTTAGATGTAACAAAAACAACAACATACGAGCGGCTTTAATGTTTGACAACAATGTAGCGAGATAACAACAAATCATAATCATGAGGAAAAACAGCATAACGAAAGAAAAATAACAACACTTCTTGGTAGAGAAATGAGATGAGGATGCTATAAGAGGATGAAAGACTTACCCGTTGGAAAAGCCCAGGATAAAGCGACAAGAAAAGCGAAGGTTACTATGAAGAGCATTGCTGCGTGGCGTAAAGCGCGAGAGCAACAATGTTTTGAATCGCGACTCGCTTTTTATTTTCGATTTTGTTATCTGTTTCTGTTTCTATTCTCTGTATCATTCTCATTCAAATAGGATGGGTGTATAAAGTCAGCTGAGGTGTGGAAAATCCCGAGCAATCTGAGCAAAACTCCCGTCAATCGTCAACTAGTGTGTTTGAGTGGGTGTGTGCAGGTTTAAAGACAGAGAGAGTGAGAGCACTTGCTTGTCATTGGCTGCTATTAACTAAGGAGGAAGACGGTCACAGCACAGCACAGGGTCACAGAGTCTAGAACACACAAACACTGACCTCAGGTTGACATTTAACAGCTATAATAACAAAAGCATTCAATAGAGACTGCACTATATAGAAACTTTTCAGTCACTCCACTATCCTTCATTTGCGTTTGAGGTGGGAAAGTGTTTAGAAATCAGGTAAGATATCTTGTTTGAACTGTATTGAGTGATACGCCATGATATTAATCTTAACAAACTGTGAATTTCTTTAATAGAATGAGCAAAACACACAACAGTACTAATAGTACTAACAGGTATTAATACATTTAAACAAGTTCACCCAAACACATGTACGAATATTGTGTGTACGTAGTGTTTCTCTGGATTATGTGTTAAAATGTATGAGTAAAATGTATTTTGTTTTAAATTCTGTGACATTTCAGACATCTATATTCATTGTTAGACCACACAATTCCATGTTATATTTTATGTTATCAGTAATAGGGCTGCACAATATTGGAAAAATCTGACATTGTGATATTTTATTTTTCTGCTATAAATATTGCAATTTTGGTATATTGTCATAAGATAATTTTAATAGCACTATTTGATGGTTATATGGAGTCTAACAGTATTCAGGTACATAAATCGAATAATCACAATGCAAAACTTTGCTTTGTCTCATTTCTAGTCCAAATATAGTAAAAATATTGTTTTATTTCAACTTTTCTTTCCTTTTCAAGTTTTTCCTTAAAACAAACAAAACGATCTGTCACTGGGGAAAGTAAAATAATCTCGTTTTCGCATTAAAAATGTGAATATTTGGACTAGAAACGAGACAAAAATGTTTGCATAAATCATATAAATACATTACTGTAGCTCTGGTGAACTATAATTCAGACTCAACATAGCATATCCTGCGATGTGACTATTGCAGATGCACACATTGCGATATCAATGCTGAAACGATATATCGTGCAACCCTAATCAAAATTTATGGTGGAATCACCCATATTTTTTAATCACAATAAATAAATGAATAAATAATTTAAAAATGTGAATTAAAATATTTGATATTCTGACCAACTGCTAGCTTCAAAAATTTATTAAAAATTATAAAATGAATTTGAAGTAAATTTTAAGACTTTTATAGAAAAAAAAACTGAGATAATCCAGAAAAACTGAGAATTTTCTCTCAAGTGGTCTCCTAATTTTTTTCCCTCAACTGTAGGTTTCATAATCATTAAAATGTTTAATAATCATTTGAAACAAAGCAAGCTAAAATGTATTTATATATGGAGCTTAGATTCACTTTAGCCACAACCCTCACAGTGCGTTATGGGTATTTTCCAGGAGTTCAGTGTAAAATTATATATGTATGCGTTGTCAGTGTAAAGCCGCGGTCACATTGCTCTTTTGCCCCACAGACTTCCATTCATACGCAAGTAAATGCGACAGACCAAAATGCAAACTCATGCGTCAAGTTTCGCAGTTCGCTGCATTGCAAAGTTCAAGCTTGGTGAACTCTGACCTGCGAAATTGCATCACATGACTGCGTAAGACCAATTCAAGATCAAAACATGACCTCTCTGGACAGAAATTTAAAATATGGACTAATCGCTAACTTTTTAAATGTCTATCTTGTTTAAGCCTACCTCTTTTTGCAATGCCATACTATTTTCACATGCTCAAACTCGCGTGTGACCATGGCATTAGTTCCTGTTTTCCTTCAGTGTTTAGTCATTGGTCCAATAATTAAGTTCACCTGTGTCTTGTTTAGTTGCTCATTATCTCATTCTTATATCCCCTTTGCACATGTAAAGCTTGTACGTTCTGTCCTGCGCATACTTTTTCAAATAATTATAAAAGAATACATATAATATTATTTCATTTTTGTGCACTTTCCTTTTTATGTAATGGACCATAACAGAAAAGAAAATGGGCAGTGCTGGGAAAAAAACATGTGAATGACAGGATGAGGAACTATAAACAAAGACTGCCAGTGGAAAAAAGACTGCGCCATTCACTGTCATTCTCTGAGAAACTTAAGGAAAAAATCTAAATTAAAATCAGTCACCAACATATTATTTTAATAGATAAAATCAATTGGATTAAAAGCTGAAATATACTCAATATTATATTATAATACAAGCATTTTCTGACATTGGCCATTTGTTCAATGTATCTAAGTATTCCACTTTCTTTAGCTGCATGCATTTTTCAGAAATCAGAGAGGACGAGGAACCAAGACTTAACCATATATGGCAAAAGACAAAAGCAAAGCCAGGGAATCATTATGGGTAAAATAAGAAAAGGAATGGCGGATAATTTAAAATACTTCAGACAGAAACCTTGTTAAATATGATAAAGAAACAAAACTTGTTGTGAAAAAGTGTCTCTCTTTGCTCTGACCCATTTTCTACTGGAGAAAGCATGAAGTCAAAGGTTGTGAGTTTATAATGGCTTTTATAGTCTGTTTAAAACAGTGGACATTTATAGCATGTCTTTTTTTGAGATACTGTATATTTGACATTTAGATTGCAGAAACTTCAATCTAAAGCATTTAATCAGAAGCACTTTACAAATCAAGAACAAAGTGGCTAGTCTTAAGTAGAAGGTAACATGAGAAAGGCTGGAATGCAGGCTTACAAATGTTTGGAAATAAAAAGAGCAGGGTTAAGGAACAGTGCCTTATAGGCCACATTTTTGGTTAATGGTTTAAGAGTAAGTGCCTTTGTAGTTGAACAGTTGTAGAAGACAGATGCCAGGGTCATGTTTTAGTCCACATATCTCATCAAGTTGTGATATTGTACTGCATATACAATCGGGCTTCTGCATTAAAGTAAGCAGAAACTTTTAAGTCTTTTCCAATTTTTTCACATTTCCATTTGAAAAATTCAGTTTTATTTATTTATATTTATGTGTGTATGTGTGTCTGTGCTTGCATGTGTGTTCATGTGTGCGTGTGTAAATGCAATTGTAGGATGTCCTACCATTTGCATATCTTTGCCCACACTGCTCACACAATCACACATTATCAGTGTGTTTGATCACCATATGCAGATGGACTGAGAATGGAAGACAAACAGCAGCTTGTTACATTCCTCCTGCCCAAACAACAACTGGCACGGTAAAACAATTAAAAAATACTTATTATAAACCAATAAAATTAAATATATGTCTGCAAAAATAAATGTCTGAAAACGTCTGATAAAATAAATAAATAAATATAAAAGCGGATTTAACTCGGCTGTTGCTTTTCAACGGTGGAGGCAACTTAAAGGATTCAAAAGATCTAAAAATAATGACATGTTATAGCAGTAAGACAAGTAATGGATGGTATTTTGTTAATGCAATGAAGTTGACAGATTTGTATATGTGTACCTTTACAAATTAGCTCAATGCTAACAGCAGCATGTGCTTTGTGTTGTTTCACTGGTGAAAGAAACATGAGTTAATGTGAAAAAAAGTGTTGCCTCATCCTGACGTTTTGCAGACTCTTCCCTGGTTGTGTGTGTTCATGTGTCATGAAGGAGGTCTGGCTTTGAAGAGAGCACTGGGAGGACTACTGTGGATCCACTAGCTTGTTTTTGCTATAGTCTCTGCTAAGTTGCCAAACAAATGGGGTATATGCACACAGACTTTCAATTTTTAGTCAGCCAGCCTAAGCGCTTCCGGTGAACTGTCACACCATAACAAAATCGCTACGTTTGAGATCTGATTTATTTAAAAATCAATGATCTTCACTGTCTGATGATGTATCAGAATGGACAAGAAGCACTGCATTAAACAGAATTTTTCACGCCATCATGGAAAGGAGTTTCTGTGCCAGCCTGCTGCTACTGACAGTGTTTGCGTTTAAACAGACTTTCATCTCGTGTTACACTTGAACAACCAAATTAATTCTGAAGTCTATTTACCTGATTATATTATAATTACAGTACAACATCAGTACTGTATAAGGAACATTTTAAAATTGAAAATAGTCACATTAACCTTTCACCAAAAGTTTATCGTTAGCTTAAAAACACTAGCTGTGCATATACCCTATTGTAACTTTCAGAAATGGATTCCCAAATAAGTCTTAAATACCTGTAAATCATTAAAGTAACTAAGACATAATCTGGCTCAACACAAGTTAAAAAATAATTATTCAGTTTGTAAATCTGTATAGGAAAACAAAGGTTAAAGTCAAAGTACAATAAATAAAAATCGGCATTTCAGCACTCCTAAACCTTTTGGAAACTTTCCAAAAATTTGAAAATGGGTTTCAATGTGGAAGTTTTTGGATAACGCCGCCCTTGTTGTGTGTAAACACTCGAAAATGAAAGTCTTTGAAAATGATGATGTCATGAGTGTGCATATGTAAAGAGGTTTAGATTATAGGAATTTTACTGGGCATCCCCCATTGACCTAATAGACTGGAAAAAAGCCTGGCTAGTATCTCATACTGCATTCCCAATAAAACAAAGGAGGTTTATGTTAAAATTCTTCATAAAATATATCCAGTGAATAGTACTTTGGCAAAGTATATGGAGGTTGATAGTTCATTTTGTAAAACTGAAGACGAAACCCTGATTCACATATTTTTTTTTAGTGTGAAAACACAAAAAGCTTTTGAAATAGTTTATATCTTCATAGAGGTAATTACATTGCTTCTTCCAGCCCCTTTCAACTACAAGATATTATTTTTTACTATAAAGGTAAAACCAATATACCTACATTATTAACTTCTTTATTTTCTATGGGAAATATTTTATTCACAAACAAAAGAAGCTTTTTTTCACATAATTGAAATTGATGTTTTTATTAAATCTCTAAGACTTAATAAAAAAAAGGGTTAAAAAATTAGGTTAAAATAAATAAAGTGATAGATTCTTGGATTATTATGATAATTATTTTGGAAATATCACAGATACATAAGTCCTTCTTTCCTCTTTGCTGTATTTGTGTTACTTACGTCTTTTAAATTTTTTTTCCTATTTTTTTTAATTTCTTCTTATTACTGGTTTAGGTGTCACGGTGGCGCAGTGGGTAGCACATTCGCCTCACAGCAAGAAGGTCGCAGGTTCGAGCCTCGGCTGGGTCAGTTGGCATTTCTGTGTGGAGTTTGCCTGTTCTTCCTGTGATCACGTGAGTTTCTTCCGGGTGCTCTGGTTTCCCCTACACTCCAAAGACATGTGCTAGGTGAATTGGGTAGGCTAAATTGTCCGTAGTGTATGTGTGTGAATAAGTGTGTATGGATGTTTCCCAGTGATGGGTTGCAGCTGAAAGGGCATCCGCTGTGTAAAACATATGCTGGATAAGTTGGCGGTTCATTCCGCTGTGGCGACCCCAGATTAATAAAGGGACTAAGCCGAAAAGAAAATGAATGAATACTGGTTTATATTTGTTTATAATATTATTTAACTTGATCTGTTACGTTATTATCATTGCTACTATCATTGTCTTTTTTTGTGTGTAGGCTTAAATTTTGTACGTTTGTTATTGAAGTCAATTAAAAAAAATAATAATAAAAAAGGTAGATTATAGTGCAAACAAACACAACATTGGCGTTGTGCATGCCATGGTAGTGTTGTTATTGCTCAGGTGTTTCCTAACTCTTCACCAGCAAAGTTCTCATTACAACTGAAAGCAATCCAGACTGGTGCAAACACTATGCGTATAATGACGACTCAGTCACAGTTTTGTATCATTAAATGAGCTATCCCAAAAATATATCCAGTTAATTCATTCGGTTAATTGTTTCCAAATATGTTGATATTCTGAGTAATTGTACATTTTGTGGTAAGGATGATGAAACTTTAATACATTTATTTTGTATGTGTAAATTTGTTCATAAATTTTGGTTTGTCCTGTCTCATTATTTAAACACTCCTCCTACTTTTGCACAATCTTTTAGTTTAAAAGAAATAATTTGTTATTACTCAGATTCTGCACATAAAACTAAAGAATTTATCTTCAACTTTTTTTTCTTGTTTGTAAATTTTTTTATACATAAAATAAATGCATGGCTTCAGTCCCTATTTTTTTGACATTTTCTGATTGAAGTTGACTCACTGCTCAAATCTTTCCGTATGTGTAACAACAAAAAATGTGTCAGATTCTTGGTACTATATAAAGGACTGTTGTCTATTGACTCTGATTTGAGTTAGATAGCTTTCCTGTAATGCTCTTAATTTATTTATTTTTATACACTTTTATACAATTGTAATTTACTCACCCCTTTCTTTGTTTTGTTAGTCTTTTTTTAAGCTAATTTTTAGCTAATGTAGCTTGTATTTTCCCTCTTTTATGTCTCTCTTATATTGTTCTCCTGATTGTGGTTGTATATTTTCATTCTTGAATTAAAAAAAAAGTGCTATACCAAGAATGTTGACATGATTTTTAAATACCTATTTGTTACAATACACAAAGTACTACAAATACATAATTGGATCAATACATATTGAACCATTTTTAAATGCAGGTTATGAAGTGATGTGCCTGTTTCGTTTATGTTTGTTCGACCTGTATTGTTTTATTAATGTCTACACCTGCCTCAACCTTAAACAGCACTTACAGTAATGAAAGAAAAAACTGTATAAGTAATATTGTTGTGCAACGTCACAAAAATGATGCTATATTTCTGTGCATATTCTCAGTAGGCACAGCTTTAACACATTCAGCCGTAATCAACATACTCACGGCAGAAATCCCTCCCACTCGGAGGTAGGGTTATCACTTTTAATACAAAAAAATAAGGGACGCATACTGCAGCGGGGGCCACATCCCCAATCACAAGCCCAATAGCATGCCAAATATGTTTTCAGGAAAGTATGAACACTTGAACATTAAAATAAACTGTCTTTTATTGAAATCTGTGTAAACAGATCAAATGCAGTCAGTCTTTCTCTTTTACAACTCTGCAGCACTGTTATAGCTGGTGTTATTTTTAATAGTGTGGTACACATGTGTTAACTCAGCTGCTGTAACCTAGAGGAGAGGAGAAAATACTAATGAACCTAATTTTAAAGGCTGGTATTGATAACAGATTTTGGCTAAAATATTTGTCATTATTTGCAGTAAAACCTATTCAAACATGGAAACAGCACATACATAAACTAGCTACAGACATTAGCTAGTAAAGTAAAAATAGCCTATTTCTAATTAAAAAATTTGGAAAGTTGCAATTTACTACTTTACTTTTTTTACATGGGCATTATGTTGTTTTTTAATGTATTAAATGTAATGTTTCATGTAATAAATTAATGCTTATGTGCCTGACTTAATCTAAGCAAATCATAATATTACATTGGAATGTAATCCACTTAGCCTACATTGAATTTACAGAATTTTTACAAATTACAATTTGTGACCCAGTGTGTGAAAACCAGGCCAAATCTAATTCTGAGAGAAAGTTTGATTGTAGCCATTCATTTCAGTTGTTGACATGGTTTTAATCAGTTAATATTAAATACATATATTTATATTAAATACATTTATTTTCACTGACTGTTCTTTATTTTATGTAGAAAACAGTCAATTGCAAAAAAAAAAATGACTCCAGCTAGATTTTCACAGACTGGAAGAAGAGCTCCGTCATTGCGGGAATGCTACTCTCATGAGGCATGTTGTCGCACGTCCCGCATGAGCCACAGAGAACGCTCTCCGACTAATCGTGCAATTGGCTTGAAAACAATTTCTACCTCTCTGCAGCCAGGTATTTCTTTACTCCCACTCTCTGCGGTATTTTGCAGCCGCTTGCGTTTAAACTCTGAAACTTTACGCGGGTGTTACCTGGAGAAGCATCTGCCATTAGGCTGGTAGGCTACTCTTGTCACTTGACAGACTCTGCTTAAAAGACACGCCCTCCTCACTGGACAAAGACCAATCAAACTAACGATAACATCAAGTATTACCCAATAAAAGTAGGAAATGAGGCATCTTCATAAAATGCGTGTGGAATGATTTGCATGAAAAGCTACTTTAAAAAGATACAAATACAGGACAAAACCCGTCCCGTATTGATTAAAAACGGGACGCGCAATTTCATCCTCAAATACGGGACGATTCCGTATTTTAAAGGACGGGTGGCAACCCTACTTGAAGGCCGTGTGGTCTGGAATATGTCCCGAAACGTGTGTGTGTGTGTGTGTGTGTGTGTGTGTGTGTGTGTGCAGGCAGCTAGATATTATTGCTACTGTTTACTAACAAGGTGACAGCGCCATATACTGGCCTGAAATACGTAGTACAGTGTTTTTGACCGTTTTCACAGACGTGTAAACGCTTTGTTATCAAAGTACATTGAACTGGAAGACATTTGTAGTTTCTACAGTGCAGATAAAGAGAGCCTTTGTCATTTATTTTTTGAATGCAACGTTGTAAACAATTTCTTGAAGGATCTAGCCAAATATATTTTTTAAATGACAAAACTTAGTTATTATTTTACACTAAAAGCTATTATTTTTTATTATGAAAACAAATCCATCAAAAGTCTTGAATATATTGTTAATCTCTTTATTTTATTGGCAAAATGTCACATACACAAACAGAAATTTGCTAAGTCATCTCCCACATTAACAGTTTTTTGTATTGATTTTGATTTCTTTATTTCTACTGTGAAGTTGTTGAAAAGCAAAAAAACTGAGTTATGTATCAATTATTATAGCAATTTTTTTGATTGCCCTGTTAATTCTTAAATTCATTAGATGTAGTAATGCTGTACACTATGCTTTGTGTATTTAAATAAAAATATATGTATTTATTTTTATTTGCTTATTTTTTTACCTTTGTTATATTCGTTTTTTCACGTTTTATATTGTGTTGTATGTATGTTCCTGATGGTTTGTGCAATAAAAAACTGACGTGTAAACGCTTGTCCTTTTGAAAATGTTACAAACTTTTTTAAAGCCTAAGAGAAAAATCTTTGTTTTTTTTAGCTAAGAAACTTTAATGTTCATCTTTCTATTTCACTGAAGGTTATTGAAAATAGAAAAAGACTTCCTTAAATGCTTAAAATTGTTGTCAAAAATTACTTTTTTTTTTCTTTTCTTTTCTTTTCTTTTTTTTACAAAAGGGTTCTTTGAGGAACCAAAAAGGGGTCTGTTTTACTTTGCAGTGTAGTGTGTTGTGTTTGAGGCTTAAAGAAAATGTCTTTGCATTGTTGGTAAATGCATTTAGTAAAACACTTAATAGTTAAGTTATGGATTATTACACTGTAAAAATAAAATGGTTACCTGTAATTTTTATTTGAATCATACTGAGCTTATGAATAATTTTAACTTATATTACATTAAACTAACTGAAAACAGCTTGTATAATGTAAAGAATTCAGTTAGTTATGATTTACATTAAACATACAGTGCTCAGCATAATTGAGTACACCTCATTTTGAAAATATTTATTAAAATTATATTTTAGCCACCAAACATATTTAGAAATTGAAAGATAAGACAATTAAATTCAAGCAAAATAAATTACAACCTACAAAATTTCAACAAAATTTTTAAAATCTTTTTGCTTTTCTTGATTTTTCCTCTTTTTTAAATTTGTATTTAATATTTTTCTATAACATATAAATTGGGGTGTACTAGTTTTTGGACCGTTATCGTAAGTTACTTTGTTAGATAAGCTCCAGATTTGGCTAATTTAATGTAAATGCACAAATATAATATTGTAGAGCTTCCTATTAAAAAAATGAATTTAAAAGAGAGATTTGTGAGGGGTGTAATATGCTGAGCACTGTATCTTGACATAACGTATTGGTCACTTTTTATAGTGTAAAAGTAGCACATACAGGAGAAAAAAACACTGTTAAATTAGACATTACATGCAAAAAATGACGTTTGCTGTTTGTTCAATCTATAACTAAAATTAGCTGAAACAACACAATTCTTGAGTCTTTTTGGGGGACATTCATTCATTAATTTTTTATCTTTTCAGCTTAGTCCCTTTATTAATCTGTTGTCACCACAGTGGAATGAACCGCCAACTTATCTTGGTCTTTGGACTTGAGGGGGAACCGGAGCACTCGGAGTAAACCCATGCAAACACGGAACATGCAAACTCCACACAGAAATGACAAGTGACCCAGCCGGGGCTCGAACCAGCAACCTTCTTGCTGTGAGGCAATTGTGCTACCCACTGTGCCACCGTGCTGCCCTTTTGGTGGGACAACTTAATTGTTTTATGTTCAATCCAATTAAACTTGTAAAAACTAATAAGTTAACTTAATTCCTTCATGTTGTCTCAACACAAATCGATTGTGTGGAACCCAGCATTTTTTACAGTGTATATTAAATGTTATTGTCACAACATTTCACAACTACTGACCAGTAAGAGGCAGTATTTGATAAGGCAGGATAAGTTCAGAGAAAAAGTAGCAGGCTTTCTGTCTACACAGCTAGACATACATACTTTGAAAAACAAACAAATAACAACTAAAAACAAACAAAATATATGAAAAGTAACATTGATTAAAATTAATCTGCTGAAATATATTTCACTGTAAAAAACACAGTGTATGCTTTGATAAAAAAAATTGAGGCAACTATTGCATAAGCTTTTTGAGTATTTCAAACTCATTTTATTTTAGTTTGTCCTATTAGACTTTGCATGTTCTCAACTTGCACTTTCAAGTAGCATCAACTCAATTCGATCAATATGACTTGTAGTTTGTTTCATCAAACCTGTTTTTTGAAGTAAAATTTACTTATTCTAATAATCCATGTATTTTTTGAAGTTAGTATTCAGTGAAACTTGTGCTTTTAAGTAATGCTAACCTAATTTAATTATTTTTCTACCTACAGTTGGAATCAGAATTATTAGCCTGCTTTGAATTTTTTTTTTATATAGTTCCCAAATGATTTTTAACAAAGCAAGGAAATTTTCACAGTATGTCTGATAATATTTTTTCTTCTGGAAAAGTCTTATTTGTTTTATTTCGGCTAGAAGAAAAACAGTTTTTATAATTTTTTAAAACCTTTTTAAGGTCAAAATTATTAGCCCCTTTAAGCTATATTTTTTCTCGATAGTCTACAGAACAAACCACCGTTATACAATAACTTGGCTAATTACCCTAACCTGTCTAGTTAACCTAATTAACCTAGTTAAGCCTTTAAATGTCACATTAAGCTGAATAGAAGTATCTTGAAAAATATCTAGTAAAATATTATTTACTGTCATCATGGCAAAGATAAAATAAATCAGTTATTAGAAATTAGTTATTAAAACTATTATGTTTAGAAACATGTTGAAAAAATCTCTCTGTTAACAGAAATTGGGGAAAAAATAAACAGGGGGCTAATAATTCTGATTGCAACTGTGTATTATAATCTTAAAAACACACATTTAAAATAATTTATAAATTATTTTTGGACAGACATTATTTTTTATTTATCTACAAGTATCAAACA
Source organism: Danio kyathit (assembly GCA_903798195.1). NCBI lineage: Eukaryota > Metazoa > Chordata > Actinopteri > Cypriniformes > Danionidae > Danio > Danio kyathit. Next base: position 21,516,701 of record LR812520.1, read on the forward strand.
ATAGACAAAAACAGTCAAATGTATTTATTCAATTGAGTATTAACTCAATATTTCTTAGCAGACCTCAAATAACAAATGCTGGATGATCTTATTAGACCTTTATATAACTGTAATATAATTTATAGCCCTTCATATTCCCACTAAAAAGCATGTGCAAAATGTGTATGTATTCACTGCATTTTTTTAATTAACAAAAAGCTTCATTATTTAACAAAACTTCAGAAAAGGGAATTCTCCAACTTCCCAGGATGTCTGTGTGAAAGCCTTGTACTGTGTGGAACAAATGTTCTGTTCTTTGCAAATCTCACTAAACTCGTAGAGCTCCAAATCAGACTTTATCTGTGGAAAGAAACAACAAACATGACATGCCTCCAGAAGTTCACTTGCAACTCACACTTGTATAGCTTTTTAACCAATGATCTTCTCAGAAGAAATCTATCTTTTGTCAATTGTAAAGTTAGGCTGCAACTAGTCTGTCATCATACTAAGGAGTGATTATGCAGTGTTAGTCTATGTCATCATCCCATTGATTATTCAGTGTTTGTCTGTCATCATAAAGTGTTTATTCAGTGTTTTTGTCAGGTGAACCAAAACAGCAACTTAATATCGATGTTTTTGCACTGCAGTTAGGCTGAATTGAGAATCGAGACACTGTTACTTACAGAGGTTTTACTCCTATTATTATGTGGGATGATCTATTTCACTAATAAAAGAATTTGGATGTTTTTGTCAAAATAAAAAAAACAAAGCCATCCAAGAGCCTCTCCCCTGACCTCCATGACATGCAAAACAAAGGCTTATAATTTTTAAGATAATGTTAAAGAGCTATAATGTAATGTAATGTGCTGTAATGTCAATTTGTCATTAAAAAAAACATTAATTCAAACTGTAGCCAGATCTATATAGTCTATTGCTTCAAATACACTTCCAGAGTCAACTTCTCTAAGCCAAAATCTTAGAAAGTACCCCTGTCAGTGTGTTAATAAAACTCCAAAATGACCCAAGACCCGTTAACCTGTTAACTTACATTCATTAAAGCAGTTTCACTCTCAACAAACAACAGTGAGATGAATCAGCCAGTTATATTTTCCGTATACAGTATATTTTCCGTTTTCATAGACTACAGCAAATAGTCCGGACTGCTGAACGAATCACTGGCACTACCCTACCTACACTTCAAGAACTGTACTCTTCCAGAGTGAGTAAAAGGGCTCGCAAAATCACTCTGGATGCCTCTCACCCAGCACACTACCTGTTTGAACTGTTACCGTCTGGTCGGCGCTACAGAGCACCAAGCACAAAAACAGCCAGACACAGGAAAAGTTTCTTTCCTCAGGCCATCTACCTCATGAACAGTTAAATATTCTCCTACTGTGCAATAAACGAGCAATACTTTCTCATACGCACTTGTACACAGCACCTTATAACAATTTACAATTCAATTCACCTTTATTTCTATAGCGCTTTTACAATGTAGATTGTGTCAAAGCAGCTTCACATAGAGATTATAGTAAATTGAAACAGTGTCAGTTCAGTTTTCAGTGTTTAAGTTCAGTTCAGTTTAGCTCAGTTCAGTGTGGGTTAATAACCACTACTGAGAGTCCAAACACTGAAGAGCAAATCCATCGATGCGCAGCTCTACAGATCCCGAACCATGCAAGCCAGTGGCGACAGCGGCGAGGAAAAAAACTTCACCAATTGGCGAAAGTGAAGAATTAAAAAAACTTTGAGAGAAACCTGACTCAGTTGGGCACGACCATTTCTCCTATGGCCAAACGTCTTGTGCAGAGCTGCAGTCTAGGCACCGGAGGCTGGAGAATGCATAGTGTATATAAACGAGATGCAAAAACCTGCGAGGGGGACACTCATACGTCATACCGCTAAGTGATGCACTGAGTGTAAGCTTTGCTAAAAAGATAGGTTTTTAATCTAGTTTTGAATTGCGAGAGTGTGTCTGAGCCTCGGACATTATCAGGAAGGCTATTCCAGAGTTTTTAGGGGCCATAGATGAGAAGGCGCGACCTCCTTTTCTCGACTTTGCTATTCTAGGTACTACCAGAAGCCCTGAGTTTTGAGATCTTAAAGAGCGGGTTGGATTGTAGCAAGACAGAAGGTTGTTTAGATAAACAGGAGCTAGATTATTTAAAGCTTTATAGGTAAGAAGCAATATTTTATATTCAATACGAAACTTAACAGGCAGCCAGTGTAAGGAGGATAAAATTGGGGTGATATGATCATATTTTCTAGACCTGGTAAGAACTCTGGCAGCTGCATTTTGTACTAGCTGAAGTTTGTTAATAGAGGATGCTGGGCAGCAGCAAACAGAGCATTACAGTAATCCAGCCTAGAAGTCATGAAAGCATGAACTAGTTTTTCTGCATCTGATATGGATAGCATACTTCGTAACTTAGCAATATTTCTCAGATGAAAGAAGGCAGTTTTTGTGACATGGGATATATGATTTTCAAAAGTTAAATTGCTGTCTAATATGACACCCAGATCTTTTATAGTAGAGCTAATGCTAACTTTGTATCCCTCTAATTGCAGGTCGAGTTGTGAGAACTACTGTGTACAGGATTTAGGCCCAATAAGTTTTGTCTGAGTTTAAGAGAAGAAAATATGCAATACTTTGTCACATGTATTTGTACACAGCACCTTATAACCTGTATATTTATAAAAATCTGTACATACATCTCAACATTCAGATCCTTTGACTAACTGCATCTCTGTTTAATGTTTATCGTCTTTTTTCATATTTATTTTGTGTTGTCACTTGTCACTTTATGTACACTGGAAGCTTATAGCCAAAACAAATTCCTTGTATGTGTGAAGCACACCTGGCAATAAAACTGATTCTGATCCTGATATGAATGGCAAACAGTAAAATAAACAAAATAGAAACAAACAATTTAGCATATTAAAAATAATAACAATATATATAATCTAACATGCATGATTTAAATCAAGTAATTAAATCTCAATCCACTGTTTCTTCACTTTATGAATTAAAACTAACTACAGTATGCTCATTAAAGGTTATTTACACTGTTAAAGAGTTGGACTCTCATGCTCAGGCATAGGTCAAGTTTCAAAAAAATCATTTAGACGTCACGTAACACAGAGCATTTCTTTTCCAAAAATATTACCTCTGTGTCATAACTTGTTTCAAAACATTTTGTTTTAGCCAAGGGCAAAATTACTCTATAATATGAGCAGGAGGGTACTTCTCCTGGAAATGTGTGTGCACACCTATCACTTGCAGCAGAGTTACACAGGATTTGGTTGAGAATGAGTCCAAAAAAAAAAGTGCTTTTGGGTGTGAGGGAACGCTGATCTTGTTTTGAGACAAAATGGATACAGTACAACTCAGTACTGTATAAGTACTTAATGTGAGATTGGGCAAAGTGAGCATGATACATCCCCTTTAAGTTTTTCTTGTTTAATGAAGGCCAGTGAATGAATCTCAATGTCTAGGATTTTCTTGTGATTCTCTTGTTTGTTGTTTGATTAACATTCAATTAGTCTTCTTTACTAACTGTCTATGCTCATTTAAGACAAAATTATTCATGTTTTAAAATAATACACACTAAGACAGATATTTTGATTTTTTTTATGTATATTTGTCTGTTTAACTGCACAAATATTTTTGGTCACACTTTATTTTGATGGTCCGTTTGTTGAATTTAAGTTACATTGCAATTAATTCTCATTAGATTATAAGTAGACTGTTAGGTTAGGGTTAGGGTTAGAGTAAATTGACATGTACTTGCAAAGTTTTTTATAGTCAGTTAAATGTCTGTTGAATGAGCAGTATCAACAGATATTAAGCAGACAGTCTACTAATACTCAAATGGACCATCAAAATAAAGTGTTACCATTTTTTTCCCATAAACATATCCAAAAACCTCTAGAACAGTACTGACATTATCCCTAATGTACTGAAAAAAGGTGAAAAATAAGACATCTTAACTAGTGACATTGGCCATGTCCTTTCACCATGCTAATGACATCATAACAATCGATTTTCTGTTTTACAGAATGTAGGGAAACTTGATCCTTTAAAATGTTGTTGTGTTTTATTGGACTGCATAGAGCAGCATTAAAGCAGAAGCCTAAAATGTATTTAGTATGATAAAAGAGTGTAACTTCTTTTCCACTTGATTATGACTGAAAGAAACTGAAGCGCTCGACTGTGGCATAATAAAAGCTCTCCTGCTTTTGTGATAATAAGTTTTGAAAACTCTAGCTCATTCATGACCATGGTTGAGTCCCATAGAATTTAGTTAAGACCACAACTCCCATGATTCCACACAGTCATGGCGACATCAAACTACACCTTTGTTTGTTGTGAATATGCACCCAAATCCCAAGTTGTTCAATCCTACTCCTGTTACGTAGAGCCTATAGAAGTTGCTTGAAGAATTTGTTATTATGAAGTGTATCTGACAGTCACGTAACGATAAATAAATTGAATGTTTTAAAGCAGAGGTGTCAAACTCAATTCCTAGAGGGCCTCAGCCTTGCAGAGTTTAGTTCCAGCCCTGCTTCAACACACCTAAATATTAAACAAGCCTAAAGCACTCAATTAGTTTAATCAGGTGTGTTTAATTAGGCTTGGAACTAAACTGTGCAGAGCTATGGCCCTCTAGAAACTGAGTTTGACACCTGTGCTTTGGACACCATGCATAGGATGGACGACCGCGCATGGCTATAAAAGTCTGCATGGACCGAAAGTTTTGACCGTTTTTTTTTTTTTCGTATTATGATGCAGTTCCTATGGAATATTAAATGAGAAAACAGTGGGCGTGGCTGGTTTTGTTTTTAACTGTGAGCTGATTGGATGTAGTAAAGTAGGCATTTCATTCAGAAAGATCTGGAAAAGGGGTTTCGGGAGAGTAATTACAACCTAACAGACACCTCCTTTTCTCTATTTCTGTTTGTTGTCACAGCGCCGTCAAAACTGACAGTTGGAGGGGTGTGGTTAAGTATTTTAACCACACCCAATACCTCAGACAGACGTAATCATTCAGTCATTCATTTTGTTTTTGGCTTAGTCTCTTTATTAGTCTGGGGTCGCCACAACGAAATGAACCGCCAACTTATCCAGCAACAGATGCCCTTCCAGCTGCAACCCATCACTGGGAAACATCCATACACACTCATTCACACACATACACTACGGACAATTTTGCTTACCCAATTCACCTATACCACATGTCTTTGGACTTGTGGGGGAAACCGGAGCACCCAGAGGAAACCCACACAAACACGAGGAGAACATGCAGCCTCCACACAGAAATGCCAACTGACCCAGCCAAGGCTCGAACCAGCGACCTTCTTGCTGTTCGGCGATTGTGCTACCCACTGCGCCACCATGACGCCCACAGACAAAATTGAGAATTTAACGCCCACTGAGAATTTAAGTGAAATCAAACAGGAAGTGCAAACAGGAAGTGCATTTTCAGGCAAACAATTTTTTTTTCTTAATGACATTCACAGATGAATTACCACAAAACTAGCAATGTGAGCTACCAAAATCAATATGGTTAGTGTTGATTGCATGTGTACTTTAAAAAAAAAGGAACGCAATGTGGGCATTTTCATAATCTTTTTATAGTTTTTTCTCAATCAGTGGAAGTTAAAATTAAAATAAAAACAAAATTATCTTGCACAGTTCTTGTCATTATTTTTTCTTTTATACCTCTTTGTGGTTCGGACACAAACTAGTTGATTTTACTAGAACATTTGTGTGGAAAGCTGTTGTCAGCCCTAATTGAATTAACACAGAACCCTAAGCCAAGTTCTATATTGTTTCAAGTAGGATTGTTCAGTTTCACTTGTGTAAAAACTTTAGCATTCCTGGATTTCTGTAACTAATGTCTCAGCATAGCTTTGGTGAAACATTACAATGCTATGGGCTTTTTACACAGTCTTCTAGTCAACTAGTTTGGGTAGGTTTGAGCGTATGTATAGGGAGAAACAGCATTTTGAGGGACAATAACAATGGTCCTAACATATATCCTGTTTTACATTTTTAATTTCTATAGCTTCCAACAATCCAAAAAGAGCCACATATTGATAAATAATGTAATGACAGCTGTTTTAACATCAAGATATGAATGAACTGCCTCTTGTTGCAGTTCTGAAATAGTTTGTCAACAAGCAGGAAATGTTCATGGGTCAATGACATGACCACATTGAAATGATCAATATTTTATAAAAAAAAATCATATCAGTGTAATTTTAATGAACTGTCAGCATGATCATGTAAACATTCGCATTGCTGTTTTCTTAACTGCTGTTTTCTCACTGCTGTCATTTTTCTTCAGTGCTTAATTTGTCTTTGAGAAGAAAGAAAGAGCCACATATTTACATATTCATCTCAAGTGTGAACGGCTTTCTCTGAACCTTTCTTCTAATCAAAGAACAAAAAGCAGATCCACTGACAATATCAAGGCATTCAATCACTTTCAGTTTCTAGCATGGTGCTAATAACAAGGCTTTCTAAATTCTACCCTTAGTATTTGTTTTAAAATATCTTTTTATTTCCGTTTTTGATATTCATTGATGCATTTGTTCAAATGGTCATTAAAAAAAGATTTTGGCTTAATTCATTGGCTGCAAAAGTGACCACTCGATGTGGGCTAACAGTTTGTGCTTTTGAGGATATTATGTCTCCTTTCATTTAAGAACTGTAAGTGTTTAACAATAGATTTAATTTGACAGCTCCAGCAGGGTGCTTTGCCAAAACCCCTTTCCCCCTCCCATTAAACAAATTCTTCTTTTTTGTGTTATGTAAGTCGTGTGTTTACTGAGGTCTTGTTTCTAATTAACAAACACTGCCTCATTAGAGCTCAGCTGCACTCAGAAAGCAGAAGCAAAGAATCTGTGGCGGCGATTTAGAGTAGCATTCATTTCTGCAGTTGATTTTCTTCTCAGATTTCTCCCTGTGTTTATATCTTAGGGTTTTTTTTCCCCGCTGCTGGTCAGTTTAATTCAGGTTTGTGAACATCCGCTTACTATCATTTACAAAAGGTTTCCGCTGTGTGCTTTCTGTTAGAAATAAACCTGCCAGTTGAATTTTCTGGTTATATTTCCTAGTCTCAAAAGAGAAAGAGTGTCTGCATATGGGTTTCAGAACCATGCAATATTTATTTTGGTGCAATAATTAGTTTTTATTTTCATAGTATTATATCGGCTTGCTTGCTTAGGTTTGGTGAAGCTGCTCTTCAGTGAACTGTCCTTCAACATTGACATTCGTACTAAATGGAACTGAACTGAACCTGTTTTTAATGTAACTAGAACACCTGCATTCTACCATTGCTCTGCCTGATGTGCTCAATATGTCCACAAACTGAAATATTGTTGGCTGACTTTTTATCCTTTTCCTGTTCACCCACATGACGTGGCTTTGACACAATCGAATAAATATGACTTTACTATATTTATTATAAAATTTTTATGAATTATTATTAGTAGTAGTAGAAGTAGTAGTAGTTCAGTTACCATTTAAACATTTATTTGGTGCAATGATTAGTATTTTTGTTGTTATAGTATCATTTTATTTTTAAAAAGTATATTTTTATATATGAGTTGTATATGAGTCATGAATAATAGTTTCCACAATCCATAATTATTACTTAAATATTGTAATTTTTTTGCTAAAATTCATTTATTCATTCATGCATTCATTTTCCTTTGGCTTAGTCTCTATTTCAGAGATTGCCACAGCGGAATGCAGCGGATGCCCTTCCAGCCGCAACCTAGTATTGGGAAACATCCATACACACTCATGCACACACACACACACACACCTATTCACTATGGCATTCACAATTTAGTTTATTCAATTCTCAAACCAGCTACCTTCTTGCTGTGAGGCTACAGTGCGAACCAGTGAGCCACTGTGCTGCCGTATTTGGTAATATATATACAGTTGAAGTCAGAATTATTAGCCCCTCTGTTTATTTTTTCCCCAATTTCTGTTTAACAGAGGTTTTTTCAACACATTTCTAAACATAATAGTTTTAATAGGGCGACGCGGTGGCGCAGTAGGTAGTGCTGTCGCCTCACAGCAAGAAGGTCGCTGGTTCGAGCCTCGGCTGGGTCAGTTGGCATTTCTGTGTGGAGTTTGCATGTTCTCCCTGCGTTCACATGGGTTTCCTCCGGGTGCTCCAGTTTCTCCCACAGTCCAAAGACATGCGGTACAGGTGAATTGGGTAGGCCAAATTGTCCATATAAGTGTGAATGAGCGAGTATGGATGTTTCCCAGAGATGGGTTGCAGCTGGAAGGGCATCCGCTGTGTAAAACATGTGCTGGATAAGTTGGCGGTTCATTCCGCTGTGGCAACCCTGGATTAATAAAGGGACTAAGCCGAAAAGAAAATGAATGAATGAATAGTTTTAATAACTCATCTCTAATAACTGATTTATTTTATCTTTGCAATGATGACCGTGAATAATATTTGACTAGATATTTTTCAAGACGCTTCTATACAGCTTAAAGTGACATATAAAGGCTTAACTAGGTTAATTAGGTTTACTAGGCAGGATAGAGTAATTAGGCAAGTTCTTGTATAATGATGGTTTGTTCTGTAGACAGTCGGAAAAAGAATTTGCTTAAAGGGGCTAATAATATTGACCTTAAAATGGTTCATAAAAAATTAAAAACTGATTTTATTTTAGCCAAAATAAAACAAATGAGACTTTCTCCAGAAAAAAAAAAAAAAAAAAAAAATATATATATATATATATATATATATATATTATCAGATATACTGTGAAAATTTCCTTGCTCTGTTAAACATCAATTGGGAAATATTTAAAAAAGAAATGAAAATTCAAAGGGGACTAATAATTCTGACTTCAACTATATATATATATAAATTTAAAAACATTTCTGTGCATTTTTATAAAGGTTACATGACCATGTTAGCATTTATTTTTGTGCAAGAATTATTAATTCATTTTTTTCTATTTTTATTTCTTTAATTTTATATACAGGTTGTCACATTAAATATTAGTGGTGATAAGCAACATAACAATATCTAATGACAAAAACAATAATAAATAATATCGTTACTGTTGTTATTACTATTATTGCTGTTATTTATTTTAGTGTATTTATATATTTATTCATAAGTGGTAATAGAATATTTAAAATACTTACGAATAGCATGTAAAAGGAATATGGATTACTGTAATATGACCGTGTCTTGATATTATTGCGACTGCTTGTATAGTGTAGGTATACAGTAATAGGACGGTCTTCGGGATTCTCCAGCATACCTGTAATCTACAATCAATAACAATTTCAGGGTTGCACAGTTTACGCATGCGCAGACCAGCTGCCTCTTCGTTCCATCCCCCACACAACATAACATAACGTGCTGCTGTCGGTCCGGATTGTTGGACCAGTTTGGAATCGGGAGCATTGCAGCACATTTGGAGAGGTCAGAGGCCGGAGGATCTTCACTCCTTCATCAGGGCATCAGCCCAGTGATTTCAGCCTCCTCAGACCAGGTCAAACCACACCGCTTCTTTCTCATCAGCTGCGCCTAACATTTCAGCATGTCTAAAAAGAGCGAAAATCCAGCGGAGGGCAAAGAGCCCGAGAGCAGCTGGAAAGACGCGATCTACAACCCCAGGACCGGAGAATTGTTCGGCCGGACCGCGCGCAATTGGGGTGAGATGATAAACATCAAATCATGCATGCTCGTGATGAAATATGCAGCCTATTTAAATGACTGTTTTGTTGACAGAAACTGTTAAACCACACGCATGAAGACCCCCGAGGTCATGAATGAACACTAGTAATTGACGAAAGTGATCCTTATCTTTGGCATTCCGACATATTGATGTCATCAACTCTCATTGATGACATCAGTCGCATTTTAGCGTCTTATTTTGTCCCCGCGTTCTGGATGATATTCAGTGATAAATACGCTGCTCATGCTCGACGTCTTCAGACTGGCAGATCTTCTCGTGATACCAGCAGAGGAAAAACACATCTAAGATTAAAGAATCAATGAGAGGAAAAATTGTTTAATGGCAGTGTTTTATGTGTTTTATAAGGATTTAAAATGCAGCGAAGCGACTATATCGTCCATGTTTGGCGTTTGAAGGTTCGGTATCGCGGGAATTTTCTCGGTGTGCAGTGAAAATTCACGGTTTAGTGAAAAATTGCCTCTTCTGGAGATAATAAACATTATTATTATCTTGGATTAGTGGGAAAATAATCATTTTGATTTCAGTATGTGGATTACGTACATCAGTTTAATTATTTAAAAGCAATGCGTTTATTTTTTTCGACCAGCAACATTTATGTGTTAATTGCATAATATTTTTCCCTAAAAAAACAAACAAACAAACAAACGAAGACATACAGTGCTTATGCCTTAATGTGCGAAAAAGACGAGTGTCATTAACCTTCTCTTGTCCTTCTTGACCTAAGGCCCATTATGACTTGTCAATTCAAAGCACTATCTTGACGAGCTCGTCTGAAAGATTAAAGGCCTGCTGGAATGAATCGCTTTCAGTCAGTCAGAATGACCCCAGTCTTCTGAACACCATTTGTTCTCCTCGGTTTGGAGATAGGCAGACCTGAAGAGCGATCGGTAACATCAAAGTGACGTCTCTGAGCGCCGCCGTGACGTCGCCAGGCCTGTGGGGAAACTGAATAGGTCCCGTTTTCGCGCCTCACTAAACCTTCTGTGCAAATGACACATTTGATTATTTTCCTGGCGACAGCGATCAGCGACCTGCTGAATGGGTCAATTACATTAATTTACTACGCGTGAGTATACAGTGAATATGAAGTAACATGCGCATTTATTCATTTTTATTAATACCTAAGTACTACTGATTTTACTTACTGAACAGCGCGCGTCGGCTCTGCACTTCGAGGCGCTGGTGAAACCTTGCAGATGGGCAAAGCGATTTTTAAAATTCTTTCAAAACGAGGCTTGCTGTTTTTAATGATTCAGGTTATTACAAACATTTAGCTTCCTTCAAGCTGCTCACATTACCTGCACCACAGTAGCTGGAAATATTTTCTTTAGGCACGAAAATGACGTGACTGCTATGGCCGTGTTTCCCGCGAAATCCGCCCGACTGCCCAACAGTTATGAATATATTAAAATATTATTATTATTATTATTATTATAGTGTGTTCAGAGAAAGAATGACACAATCAACTTGATAATTGATTATCTTTTAAAAAGCTTAATGTTTTCCAGACTATAGGCACATTTTGCAATTAACTTGCTTGTTTGTGTTAAATGCATTGATTAATGGGATTGTATTTGTTTACCTCGCTAGGTTTTTTAAGTGCACAAGGTTCCTTTACAAAACGTAGACCTACTTTTGTCTGATGTTTATATACTTTGCTTCAAATTAACGTTTTGTATTATTTTTATGGCTGACACGGTGGCTCAGTAGTTAGCACTGTCATCTCACAACAAGAAGGTCGCTGGTTCGAGCCCCGGCTGCGTCAGTTGGCTTTTCTGTGTAGAGTTTGCATGTTCTCCCGTGTTGATGTGGGTTTCCTCCGGGTGCTCCAGTTTCCCCCACAGTCCAAAACATGCGCTATAGGTAAATTGTGTATGTGTGTGAACGTGAAGAGTGTGTGGGTGTTTCCCAGTACTGGGTTGCAGCTGGAAGGACATCCGCTGTGTAAAACATATGCTGGATAAGTTGCCGGACGCTGTGGCAACCCTTGATGAATAAGAGGGCTAGGCCAAAGGAAATGAATGAATAATATTTTTATTCACTTGATAGCTGGTTGGTTTGGTTTATTGGTCATAACACTTTACAAAAAAATTAAGAAAGAAAGAAAGAAATAGTGGTGTGAAAAGCACTTCTGGAACCAGCACAGCTGAAAAAGTGAGAAATGAAAAAATAAATCATGTAGAACTTGGAGAAATTTGATCAGATGGCAGTACAGATTGTCAGATTTAAGTGATTTCACACAAACATGAAGATTCTGTCAATGTATGCTCGTGCTTCATTTGCTCCAAAGCTGTATGCGATGTATTTTTTTTCTTCTGTTGAACAAACAAAATCATATTTTGAATAATTTTGGTAATCAAACACATGGCAACCATTGACTCTACTTTAGAGGCAATTGTCAATTGTGTGGTCATGAACATTCTTCGCAATATCTATTTTTGTGTTCAATAGAAGACGGAAAACACTGTTTCAGAACAGCTTGGTGTACATTACATTACATTTACATTTTTTAGTGGAACTATTCGTTTAAAATGTGCTGTACATGAAATTCTAAGTAGTGTTGTTTTTCTGTTCTCAGTGGATTTGTTGTGTTTATATTTTACAACGTAAACACAGATATTTAATTTATATAAAAATGATTTTAAAATATATGATTTGCATAAGATATTTTTTAAAATGTAAGCTCTATAGCAGAAGTCCAATCAGTTCAAATCTGGCGATCAAAAGCTAATCTTCAAAGGTACTATTTTCCAGGCCTCATCCTGCTCTTTTACTTGGTCTTCTATGGCTTCTTGGCTGCCATGTTTGTCTTCACTTTGTGGGTGATGCTTCAGACACTGAATGACGACACACCAAAGTATCGAGATCGTGTTGCGTCCCCAGGTGAGTTTGTCAGTGTGCAGTTTTTATTATCGAGCTGTGTTTTTTTTACATGACTATAGTGCAACAAAACTGCAAGTGCTTATTTAAAACTTGTTCAGTGACAGTTAAATTTTATTTGCAGGGTTGGTTATCAGGCCAAATTCTTTGAATATAGAGTTTAACAGATCTGATCCTCTTGAATATGGCCAGTACGTCCAGCATCTAGAATCGTTTCTGCATCGTAAGTGCTCAGCATACATGCTTTGAAACATTTCTGAACTGGTTACATAATATTGTACTTGTATATTTATAGTTTCCCTTTGTTCTGTTTCCAGAATATAATGACTCGGAACAAGCCAAAAATGACTTGTGTATGGCGGGACAGTACTCTGAGCAGGATGGGGAACCTCTGAAAAAGGTTTGCCAGTTTAGGAGGAGTTTTCTTTATAGTTGCTCTGGGATGGAGGATACCACCTTCGGCTATGCTAAAGGACAGCCATGTGTTATTGTTAAGATGAATAGGGTGAGTAACGTTTGGTGTCAGAACCATTTTAACTGTAATTTTGTTTTATAGTGAACCAGAAACATATGATCAAGGATAATTACAAAATACTTTTACAAAAATATAATTACAAAAATAATTAATAATTACAAGAAATTTTACCGGTGTTCCAAATCATACTATTAGATTGATTTCTGATGAATTATGTGATACTGAAGACTAGAGAAATGATGCTAAAAATGCAGGAATACATTTACATTTTAACTTTACTTTGATAAAATAAATATAACTGTAACAATACAGATGCTGACAACAGAGGTGAGGATCCAATTGCAGATTTTTTTTATTAATAAGAGAAGTCAGGCAGGCAATGGTCAGTCACAGGAGCATTCAGAATAATCAAGGGCCATCCAAAAGAGTCGTCAAACACAGGCAAAAGATCAAATATGGCAACGGAAACCAAGGCAAGGAAAATGCTTTATAAAGGTTACAGGTAACAACAAGACTCAGCAACTAGTGTGTGTGTGTGTCTGTGCTGCTTTTAAAGTTCATGTAATCAGTTCTGAACAGCTTTAGCTGTGTGTGTTAGCAATCAGCGGAAAACCGGAACTGGTGTGAGTGTGTGGTGCTTGACAGGATTTGTAGTCCATATGGTGACAGATTTGGGCCCAATCCCAATTCTACCCCTTAGCCCTTCCCTTTCCCCCTATCCCTCGTTTTGCGCGTTCACATTAAGAGGTAGGGGTGTCTCAATTCTCTTTAGCTTGAAGGCATAGGGCTAAGGGAAAGACTAGATACCCCTTGAAACTGACATTTTTCAGGACCACACTCGAAACCAAGTGGTAAAACAATTTCCCAGAATACACCAGCCACAACGACAGCATGGCTGCACACAGAAGTCAGGAGATGCACAAATTAGTATTTTTTGTCATTATTACACATTTTTACAACAAACAAGCACATGTTTTAATACATTCATAACCGTGTTAGTGTTTTACCGTCATGTTTAAAAAAAAACGCTACAGTAAAAAACGCTAAATTTTGCTTTCTATAATCCCTAATAATGACTCCTGTATAGTCCCTCAACATTCTGTCAGTCGATGACACTTGAATAACCTGTCAGAAATGTCTAGTGGCTGGGAATTACCTTTTTACACTGTGGTATAATGTTGTTTTTGTGTGTTTATATAGATGAATATGGCCAGAGTGTAAATACACAGTACAGTTACGATCTTATTGCCACATTATATCGTTATGATAACATGATATCGTTGCCTTCGGTGATTTCCTGAAGATAAATACCAAAAAATAAAGCAACTGGAATAACTACATCAGTCGTGATCGTCGATCTCATATAAAGCAATAGATTGCGATGACATATGATGACGTGTGCAGGTGTTGTAGTGCTGTCCCATTTTTTAGGGGTGAATTTTGAAGCCCTTCCCCCTCACACTCTGTTTCAAGGACCAAGGGGAAGGGGTAGGGATAGAAAAATAGAATTGGGAATGGGCCTTGTAGTCCTGAGTAAAAGTGAATGATTCCCAGAAATCTACATGCCTGAATCGCTGGTGATTGTGACAATAACTTTAGTGAGTCTTCTATTAAAAATATTAAACATTAAATTCTAAATTAATTATGCATTATCAAAAAAAGAAAGAAAAAAAATGTAAGAATAAAACTGGCATCTGAAAAGTAAAGCTGATAATGTGCTATTTTGAATCCTCAGATTATTGGTCTTAAGCCATCTGGAGATCCGTACATCAACTGCACATCAAAGGTAACAAATCTACACCTGTTCAATATGGATGCAGATTAAAGAATGATATACATTTCTGATATTAAGACATAGTATAAGATCATAAAATGTATATGTTTGTATCTGTGGTGTTTATGTGGTTTAAAGCTGTAATTTGTAAGAAAAAAGAAAGATGCTCAAATGCCTCAATGCAGACCTTTTACTAAAATATTAAGGTCCTATGCTGGCTGTTTCTAAGAGTAACAATGTTGATTAATGAACTACAACAGGTCCATACATGATGTAGTATAACCTCCCTGCTCTTGTTTCTTTCACAATTTTCTTTACTAGTCTACCTAATAATTTACCATTATTATTACAGCTTTTGAGTGCTTTAGAGCTAAGCCACTCCTACTAGAAGTGCTGGTTCTGGAATTTGAAAAGGTCTTTGTTAAGGTGTTATGAGTGAGGTACAAAACTGTGTACTTAACGGCTTTAACTAGAAAAGAACTTGATTCCCATGCAGCATGAATGACAAATTAAAAAAATATATATAGTCAATTGAAGTCAGAATCATTAGCCCCCCCCACCCCGAATTATTAGCCTCCGTTTATTTTTTCTCCCCAATTTCTTTTTAACAGATAGAAGATTTCTTCAACACATTTCTAAACATAATAGTTTTAATAATTCATTTCTAATAACTGATTTATTTTATCTTTGCCATGATGACAGTAAATAATATTTGACTAGATATTTTTTAAGACACTTCTAAACAGCTTAAAGTGACATTTAAAGGCTTAACTAGGTTAATTAGGTTAACTAGGCAGGTTAGGGTAATTAGGCAAGTTATTGTAATGATAGTTTGTTCTGTAGACTATCGGGAAAATATAGCTTAAAGGGGCTAATAATTTTGACCTTAAAATGGTTTAAAAAAAAAAAAAAACTGTTTTATTCTAGCCGATATAAAACAAATAAGACTTTCTCCAGAAGAAAAAAATATTATCAGACATACTGTGAAAATTTCCTTGCTCTGTTAAACATCATTTGGGAAATATTTAAAAAAGAAAAAGAAATTCAAAGAAGGGCTAATAGTTCTGACTTGAACTGTATATTCAAGATAGCTGACTTTTGCACTATATTATAAGGTAAAAAAATCAAGATTGTTTTAAGATACCACACATCTGATTAGTGTCCACAGAGCCACTTTTACAGAGTGTTGGAAAAAAAACAGCCACTGTAGGAGCAGGATCTGTTGTAATTATCAGTGTTTTCTTATGGATTTCAGCTTTAAGGTTTGATTTATATGTTGTTATGTTTCCTGCTTGAATTTCTAATTGTCAGTCCATCGTCTCTCAGGAGTGTGTTTTTTTCTTTTCTCCCTCCTTTTTTTTCTGTTTCTCTCGTGTCTCAATTGCATGCTGCCAGTCGAACTCCTTAGTAAAGTGATGGGTAAGATCACTGCATATACGGTCTCTCTCATTCTGCCATCTCTTATTTGCTTCCAATGTGACTGAGCATGTCTCTTACATGCTGTGTGATTCCTTGCCTCAGACTTTCCTGCAAGCTTTTAAAGGGGCTATGTGTAGAATTCAGAAGGGGTGCAAGACTATGGATTTAATATATATGTTTATATCTGCATTATTTTTGCCAATATCCAATGCTGATACGTTTTTTGTTTGTTTGTAAAGTGTTACGTTACAAATGTCAGGTTTGTTATATATACAGTGTATATACAGAAAGGGGAAAATAAGTACTGAACATGTGATGTTTTTTCCTGGGAATAATATTTCTAAAGGAGCTGTTGACATGGAATTGAACCAGATTTTGGTAGAAACCCAAACAATACAAACATAAAAATAAAACAAAACAAAAAATCTGAAACAATAGTAATGTGTAATAACAATGAAATGACACAAGGAGAAAACACTGAACTACTGAAACGTATTTAATACTTTATTAACTATCTAGAGCATGAAGCCACATGAATTTCTCAGGTGTGAGTTTTTTCACAGACTTCAACAGAGTGTCAAAATCTTGATGGTTCTGTGGGTCTTGTCTATCAAATCTGATCTTTATTTTGTATTTTATATTGGATTCAGGTCAGGTTATTGGCTGGGCCATTCCACGGCTGGATTTTCTATCTCTGAAAGCATTTGAGAGATTTTTTGGCTGTGTTTTGGATCATTGTTTTGCTGAAATGTCCACCTTTTTATCTTCATCCTCCTGATAATGTAGATGTTTGACTGAAGCAGCTGATATTAATGATATTAGCTGATTTACAATGACAAAGAGCAGAGGGTTGCTGAATAACTTCTAAAAATAAGAGAATTCAGCTGCTGTCTGGGCTTTCGCTGCCTTTCTACACATCTCTTTCTTTATGTGTTCAATACTTTTCACTGCATCATTTCATTTAATTACGCATAACTTAATTTGTAATCTAATTATGTTATTTTTCTTTGCGAATATGGATTTCTTTGGTTGTTACCAACATCCGGAGAAAATGTCAAGTCGACGGCACCTTTAGAAATATGTTTTCTGAGAAAAATGGGGACGTGTTCAATACTTATTTTCCCCACTTTATATATACACAATGTCTTCTCCTAGGAAGTCATGGAAGGTATTTTTTTTAAGTTTCATTAAAAGCTTTTCAGATATTGGCAATAAAATAGCAATTTAGAAAGATTTATTTATGGAAACGCTTACATATAGCCCTTTTCACCTACAATTAACATTTTACATAATGTAGAATTAGGGATGCAGCATTATATTAAACATAATCTAAATGGAATAAAATAGACACGAAAAACCCCCACTAAAAACAAATAATTCTTTTTTTATTTGCTCATTTAATCTTTTTTCTTTGCTAACAGTTACATTTAAGAGTGTTATTTAATTATTAGTGTTTTTAAAGCGTTATTATAAAAGAGTATTATATAGAGTATAGGTGGTGTAATTGTAAAAATAGAGGAAATTAGCTATTTATTAGGAAAAATTTATACAAACGTCTGTAATATTGGCAGATATCTCATGCATCCCTAATCAGAATCAAAAAAATTGTCCATTCTCCTATTGGTCATCATTTGAATATTTTTGCTAATGCAATTTTTGATTAAGCAGCAAGTCTAATATTAGGATGAAGAGTAGTTCATTTAGCATGGCAAAGCTGCAGCATGTCATTCAGCGCTTGTTTTCTCTAAACCAGCCATACAAATATATTTCTATGCCTGAGCAGCTGTTTATATGGCATATTGATGATTTATACTAGTTTTACAGCTTCATCAAACCTCATCATCTCTCACCCGGTGATGGTCTGCTGTCTGCACTTGTCTGATGCTATTTTCTCCGTTCTCTTCAGAGTGTGAAACCTCTTCAGATGCAGTATTTCCCCCAAGAGGGGACTATTGATAGGATGTACTTCCCTTACTATGGGAAAAAGACACATGTAAGTATGGCAGTAACCACATGCTTTAAAGGATTATTACAGGTTTAATACAAGCTCAGGTGCTGGCATTTGTAATGCTGAGTTCACACCAAACGCAAAGAGATCAGATAGATTGTGTCACTAGCTTTTGTTTCAACCCAAGCTCATTCTGAAAACGTACTTCTATATCCATTTATGGAGAGCACCAAATACGTCCCAGGAGCTACGTTTTTTTTGCAGTTTTTGTTTTCGCGAATCCACCAGAGGCTACTATGTATGCTTTTTCAGATCTCAAATTTCTCTCATGGGGGCAGCACGGTGGCAAAATCGCCTCACAGCAAGAAGGTCGCTGGTTCGAGCCTCAGCTGGGTTAGTTGGCATTTCTGTGTGGAGTTTGAATTTTCTCCCTGTGTTAACGTGGGTTAAAATTGAGTATTTCCATCTAAAGGCCTTGGCAACGTCAAATTGCAAAGATCTAGAGTTTTCGTCGAAGGCCGTGTTTGTGGCGGCCTCACAAAACCTTCATGTTTCGCCACAAAACAGGAAGTTGTTATAACACAGGCATGATCTGCCAAATCCAAATGATCTTCAAAATCCAAAGTTTCCAAAGTTTGATAAGAGTCTTGACCTGAACATGCTTACATGCCAATATCCAGTTACAGTTATAGCGCCACCTGCTGACAACAGGAAATCACGTTTTACAGTGTAACAAACACCTTTTAGAAATTTTATCATATCGAATCCATGTTTTGTCAGTATAATCCAAAGGCCATTGCGTTATATTGTGAAGATCTAGAGTTTTCGTCGAAGGGCGTATCTGTGGTGGACTGACAAAGTCAACCACACAATGTCCGATCTGGCCAAAAAATCACAAGTTCAATGAGATTCCGCTCCTGAAGACATCTACAGGTTCATGCCAATATTGAGTAACAGTCATAGCGCCACCTGCTGAGAGAAGGAAGTTTGGCATAAATCTGTGATTTTCTCAGGTTTTATATATATATATATATATATATATATATATATATATATATATATATATATATATATAAAATTCAAAGGGGGCTAATAATAATTCTGAGTTCAACTGTGTATATATGAACGAGATATATCCATTTTGAGAAATGTTGTTTATTTGACATTATTATTTAAGACATCAACAGTCAAGTTCCTTCACAATTTTTGCACATTAAACTATTACTTAAGCTCAGTGAAGGCCAGGAACACACATTCTTCAAATCCAGGATATTTTTTGTTCAATTTTATGTCCATAAATAAGTCAAAAACCAATGCCGAAATCCAACATATTTATCTTAACATTGTCAAACTTCTTAAATTGGTTAAAAAAACAATACATCACAAATATATGGAATAGTATATACAAAGATTGATTAATAATAATAAGATTCTGAGTTAGTTTTGGCCAGAACATACACAAC
Organism: Danio kyathit; assembly: GCA_903798195.1. Lineage (NCBI taxonomy): Eukaryota > Metazoa > Chordata > Actinopteri > Cypriniformes > Danionidae > Danio > Danio kyathit. The sequence continues at coordinate 21,536,389 of LR812520.1, forward strand.
ATAACATAACTTTTTTTTTTTTTTTTTTGCAAAACGATATATATCAACCTTAGGCTATATTCTACTACTGTAATACCATTAAGAAAAGCTAGTGAATCAATGTTTTGTTTGATAAGTAAGATTAAGTTAGTTAGATTAACGACTTGTAGCTTGTTACAGGAAGAGTGGAGGCTCCTTCCACACCGTTGCTGAAAACCATACCTGTAAAATCAGAGCGGGCGGAGCCGCGGTGTCACAGTTCTTGTCTCTGTTGCACTGAGTCCGCGACACAAGCTCGCCTCAAAGAATGGTCAAATCGAAAGCAACCGGTGCTGGATCTCTTGAAAGCATTTTGCGTTTCCAGGCACAGCTTCGCACAAGGAAACGGGAGCGCGCACATGTTTTAAACAGTAGCGCGCATCACATCAGCTTTTAACGCGAGTAATCATCCTCTTATTCGGTATTCACCTGCTCACGCTAACACAGTTATTTTTGTCAGTCGTGCTGCTTCTAGATTCTAAGATCGCATTTGCCATCCTTATTGTCGAACCCTACATCGAAATCCTTGACGTTAGCTTGACTCTGAAGCTTTGATTCTCTGACTGACAGACAGCAGCTGATCAGTGACAGCCATACGTGACTGTCAGCTCACCTACAGTATAAACAATTAAATAGTAAACGTTTTTTAGTTAGCCTATTGAATCCTCTTTTTAAAAATATATCTTTTTTTGTTTTGATATTATTGTTAAATCAATGAGCAAACTCGGAGCACTTCACAGGCGGTGACTCTCTTCCCAGGGGATGCTGAGCTCGCGTAGCATCCTGAACGTTCTATATCCGTTATATCGCACTTTGTAAAGAAACTGGTCTGGCGGATATCACGTTTTGTGAAAAAATACATTTTGTATACAGGGAGTGCAGAATTATTAGGCAAGTTGTATTTTTGAGGGTTAATTTTATTATTAAACAACCATGTTCTCAATGAACCCAAAAAACTCATTAATATCAAAGCTAAATATTTTTGGAAGTAGTTTATAGTTTGTTTTTAGTTTTAGCTATTTTAGGAGGATATCTGTGCGTGCAGGTGAATATTACTGTACATAATTATTAGGCAACTTAACAAAAAACAAATATATACCCATTTCAATTATTTATTTTTACCAGTGAAACCAATATAACATCTCAACATTCACAAATATACATTTCTGACATTCAAAAACAAAACAAAAACAAATCAGTGACCAATATAGCCACCTTTCTTTGCAAGGACACTCAAAAGCCTGCCATCCATGGATTCTGTCAGTGTTTTGATCTGTTTACCATCAACATTGCGTGCAGCAGCAACCACAGCCTCCCAGACACTGTTCAGAGAGGTGTACTGTTTTGCCTCCTTGTAAATCTCACATTTGATGATGGACCACAGGTTTTCTATGGGGTCCAGCTCAGGTGAACAAGGAGGCCATGTCATTAGTTTTTCTTCTTTTAGACCCTTTCTTGCCAGCCACGCTGTGGAGTACTTGGACGCGTGTGATGGAGCATTGTCCTGCATGAAAATCATGTTTTTCTTAAAGGATGCAGACTACTTCCTGTACCACTGCTTGAAGAAGGTGTCTTCCAGAAACTGGCAGTAGGACTGGGAGTTGAGCTTGACTACATCCTCAACCCGAAAAGGCCCCACAAGCTCATCTTTGATGATACCAGCCCAAACCAGTACTCCACCTCCACCTTGCTGGCGTCTTGAGTCGGACTGGAGCTCTCTGCCCTTTACCGATCCAGCCACGGGCCCATCCATCTGGCCCATCAAGACTCACTCTCATTTCATCAGTCCATAAAACCTTAGAAAAATCAGTCTTGAGATATTTCTTGGCCTAGTCTTGACGTTTCAGCTTGTGTGTCTTGTTCAGTGGTGGTCATTTTTTAGCCTTTCTTACTTTGGCCATGTCTCTGAGTATTGCACACCTTGTGCTTTTGGGCACTCCAGTGATGTTGCAGCTCTGAAATATGGCAAAACTGGTGGCAAGTGGCATCTTGGCAGCTGCACGCTTGACTTTTCTCAGTTCATGGGCAGTTATTTTGCGCCTTGGTTTTTCCACACGCTTCTTGCGTCCTTGTTGACTATTTTGAATGAACCGATTGATTGTTCGATGATCACGCTTCAGAAGCTTGGCAATTTTAAGAGTGCTGCATCCCTCTGCACGATATCTCACTATTTTTGACTTTTCAGAGCCTGTCAAGTCCTTCTTTTGACCCATTTTGCCAAAGGAAAGGAAGTTGCCTAATAATTTTGCACACCTCATATAGGGGGTTGATGTCATTAGACCACACCCCTTCTCATTACAGAGATGCACGTCACCTAATATGCTTAATTGGTAGTAGGCTTTCGAGCCTATACAGCTTGGAGTAAGACAACATGCATAAATACAAAATACTCATTTGCCTAATAATTCTGCACTCCCTGTATATATATATATATATATATATATATATATATATATATATATATATATATATATATAATTAGCTAAAATTATTATTATTCACTGTTCTTTGACATCCAAAGGCCACCAGGCGGCGGTGAGTCCATGTGCGAGGTCCCTTTCATTGCTGCTTGCAGCTTTATTTGGCTTTTATTTTACCTGTTTTCTGGAACCGTTCTTCACCATACTCGAACCCCGTCATCGTGGTCAACTCCTCTGCATCTCAAATCCGCCAACGTACATGGCGAGCCACTGAACAAATTGGTAACAGCGGGAAAGCCGTCCATATGGAGGTAAGCAGTCAGCTGGTAATCGCGAAAAGGAGCCGTCATACCGCCCTTTAGCTTTCGTTTTAAAAATGAAATGCAGCCATACGTACTTCTGGCTACATAATTCGCGATTTCCAGAAATGTATATAGGGCTACGTTTTCAGAATGAGCCTGTGTTGTTTAGTTTACTCACAGACTATTTTTCACCTGGCAGAATGAATTTTCCACTCAAGTTTTAATTTTTTTATAGTTAAGACACTATTATTAGGGGTTGTTGCTAGAAGGGATACAGCTGTCACCGAACGCTAATGACAATGTTTTCTTTTTCTTTTTATATTTCATTACCCAAGAAATTGTGTATTATTGCTGTCTACACTTACCCCAATCCTAAACCTACCATCACAGCAATGTAAAAACAGCAATTATTGTTGTGCTGTGTCACAAAAATTCTGCTGTATCAGTGTCTGTATACTATATCGTGCATTCCAAATCGCACATTCTACATCATTTGGGAAATTCGCCTCTATTTGTGCATTTGCATTGACTTTATTTTATCTACTCGCACTAATACTAAAATTTGCATTCAGTGTGGACCCAGCAATACTTTATGTTGATTACCACAATAAAAAATAATCTAAAAATATGTATTACAATCTGTGTAATACACATCTATGCTTTGTGTAGCACTACTGGTAGGAAAAGCTGACGTGCGTTCTGAAACCTAAGGCTATTTGTCCAGAATATAATGGATGTTATGAAGGATGACTTTCACAATCTTAGCAAAAACACAGAATATGAGATGGTGAAATATCTGAGAAGTATTCTCTTTAGCTTATAACAGGCTTTCTTATTGAATCTGTTGGTATACAGTCAATCGCACAATAACTCTTTCCCATTTTGGATGTGCTTTTGCAGATGCTATTTAACCCGATGACTTAGTACTTCTGGTTTGTGTCTCATATTAACCAAAGAAGATCTTTTTGTGTCATATACGTCATAATGTAAACAGATGAAGTTTCTTTCTGTTTATATATTATCAGATCTTTATTACAGGTTGTGTTCACACAAATGCAGCTGCTCTGTTAGTCCAGTTTGTTTCAATATGTTTAAATACTTTCATCTGAACAAGTGGACTGAAATTGCTTCCAACAAACTTGTTTTTCAACTGAAATATGATAAACGTGGACCAAAGGCACCTAAACAAACAAAAAGCAGGATATGATGTCACAAGATACGACCAAAAAAAAAGAGAAAGCTCAACCATACTTGTTTTTTTCTCATCATAGTCACAATGTTGCCTGTAATAGTTAAATACAGGCATCTGAATACACCATCAGATCTTTGATTGTTTGTGTGACGTGAATTCCTGGTGCTGTTTCAACACATTTTATGAGCTTCAGTTCTCAACTGATAATAATACCAACACATAAAAGAAGCCTGTTCAGCAGGTTCCATCACAAACTATAATAGCCAAACTATCATTTTAATCCTTGGGTTTGGTCTTTGGGTTTTCTTTCCTAGAACTAATGAATCAAGAGATCCAACTTACAAATGTGAACACAACCTTAGTGCTCTGTAAAAAACAGTCAAAAGACTATCGGCAGGCTTCTAGAGATATTCCGTTAAATTACGGAAAATAACCTTCACAAAATTACATGCAAAAACTAAAAATACAGAACATACTTTACGGACAAAATTCATTAAATTACAGTTTATTAATGTTGATAATTTGAATTTAAACTGTGAAAAAATGGGGGAAAAAATGTAGATAATCTGTAAAAAAAAAAACAGTACTTTCTTGCTCCATACTTACAGGTTATTACTGTCATTTTACAGATTATAACTGTAATGATACAGGTAATCACTGCCATTTTACTAATTATTACTGCAATTATACAGATTATTACTGTCATTTTACAAATTATTACTGTAAATAAAGAATTTATGTGATTATACAGATTAATGTGATTTTAACGATTATTACTGTAATTATACAGGTTATTAATGTAATTATACAAATTAATGTGATTATTAGGATTATGACTGTAATTATGCAGATTAATTATTGTGATTATACAGATTAATTCATGTAATTATGCACAAAATCTCGAAATATTCCATAAAATTTTGAAATTAGCGAAATTAGTTAGCATAGCAACATTGTTAGCCACTGATAATTTTTTTTTACAATAACCCATTTTTCCATTAACAGCTTAGAGTGGGAATCCACTCAGCTATTTAGAGCCATTTATACACTGCATTACCAAAAACTAAACTCATAACAAAATAAAAGATTAAAACAAGGGTGTCAAACAAACTATATATATATATATATATATATATATACAGTTAAAGTCAGAATTATTATTCCCCCTGTTTATTTTTTTCCCCAATTTTTGTTTAATGGAGAGAAGATTTTCTCAACACATTTGTAAACATAATAGTTTTATTAACTCATTTCTAAAAACTGATTTATTTTATCTTTGCCATGATGGCAGTGAATAATATTTGACTAGATATTTTTCAAGACACTTGAATACAGCTTAAAGTGACATTTAAAGACTTAACTAGGTTAATTAGGTTAACTAGGCAGGTTAGGGTAATTAGGCAAGTTATTGTATAACTATGGTTTGTTCTGTAGACAGTCGGAAAAAAATATATAGCTTAAAGGGGCTAATAATTTTGACCTTAAAATGGTTCATTAAAAAACTGCTTTTATTTAACCAAAATAAAGCAAACAAGACTTTCCCCAGAGGAAAAAATATTATCAGACATACTGAGAATAATAATAATTCTGACTTCAACTGTATATATATATATATATATATATATATATATATATATATATATATATATATATATATATATATATATATATATATATATATATATTACATATAAAAAGAAACATTTTATAGTTTACACTGCATACATTACACGCAGCCTACAAACAATAGGCTGTTATTTGACATTATTAACCTCACTGTAATCCTCGTATGATTACTATCTTCAGTAGTACTAAAAACAATTTGACTGAATTTTTGTTTGCCTATTTTTACAGGAATAATCTGTAAATATTAACATAAAATTATGTGTTACTCTCTGAAAATACAGAAAATGTCCTTTAAAAAAAACAGAAAAATAACGTAATACTAAAATACAAGCAATAACTGTAAATGTAATGTTAGAATTTTTTATTATAAAAAATATCTGTAAAACAACAGGTATTTCACTGTATAATGAAAAAAAAACTGGAAAATTCTGTAAAAAAATTCTGTCAAAATTTTGACAGATTTAGTTGATTTCAAGTTACATTGCGACTTCCCATTAGAGCATTAGTAGACTGTAATATTGAGGTTAGGGTTAATTGATATGTACTTGCAAAGTTTCTTATAGTCAGGATAATGTTTGTTGGTGGAGGAGTATCAGCAGATTGTTATAAGCAGACAGTCTGCTAATAATCTAATGAGAATTAGTTGGCAATGTACCTCATAGTCAACAGAATGTGCAATGGGAACCATCTAAATAAAGTGATTCCATGAAGTGCACAATATTTCATTTGATTTCTGTCTTTCTACCTCCTACAGAAGGGTTATGTTCAGCCTTTGGTTGCTGTAAAGCTGTTGCTTAAGAAGGAAGACTACAACTCCGAGCTGATTGTAGAGTGCAAAGTTGAGGGCTCCAACCTCAAGAACAATGACGAGCGTGACAAGTTTCTAGGCCGTGTCACCTTCCGGGTCCTGGTGACCGAATAAAGCAGTTGCTGGTGCGGACGCTAAAGGGGAACTTGTGCTACTTTTCCTCCCTGTTGTCTCTGATCTCCTTTTAAGCCCTCGAGTGTACGTCCTGCTGGTCCTCAGCAGGACCTAAAGGACCTGATTTAACTCTCCAGACAGGCATGACTGATTGATTTTTGTTAATGAATCCCTCTCACCGTGTCTTAACAGGATCCCTGTTTAGTCTGCTGTCAAGCTCCTCCTCCTGCTGAGCGTCACCGAACATTTAATTGAATTTTAACCCAGGGCCTCGCATTCCCTAGATGTTTTGAATTCTTTAATGTTGTACACTTAAAGGAACACTCAACCTTTTTGGACATAGGCTCGTTTTATAGCTCATTTATAGTATTTTTGCATCTATTCGTCAAATCTGCGGTTCTGGCTCAAAAATTAGATGCAATTTTATTATGCAACACCTGGAATTATTCTCCAGCTACAGTAGGTAACATCGCTGCATAATATCATTGTGTCTGCTGCAGCGATGGTACAGCAGCAAAGTTCCTTGATTGTTACGCCAGAATGAGGATATCGTTCCTTGACATACCAGGCTAGAAAATAGCAACTTTTCAATTTGTGTTGGACTTAAAACCCGTTGAAACTAAGAGTCAAGTTTAAGTAAGAAAATGATCAAATTATCTAGATGCTAATGGTCTAATCCGATTCAATGATTTATGCTAAGCTTAGCTAAAAGTGCTCCTGCCAGAAAATTGATTCAATAAAAGTAAAACTCAACTGACAAAACAAAATTCAAAGCTAAAAATCAACTCTAGATGACTTGCGAAATGATCCTATTTCCAGAACAAGTGTCCCTTTAAAGGGATTTTTTTTGTTTACATTGTGATTAAAGAGACGGGTTAGATGCTATCTTAATCCTTGGTTGGTGTTTTTGTGTTTGTGTTACTCTTTGTGAATATATTTAATGATCGTATTGACATATTGCTGTAAGACGTGCGTTGAAAAAGTGGCATAATTTGGCACTTTTTCGAATTATGAAATATGATAGGTGCCAAATTTGTAACCTAAATGATTTTCATAACCTCTGCGTGGATCTTTGTCCGTGCAGATGCCTTAAGAACCATTTAACATCTTGGTACAAATGCTATTTTGACAAATAAACAAGAAAACACAAGTACCTGCTTGTAGAGTGTTTGTTATTTCCCGGATGTACCACATGATGGCGTTAGATTACATACATAGCCACGAACCTCTATTTCTAGCATTTTGTTGACTCGAGATCCTGTTGAAATTGTGTTGAGTAGCGCTTTGCTTAGATTATACAAGCTTACATTTAAACTTATTCTCTTACTACACTGGAACATGGTATTGTGCCATGTGTCTTGTTCAGTTAACTTAACCATGTCACAGTGCTCAACCAAACATAGCGCAGTCTATTCCTGCCTGCAGCTATCAATAAATCAGTAGTTTACGTCAGCTGATTAAATGCCCACATTTAGTCACAGACACGGCTTCAGGCTTGTAAAATGGATTATGATTCAAGTCAAGTTATCGTATCACTTTTCTGAGAAAGATTAACTCACGTTTTTAATTGTGAAGCTTTTGAATTATGGGGAGCCCATGAAATATGGGGAAACAATGTAAAACGATCACTTTTAAGACATTAACACAACGTAAACATTTATACTAAAGGGGGTAGTTCACCTGAAAATGAAAATAGGCCTAGGCCTATCCATTATTTACTCACCCTCAGGTGTTTGTGAAGCTTTATGAGTTTCTATTGTACACAAAAATATATGTATTTTGAATAATGTTGAAAACTGCTAGCCACTTCTATAGAAAAAACAAAAACTACACTGTAAAACCCAACAGTCACCTTTATCAAATGAAATGAGTGTAGTTAACTCAAAATTGACTGAAAGTTAATTCTACTCATTTGAAAAGAGTTTTGAACTCAGTGTTGAAGGTGATGAGTTAATTAAATACTTCATTACTTCAGCTTAAATGGAGTAAGTTCACAGTACTCATATAGATTAGTTTTTAACTCAAAGGGTTTGTAGCAATCGGTTTCCTCAAACGGGTTGAGTTGCCTTAACTTACCGGTTTTAAAGTACTCAGTTGTTTTGAGTTCTCTTCATTTATTGGGTTTTACTGTGCTCAAATTGCTTCATTTACTCAAATGGATTAAGTTCACAGTACTCATTAGGATTAGTTTTTAAACTTAAATGGTTTAAGTTACCCAAACGTTTTGGATTTTACAGTGTATGGAAGTCAACATAGGTACCGGTTTTAAACATTTTTTAAAGTCTTCCTTTGAATTAAACAGAAAAAAGAAACTCATAAAGCTTTGCAAAAACCTGAGTGTGAGTAAACGATGACAGAATTGTAATTTTAGGTGAACTATCACTCTTTCTATTAAGTGACATTAACTAGTATGTAGCCTACTTACACTGAAATTAATCATTTGTTACAACATACTTATGTTTTTACATTTGATTAATTACCTTCGTGTAATTACAATAGTATTTAATTTCTGTAATTACAATTGTATTACACTGCTGACCATCCCTTAAACCTTAACCTACCCTTAAACCCATACCATCAAACCTGTCCCTAACCCTACCCGTCTACAACATAATATGAACACAGTAAGTACATTGTAGGCTATTCATTTTTTTATGCAAGTACATATTAGTTAAGGCCACCTATTATAAAGTGGGACTCCTTTAACATTAAGAGTAATTGTATTACTGTTATTTTTGTTATATTTTGTGGGGGATGTGATGGGGGTTGTATACCTGTTTAGCTGATTTTAAACAAATATCTATTTACTTATTTTTATTTATTTATATAACACACTAGCTCAGCGAAATTGGACAACAGAAGATCAGGAAAAGGTTTCTTGGTCTCATAAGTCTCTTTCTCTTCAATATTCTGATGTCAGTTTGACATGAACATCATAAAATCATGAAGTCTTTTTGGTGCACTCACATTTCAGGCTGCTGCACTGCCAAAAAGCCTTCCTTACTTAAGTTTACTTAATGCCTTACTTAAGTCTTTGTCTCATTTCTAGTCCAAATATCTACTAATTCTTAAATCAAGACATTTTCTAGACAAGTAAAACATTGCTGTTTTCAGAAATCTCTAATTTAAGTGAGTATTTCTTTAAACAAAATAACCTGCCAGTGAGGCAAGTAAAATAAACTTGTTTTTTAGTTTGAAGTACGATTATTTTACCTGCACCAGTGGCATATTATTGTACTTTTAACGAAAAACTTGATTTTGACTTTTTTTTCTGAAAAACAATATCTAAATATATATTACTTAGAAAATGCTTCTTGATTTAGGAAATTTTAGATATTTAAATTTTAAATATAAATAGATTTTAAATGTTAAATATTTAGACTAGAAAGCAGACAAAAACTATAAGCCAGAAAAACTAAAAACTTTTATTTTTTGGCGTGGTAGTGTAATGTTGAGGGAGTTTCCTTGGCTCATTTTGAGCATCTTATTATTATCTTACTCTTCTAAACATTGCACACAGCCATGATCATGTGTATCTATTTGACCACAATGTACACATCTTTCAATATATATATTATAATGGCTACTGCCAGCAGAATAACAAACAAGGTCACAAAGCTCAAATCATCCAAAAAGCTTTCTGTATGGCAGTTGAGTTCAACCCATATACTATAGTGCACATCTAATAAAGTGGCCTGTCAGTGTATATTAATACACTGTATAATATTGTATATTTCAATATTTAGGAAATATAAGAGATCGTCATATATTACAGTATGATCAAAACATTATGGCTACCAATCAACCATCCCAAGATTAAAAACTATTGTATTGACTCAGCAATCACTTTTACCCATGTAGAAGTGAAAATGACACTCTCAATAACCCTTCTTTTTCCACACATAAGCTCATTTTCAGCATTAGTGGAGTTCACATAAGCAGGAAAGGGATCTGTTTGGCTTAAGAGGGTCTTTAGCTGCACCACCTGGAAAACTCTTAGTTTACAAGGGTTTTCCATCAAAAAATATCTCATAAACAGAGCCATGTTATAATCGTGAGTCTATATTATTTTATTTGTCTTAAAAGACATTTATGGAGAGTAATTTTAACTACGTGGAGCGAGCATGTTTGTTAAACCAGTCTCAACAGAGATCATAAACTGGTGAGAGTCTGGAGAGAGTGACTCGTCTTGGTTCAGCAAATCAGACTAGAGGTTACAAGGATTACAGGTTGATTTAAGTACGCAAGTATAAGCCAGATTATCGCCTTACAAGATAAGTGTGGTATTCTGAAATCAGCCCAGAACTTTTTAGGCTGTCTGTGATTTGACTCTTTAATCTGGGGAATATTTTTAGTTTTGGACTCACTTTGCGAGCGATTTTTGCACCACTAACATTCACTTTCATCAAGCTTTAGATTTAAACCTAGATTAAGATGATCTCAGGAAACATGTAATAAGAAGGAAACAAATAACGGCATACTAACCTTTGCAAGTGCAACTTTGATTCTTCCCTTATAGTTGCTGATATGAAACTGAATTAGCAGCAATCATCAAAAAGCACAGAAATAAATCTGTAAAAGAAAGAGATGTTTTATTGACCCATTTTGAATCCGTGTCTCTGCTGAATATCTGACAGTTTAGCATTTATTTAGAACCGTTATCTCAAACCTTACACATACAATTAGATGCAATCGTTAAAACTTACCTCACAAACAGCAAAAACTCAACACTGACAAGAAATGATTGATTGCAGACAGGTAGTTTGGTCCATTTTATGTCACTTTCTGTTATTTTCACAATACATTTCTGTGAAGCATGATGCTCAGCATCGTAAAAGCCTCACCGCTGAAGACTTTAAGGGGACATGTCCTCCACCTTGGTTACATAACTGATAATGACCGCGCAGACGAATCTGTGCTGAAGCTCTTTCTTTGTACCCTTGAGGACTGACCTCTTTTATCTGTACCTTCCTTTAAGAGATGGCTGTATGTATCTTTTACAACATGGGAGAGGAGTCACAAAACACAAGTTACTTTTAAATGCTAAGCCAGCTCTGAGTTGATTTCAATTCAGAGCTATTCATATTTATTTAATTCATATGTACATATTTATGAATTTAAAAATCTAAGTGCGTAATCAGACAATCTCTGCTATCAAAGATCACAAGCACAGAGGTCAGGAGTTAACAATTTGTGTAAGATGTTCTTACAACAGAGATCATTGAAGCTCTGCTGCACGATAACACGATTCAGAAAAAAAGCACTTTTGTAAGCATGTAAGCTGTTTTACAGACAGGCCCACATGCAGTCTGTACATGTGGAATGCTCCGCAGATTTCTGCACACCCATCCTTCATGATCCTTCACTTTTACTTTGTCTAATCTCCGATGGAATAGCCATCTGTCTAGGGTGTTTCCTTGCCTAGAGCTTAAAATGGTGGGAGAGGCTCCAGCATCCCCACAACCCTACGTAGGACAAGCGGTTTGGAAAATGGAAGGGTGTATGAATGATTTACCACTACAACAACTTAATAAGACTGTAGGACATTCCACAGAATTCAGAAGATTCGGCTGGGGCCTCGTCTGCAGTAGCTTTTTATAGTCTTACAGGAGATAGATGCCGTTTGTGTACTAGTACACAATGAACTAACACACAAATAAACTGTGATTTGGCAAGGCTGGAGATGTATGGAACAAGAGCCGCTATTTGTAGATGACTCCGTTTGAGTATCCACACACCTCTGCCTTCTGATCACAACTGCTGCCAATTACACTGAGTCGCTATGGTTACATCATAAGTTTACAGTCTCTTTAGGTGGCATGTAGTCCTCTACTGTACTCTAGCATCTTCTCAATAAGGAAAGGTACTTTTACTTGCTCCCCTGTTGAACAGGAGGTTGATTTCTCTGACTGGTCCACCACACCCCGGGTGGTTCAGAGTGTTTCTCAGACCATGTGACAGTGCAAACGATGTAATAAGTGTCTTCATATATGCTACAAAGGACTAATGTCCCGTCTCTTTCCAGTCATGCTCCGCTTTTCTTTGACACAGTGCACAGCTTCAATCATGTTAGTGATGCCACTGAAATCATCTGCTGCTGGATGTCTGAGCTGCTCTCTCACAGAAGAGTGCAAGTGCCTGATTTCTTATCATCATCGGAGCCCCCGGAAGACTCTTTCCGGTTGGGATCGCTGAGCTCATCAAAGAGTCCGGTGTCAAGCATCTCCTGTTGCCAGGCAATGGACACCGCACCTGTGCTAAACTCCTTGAAGAATTTGTCATCCTTGGCATCAAACTCAATACCCTTAATTTCAGAGAACTCTGCAATGTCACCTGTATCCTTTGCATAGACAACATTGGGTTTGGGCACCCAGGGTGGATCGATGAGTCCGGCCTCCAAGCGAGCAAAGTTGATGGACTTGAACCACTCGTGCTTCCTGGGATCATCATTCCTGTGGAAATTGTACAATTTTACATCTTAGCCATGAGGGAACAAGAAGTTTGATGCCTTTCAGATTACATTTTCTTCATACTGAATGAGAAAAGTCAAGACTTTTGGTCATTGTTACACCTTGAGTTCAACCAGAAATGAAAATTCTGTTATTGATTACTAGCCCTCATGTCTTTCCGAATGCCTAAGACCATCATTCATCTTCAAATACTCACTCACTTACTCACTGTCCTTAGGTCACAGCAAAATCAACCACCAATTCCTCTGGCCTATGTTTTATGAGCAACCGAGCACTGAGAAACACCCATACACTCTCTCTTTCACTCATTCACAATGGCTAATCTGTTTTACCAAATTCACCTATAGTGCAAGTCGTTAAACTGTGGAGGAAACTAGAGCACATGGAGGAAGCCACATGAACACTCCCAGCAAGCATTTTTTGTTTTTAAAAGAGGTCTAATAGACGTCTAAACATAGTCGTCTTGGCTAAAACAAGGCTAAATTTGGGCTGTCAGTGAATATCGAATAGACGTCTAAAAATAGGCCAAAACTCGAGTAGTCAAATGAGTAACTACACATATAAAGTCTGTCTAATCTGTCTATTTGACGACTAGTCTAGTTTTGGGCTATTCTTAGATGTCTATTAGATTCTCACTGACAGCACAAGTTTAGCCTTGTTTTAGCTTCTTTAGACGTCTAATAAACACAAAATTGTTTGCTGGGCAGGTAGAACATGCTAACTCCACACAGAAAGGCCTCCTAGCACAGCTGGGATTCGAATTAGCAACCCTCTTGCTGTGAGACCACAGTGTTAACTACTGAGCCACCATGCTGCCTCTTCAGAACACAAGTTAAGATATTTTACATGAAATCTGAGAGCTCTCTCAACCCTAACCTCTATCCCCTAACCCTAACACTACACAAGTCTCCTGAGACGTTCAAAGTCCAAAAAGAAACCAAAAACATTCCACAGAAATTCAGTGAAACTCTAATCATAAAAAGCTAAAAAAATCACTTTTGAATGAATTTCACCATTGTATGTATGTGTGACAGTATGGCGTATTGCCATTAGATTCAGCAGCGCAACACACAAGCATCTTTTTGCCCATAGTAAATGCATACCCTAATCTGAGGTGGAATATATATGTGAACAAAGTCAGGTTTTTTTGCACACAAAAGTTACATGAAATGTTTTGACAATGTTTTTGGTTCCTTTTCTGGACTTTGAATGCCTCACAACTGTTGTTGTCTACGGAGAATTAGAGAGCTCTCGGATTTCATCTAAAATAATCTTAATTTGTGTTTCAAAGACCAACAAAAGTCTCGGGGGTTTGGAACAACATGACGGTGAGTAATTAATAACAGAATTTCCATATTTGGGTGAAGTAACCCTTTAAAAGGAATAAAAGGACTTACTTGCAGCCAAGACGTTCATCAATCTTCTTCTTGAGGAACTGCTTAATGATGTCTGTGGTGGCAGCGTCGAAGTTCTTGTGCTCAAACTTGGGCTCCTCATTGAGGATGCGCCTCTGTACCTCTTCCTTCTCCACCTTCTCCTTCTTAGCATCAGGGCCTTTAAATGGGGTATATCCAGCCACCATTTCATAGATACTACAGCCCAGGGCCCACCAGTCCACTGATGCTCTGTATGGAGTTTCATTGAGGATTTCAGGTGCCATATACGCACCTGTTCCAGCCTTTGTGAAGACAAACAAAGGGTCTGAGGTTCAGAAGTCCAGAATGAACTTTAATATTATAATTTCTTGTGGCAAACTGGTCAAATTTGACTGTTTATTATGTAAATGTGATAATTTGTGAAACATCAGAGGTGTTTATAAAGTAGTAGTAGAGTATTTATGTATTACCCTATCTATTACCCATACCTCATTACCTATCTTTGCCAGAAAGAAGAAGCTTAATTGTAATCCCCTACTGACTGTCAGGAGCCATGTGCCGATCCACTGTGATGAAGCAGACTGTCTGCTTATATAAAGACAACCATTCTTAGCCACAAATGGACATGTGAACCTTTGTGTACATGCGTTCACGTGGAGTCATTCATTAATAGTACTGAGCTAACCTAATGCCAGTGTTACTGTACCTTATCAGTTGACCTACATGGCTCTAGGACAGATCACTTTGGGTGCTTTAAATTCCATTTTATAAGACTTAAACCACGCTAATGGTTAAACAGACCAATAATGTAAAACAAATGAGAAGTTTCAAAGTTTTTGGTATCCTTGTGTACTGCTAAGTAGGAAGTGGATTGTTTTAAGAGGTAATACAATAGTTCAAGTAGAAAATGCAGTTAACTATAGCAAGATGTAGCAATCGACAGTTAGTCTCAGTCATGCTAAATATAGTGTTTACATGTTAAAATATGCACAGTCATTGTGTTAGGCTAACATAATTAGCATACCTAAACTAGAATGATCTAGCACCTACAGACCACTGAAGCTGCAGATTGTGTATGTATTTACATACATGGAACTGACAGGTCATGACTTTAAACATGTTAAATCTGCAGGAGATTAAGTCTTTAATAATTGTAGTAGGCCCAATAGTGATAAACAGATAGTCTTCAAACATACGATAGACATGCGACACATAAAAAATTGAACGCGCTCCCCTCCCTCTGCCTTTGGCTGTCTGATCAGAGACAGATTTGTGTAATTCTTTCTAAGAGGATCAGGAGTGTAAAGCCAACCAAACCCCCGGTGGTTCAGCTTGGGCTTCAACCTGAACTGAGGACTCAAGAAGGGCACGGGATAATAAGCTTAGGGTCAATGCATGAAAGTTGTTTCATTTTGACTTTTGACAATGCATCAAAAATGCACACGAGCAATGAATATGCAACCTTATTTTAAGCATGATCAAGGCTTACACCACAACTAGCAAATTACAGTGACATGAAGGAGGCAGCAAATTCTACATTCCATAAAATAATTAAATTATAGATATAATATTCATCATCCTCAGTAGCTTCTAACCCACTAAGTCTTGTTATTTAGATAATCCCTTTCAAATGATAGAAATATGTCAAAAGTTTATTTATCTGTGCTAAGATACTAAGGACTTTAAATCTGCACTCAACATTTTACTAGGTAAATTATTATCATTTATTTAGTAAGTCATTAAACAGGTTTCCAATTGACTTAAAAAATGTCAAAACAATCCAGTGGATTTTGTTATTATAAGAAGCTTCCCAGCTGCTAATGTGGCACTGTCCTTTTAACCTCACTAATAACTACTATCTTCATGTTGTTGTTGTTGATTTTTTTTTACTTTGACAGCGATGATTACTGAACCTCTTACATCTCGAAGCATTTGTGGTGTGGGCCTACTGAATGAAGTTAAATTATTGTAATTGAGAATCATTTTTGGGCAGCTTTGGAAGCAACAGCCAAGTTTCTATGCAGAAAAATCACTAAAATAATTAATAAAAATAAATATATACAAACAAATCATTTTTTTTGCAGGCAATAAATAGAAAAGTTTACAGAGAGAATGAAATAAGGGTGCATGTAAGGACACAGCAGCTAACTGGTCTTTCACTGGTGTAGCTGTACTTAGAATGATAAAGATCACAAGGAATTATGCAACAGGCCCATAAACCTAACAACAGTAATCCCGATTTACCATGTAAAAGACAATCTGGTGTGAGGTCCTAACCCTGTTCTGGTAGCATTAGGCTAGCGAACACTAAACCTGTGGCCTCAAAATATGCAGGACCACAAATGGTCCAAAATAGGCAAGTTAGTGGATCCTATGCATAGAGACTTTCCAATAAGCCCACTTGGGTAAGCCCACAGGTAAACCGTCAAGCCATTTCAAACTCTGTTTAAGATTTGGTTTGAGATGCTATATCAAGCGGGTCTTACACTGGACAAGAAGCACTACATTAAATTCCACTGTTCCATGCCATGTCTTTAAATTATGAACATTTATTTTACCACAGTATATTCAATGGATTTTCAGCGATCGGCTACTGCTCCTTACTGCACTTATAATTACACAGCTTTTCACCTCATGTTACGCTTGAACAACTAAATAAATGCACAGGTCTATTAAACTGACTATATTTTGATTAAATTACATTATCGATGCTGTAAAGTAAAGCTTGTGAAATTGAAGACTTCCACATCAAATTTGACTGGAAGTTATGTGTTTCTGAAAAACACGTCCGAGCATAAGGCCCATTGGTTAATTAAAATAGACTTCAATGATAATTGTAGTAATCCCCCCCACCCCACCCCCCACCCTCAAAAAAAATAATGATATCAAAATAAATAGCTAAACTTATGGATTGGTGGCTTAAAACAAAGTTGAACAACACTCTGAAACACAATATGGACTTGGTAGTCTGTAAGTTTAGTTTCACAGTTAAAGTACTCTGATGTAGTTTGGGAACCGCTTTCCAGACGTCAGTTTTCATCTCGTATGCACACACATACACACTCAAATACTATCCTGTGGCTTCAGTGAAACAAATCACAGCATAGAGATGAAAAACTCACCTTCTGGCTGATGGTCTTCCCAACAGCAATCTCCACAGCGAGACCAAGATCTGAAAGACGACACTGGCCCTGGCTATCTAAAAGCACGTTCTCTGGCTTCATGTCACGGTACACGATGTCCATGTCGTGCAGATGAAGGATCCCAGTTGCGATCTGAGCTGTATAATAGATGATTCGATCCATTTCGATTCCCTTCTCTCCAATGTTATAGATGTGATACTTGAGATCACCTCCATTCATCAAGCTCATGACCAGGCAGAGATGGGTCTTGGTGTCAAAAGCGTAAGCCAAGGTGACAATAAACAGGCTGTTGACCTTCTCCAAGATCTTCTTCTCAAGCAGGGCCATTTTCTCACCATGTTTCTTCTTGAGGCGCTTTTTGCAGAGCTTCTTACAGGCGTACATCTGGCCAGTGTTCTTCACCTGCACCGCGCACACCTGAAAGTGTATATACATGGTCAACATCTAAATATTTCATTCAAGAACTTTGAAGATGCTTAAAATACGTTGCACCATATTAAAAAGCACCTACCTCTCCAAATCCACCCTTTCCAAGAGTCCTGAATTCGTAGAAGTACTTCTCACTGATGGGTTGTTTCTCGTACTCTTTCCACTGTAGAAACTTGTCAAAGAACGGAGTTGCCTGGTATTCTGCAAACGGCTTGCCTTTGAGGAACTCTTTGGTGGCGGTCTTCACCTGTCCCATCACCTCCTCGAAATCTTTATCGGAAACCGCCTTGCACTTGGTTGCTACATCTCCGGTCAGAAAGGTGAGGGAGCTCTTGGAACCCTCTTTGCAAAACTTGTTGATGATGTTTGTACGGGCCTTATCTCTGGCAGCACTCTCGGACAGTTCCCACTCGTTCAGATCATCCAGAAATTCTGCAGCGGTGTTGCACTCGGGCCCCGCTTGATTGAGGTACTGACGGAACAGCTTCTTTCCAATAGGTTGCTTTTCGCAAAGGGATTCAAAGTCCTTGTCCAGACTCGTCCTGAGCGAAACACACTGCTCCGGCTTGGGCAGAGACAGACTCCGGCGACGTTTCTTCATCTCCTTGTCATCGCCTCCTTGGGCTTTCAGGTAGGCCGTGTTGGCCACCAAGTTATCGAGTCCCCCCATGTCACACATTTTGGCAGCTGTGTTGGGTTACCTGCCCTAGAGAAATGAAAGCTCCGTGGACAGCGCTATCAGACTAGAAGATGCTACTGCCAGCGTTCAGAGCGTTTGTGTGTGACTCGCTTTGAAGCCAAGGCGCGAATGAGCCACTAAGATGAGCGCACCTACAGACCAAGACACACTGACAACCCAGTAATTACTCATTTAGAATTAAATACCTGCAAGGGATTTTCACTTAAGTATATTTGTGTGGTCTATACTCAGCTGCTGTTCAAGGAAAGGAACTTATAAGAGGGTTCTCCCACTAAGAAGCTTTAGGGCTGACTATATTTAGGCAGATGCAGAGCGCTAGTAAACGGATGGCCACCGGGCTCTGTTGTCTAAACATAAATGGTGATACGATGAGAGGAGCAAAAATGTGGGAGCTAACAGCTCAGCATGGAGAGTACAAAATGCTGAGGCTAGCAGGACACACTAAAACTTTCTGCTGTTGTTTATAGGCCAATGGCTAATGTGCTATTGCCACACTAAATGCCAAAGATAGGGGCTGATGTCCCACTGCAGGCTCAATCAATTAGATTATTTTTATGATTTTAACTGCTGATTTGAATTGTTTGCCTGCTTTTTATTTAACTGTACCTTAAGTCCTTTTCACCTCAATTAATGCAAAATGTATATTCCTGTCACGTCTAACTACACAGTACTTTCACTCAGGGACTCATCACTTTGCACATCCTTATCAATAGATAAACAAGCTGACCAATATTAATGCACACTAGGATGTACTTTAAATGCAAGAAATAACATACTTTTCATAATTCTGATGAATTTCTGTCCTAAGTTTGTACAGTATTTCCACTCATTGTATGCCTTATTACCAAATAAATTCAGCTTATCAATCTTGTATCACTGATGCGTTGTAAAAATGACATATGTAAAGTCAAACCTCTCACCTTCATGTGTTGAACTCTGCTGCACTGACCTCTTTTCTGCAGTGTGTCAGTCTCTCCTTCTTTAATGAGCCTTAGCTTTTGCTTTAATTCCCTCATTTAAATACTGAGGCTATGCACAATTTCCCAGCTCACCAAATTAATTTAATTCCACAAACTGAACAAAATTCATCATAGAGATATCATTTTCCATTATTTTCATTCAGTATTATAGTAAAATATATAAACATGTGCATGTTTTAGAATAAACCATATAATACAAGGCAATGGCACGATGGTTAAGTGGTTAGCACAATTGCCTCATAGCAAGAGGCTTGCTCCGGGTGCTCTGGTTTCCCACACAGTTCAAAGACATACAATGCAGGTGAATTGTTTAAACTAAATTGGCCATAATTTGTCAATGGGAGAGTGTGTTGGTTTTTCCCAGCACTGAGGGTTGTACTATCAGTGCTGAGTTGCATCCGCTGTGTAAAATAATTGCCAGGGAAAATGGTGGTTTATTCTGCTGTGGCAATTTCTGATAAACGGAATAAGCAGAAGGAAAGTATGTAATACAAGTTTATTTTTATAATAAAGAAGAATAATAATTTTATGATCAAATTGATTTCATATCCTAAACTGACATAATATCTAACACAAACCTGAAAATAAATGTACATTATTAATGGTCAAAATGTTTCCCAGAGGGGATCTTGAAAACCACATTTAAAAAATTTGTCAAACTTACTTTTACTCAATTTGAAAAACAGTCCTGTAATCGATTTTAAATGTGTTTTTTGACATCAATTTTAGATGCGAGTTTGATGTTGTTTTGACATCAAGGTAGTTTACATGCATTAGGTACACAAAATCCAGTGTAAATTTGTACTTGAAGCTTTCAGATGAATAAAACTTTTCTTATATTATAATATGTTTTGCATTGTGGTTTTGGTGGTCAAAAGGGCATCAATATCTTAATGTCTAATAGATGTCAAGGTTTTGACTTCATTGAATTCAATGTCAATTTGATGTCGTTTTGCATTATAAGATTATATTATTATAGACATATGAAGGTCATTAGGCTTTATTTTCATTCAGTAGTATAAAATATATAAACATGTGCATGTTTTAGAATAAACTATATAATACATGCCAATGGCACTATGGTTAGCACTGTCGCCTCACAGCAAGAAGGTTGCCGGTTCGAGTCCTGGCTGGGTCAAAAGGCCATTCTGTGCGGAGTTTGCATGTTCTCCCTATGTTCACATGGGTTTCCTCTGGCTGCTCTGGTTTACACCACAGTCCAAAAACATGCAATGCAGGTGAATTGGATAAATTAAATAAATAGTGGCGACCATAGTGTGTGAATGGGAGAGTCTGTGGGTTTTTCCTAGCTCTGAGGGTTGCATCCACTGTGTAAAACATCTGCCAGAAAAAATGGCGGATTAATCTGCTATGGCAATTGCTGATAAACAGGAATTAAGCTGAAGGAAAATTAGTATGAAATATATGTTTATTTTAAGAAAATGAATTATTTCATGGCCAAAATGATTTTATTCCAGGCCCGTATCCAGCCTGGTAAAAAGGGTGGTTCCCATTTCTTAAAAGAATTACCTTATTGCAATTATTCACTTAATTTTGTATTCAATTACGAGGTTTAATACTGCATTTATTGACATTTTAAGCACTATTTGTAGCTGGATTAGCTTGTCGGATGGACTAAAAATATGTCCTAAAGATTAAGAATAAAGAAATTTGAAGAAAAAATACTTATATTTAAAATGCAAATGTATCAATCATATATCATTAGAAAAAATTTAATCTGTTAAAGTTTTAAATTAAAATTTGTAGCCTTTTTTATTGGGCAAATAACAATAGCACACAGCACATTTAACTTTCCTTAGTCAGAATTTGACCATTTGAATAATGAACAATAATAACATAATAAATAAATAATAAATAATGTGGAGCTTAACGATTTTTTTGCCTCTCTTGTAAACAATACATTTCAAAATGTATGGATAACAACAAAAGCCTAATTAGTATATTAGTATCTTTTTTTCTTTCAAGAATAATGTCTAAGATTTAGAATAAAAGTTCCTTGTAAAATGTTTTCTCTATTTAACAACAGAGTAGGTTAGTAGTGAAATATGACTTGATCAACCACTTGGTCTTAAATGGGCTTTTGATGGGTTATTTGACGGCTTAGCAGTCAAAATAGGACAAATGAGGTCATGTATGGGATAAATTCGTATAAATTTGGGCCTGCATTCTGACATAATATCTCATACAAACCTGAAATAGAAAGAAAAATAAATCATTATTAACAGTAGTGAAAAAGTTTTCCAGTGGGCACATTGATATCAAAACCACACCATAAAACACATAAAGAAAAAGTCAAACTGATTACGTTGATGTCAAAATGACATCTAATTGACATCTAACATTAGTGTAAGGAAACAGTCCTGTAATCAATTCTAATTGGTTTTTGACATCAATTTTAGATGTCAGTTTGATGTTGTTTTGTCATCAAAGTAGTTTACATGCATTGTAGGTATACAAAATCTAGTGTAAATTGGTCATTTGTCATTGAAGCTTTCAGAATAATAAACCTTTTCTTATATTATACATTTTTGTATCAAATTTTAGTGGTCAAAAGGGCATCAATATCTGGATGTCAAATAGACGTCATGGTTTTGACATCAAATCAATTGGCTTTTGTTTTTTACGTTTTATGATGTCAATGTCAATTTGATGTCGCTTTGCATTATAAGATTATTACATTATAGACATATGAAGCTCATTAGGCATTATTTTCATTCAGTATTATTAAATGACAGTCCAAAGCCATGCAATGCAAGTGAATTGGATATACTAAATGAATTGGCCATAGTGGATATTGGATATTGTGTGGGTGTTTCCCAGCACTGAGGGTTGTACTATCAGTGCTGAGTTGCATCCACTGTATAAAACAATTGCCAGAGATGGCGGTTCGTTATGCTGTGGCAATTCCTGATAAACAGGGATTAAGCTTAAAGGAAAATGAGTAAAAATAATATGTTTATTTAAAAAAAATGAAATATTTTATGGTCAAAATGATTTCATTCTGATATAATATCTCATACAAACCTGAAAATAAAGGTAGGCATTATTAACAGTAGTAGAAAAAGTTTTACAGTGGGCACATTGATGTCAAAACCACATAAAAAACACCTAAAAAAATAAGTCAAACTGACTACGTTGATGTCTAAACGTCATCTAATTGACAATGGTCCTGTAATCAATTTTAGATGCGTTTTTGATGTTTTTTTTTGTTTGTTTTTTTTTTTACATCAAAGTATTTTACATGCACTGTAGGGATCTAGATAAAAATCTAGTGTAAACTTATTTGCTTTAATTTGCTTGCAGTGTGCCAGAGTCAATGGTGCTCTTTCTGACTTTCAGTATTGTTCCATTGGGTCCCCTCAAGGTTGTTGCCTCTCACCTTCTCTGTTCATCATGTATACTAATGATTGTTGGAGTATGTATGGGAACTGTCATATCATAAAATATGCTGATGATTCAGTGATTGTGAGTCTCCTCTATGATCAGGATTTGGGGCATGGTCCTGTTGTGGAAGAATTTATTTCCTGTTGTGATAGATTTTTCTCTCCAGTTGAATGTAAATAAAATCAAATAAAAGACATGGTGATAGATTACAGGAAGGCTTCTCCTACCCCCAGCATAACAAATATTAAAGGTTTGGACATTGAAATTGTTGACACACATAAATATCAAGGAGGTGTTATCGACAACATGTTGACATTCCAAATTAACATCCAGGCTGTCTATAAAAACTTCAACAAAGATTGTTTTTTCTGAGGAGACTTAGATCGTTTTAGGTTTGTACCTTATAATGACACTGTTTTATAAGCAATTTATTGAATCCGTTTTATCTTTCTGCATTGTAGCTTGGTACGGTAATCTGAGTTTGTTGAGTAGCCTTGTAAAGGTGGCAGGCAAGATCATCGGTTTTAACCAAACTGGTCCAATGGTAATGTACCGTAATTATGTTTTAAAGAGAGCTCATGGTATCTTATGCAGCCGGGATCACCCATTGTACTCTGTGTTTCAGCTGCTGCCATCAGGACTTCGCTATAGAGTTCCTATTTGCAGGACAAACATTAACTAGAAATTCTTTTAGAATGGTAGCCATTAAATGAGTCCAGCGGGGAGGGAGATGCATCTAAAAAAATAATAGTATGTTGTGTGGTAATATTTTTTTAATGTGTACATGGAACTTCGTCTGTGTTACGGCACCTTGCTGCAATTACAATTTCCCTAAATAAGATAATAAGGTTGAGTCTAAGGCCCAATCTCAATTCTATTTTTGTACCCCTACCCCTTCCCTTTTCCCTTGGCCCTTAAAAACGAATGTGAAGGGGAAGGGCTTCAAAATTTACCCCTAAGAATTGGGACAGCACTACAGCACCTGCGCACCTCATCATATGTCATCGCGATCTCTTGCTTCATATGAGATCAGACAATCGCGACTGCTGTAGTTATTCCAGTTGTGTTATTTTTTGGTATTTAAGCTCAGGAAATCACTGAAGGCATATATTATGTTATCATAATGATCTAATGTGGCAATAAGATCGTAACTATACTGTATTTACACCGTGACCATTTTTATCTATGTAAACAAACCAAAAACAACATTAACATTATAGCAGACACTGTAAAACACTCATTCTCAGCCACTAGACTTTTCTGACAGGGTATTGGAGTGTCATTGAGTGTCAGAATGTTGTGGGACTGTTGTACAGCAGTTGTCATTAGGGATTATAGATCGCGAAATTTAGCGGTTTTTATTTTAGCGTTTTTTTATTAAAGCATGACGGTAAAACATGAACGCGGTTATGAATATATTAAAGCATATGTTTGTTTGTTGTAAAAATTCGTAATAATGAACACTTAATAAAAAACACTAATTTGTGGCTCTCCTTACTTCCGGGTGCAGCGAAACTGCCGCTGTAGCTGGTGCATTCTGGGAAATTTTCTTACCCCTTGGTTTCGAGTGTGGTCCTGAAAAATCTTTGTTTGAAGGGGTATCTAGTCCTTCCCCTTAGCCCTACGCCTTCAAGCTAAAGAGAATTGGGACACCACTACCCCTTCACATGAACGCGCAAAACGAGGGGTAGGGGTAAGGGGAAGGGCTAAGGGGTAGAATTGGGATTGGGCCTTAAATCTGAAGCTTTCAGATTAATAAAACTTTTCTTATATTATATATATTTTTTGTACCATAATTTTGGTGGTCAAAAGGGCATAAATGTCTGGATGTCAAATGAATGTCAAGGTTTTGACATCAAATCAATTGGCTTTTTTTTTTTTTTTTACATGTTTTATGATGTCAACTGCCCCCCTGGGTAGTTTAGTATTTTATAAATATAAATTATGACAAATGTTTCAGAATAAAGTGTATAATACATATAAAGAATTTTATAAAAATAAAAAAGGAATAATTATGAATCAAAACAGCAACCTTATTAAAATAAAATATACCCCAAAAGAATAGCTATATTATGTAAAAACTAACTGCTGATTTGAGTCATGTGGACCACATTTGGTTACAGTTATCCCATGCCGACATGGATAGGGCATGCTCCAGTCAGGGGTCATGTAGTTACAAGAATTACACAATTCTTCTACTGTTTGAGAATGATCTCTGTATAAGGCTGGGCGCATCAGTATAACCTAATTCAGTCCACTAAAGCTAAGCTAATATGAGTTAATCCATACTAAAAGTGTCTTATGCTTCTAAAACAGACTGGGAGGAGGGGGGTCTCATTCACGTACACCACAATGAGACATTAAAGCTCAGTCAAACTTTCTAGGTCATGTTGAACACCAGCCAGTTGGTTAAGCAGCTGACAAATGTGTGACTGACAAACCTTCAAAATCAGTGTGCGAAATGAAAGCATAGTTTGAAAGCACATACTGCAAGTTAGTAATGTATGTCAAAGAAATGGGTAATTCTGCATATAGGCCTATTGGTTATTCGATGTAGAGCTTCTGACACAGCTAGGCAGACATTTCTGTCCTTCGTGGCACTAGGATTGCCTTGTCTCACCTGGAGATCACCTTTTCTTACAGGATTATGCAGGTGGTGGAGAGAGAAAACGGACTCTCAATCCCCCATCTGATTTTAACCCAGAGACACTGAGCAGATCAGCGGGTCACTCGCACAAATGCTACGATACCACAGTAATGAGATTTTACCTCACAAATCGGACGTATGTTTATTTTCAAAATGTCAATCATTGCATGTTTACCGTGTCGGCAGCTTGTCAATGTCTTTCTTTTATTTTCATTTGACAGAAAAAAATGTGAATACACTTAATTCATCAAGGATAAACACGACATCATTTTAAAAGCAAACCAGTTTTCTCTTGTGGTCCTTCTTGTGAAGTACAGACTGCAGGCTACTCCGGCTACACTAGCTGTGTTTCCATCCAAAAATGCGAATTAACTTTATGAGCAAAACTGGATTATCGCATAAAAGATGTGAGAATAAAGCTGCGTTTCCATCCAACGAGTCAAAGCAAACAAAATCAACACTTCCTGATTAACTGGCGCCAAATATCAACAGTAAAAACTGAATTTGCTGCAGTAGGAGAAGCTGCGTCAATCTTTTCTTCATCTAATAAATGACTCAGAAGGCAATCCTGACACGCAGTGAATGCGCGGTGGCGTTTGAAGGTGTCAGACGCGGAGCACAGACACTCTTGATTCTGGATGTCATTAATAATATAAAAACACTAATCCTTAAACAGTAAGGCGTTTTAGAATGACAAAAACAACATTTCAGATGGTTTATAATATGCTCAGCATGCTGGTTTGTCCATTTACACACATTTTTATCATCACATGATCTCTTATAACAAAATCACATGACCTTTTTTAATGCGCACACTGGAATTTGTGCAGTAAAAGTGTTTCCATTGTGGTTTATGCGCATCTTTTCTTATCGAATAAAAAGTTTATCCTACTCAGTTATGCGCATATGTTTTTTATGCACTTTATGGCGTTTCCATCAACCGTTTTTTTATGCGCATATCCAAAATGCGCATAAAAATAGGTGGATGGAAACATAGCTACTGACACTGTATTAAACAAACTACAAAATCCATCAACACACTAGTCTGTTAAAGAGCAGCATTTAGATTTGAAACTAAACCTAACCACATTTGCAATACTTTTAATATCCAAAGGCATAAAATTGTCCCAGAACATTTAAAGACATACACAGTTTTAAAATGGCATAATGTAAGTAGAAAAGTAAAGTTCCTACCCAAAACTTTATGGTGTCTTGAGAAAGCCTCGTCTGAAAGCTTGAAGTAGCTTTAAAGTTTAAATCATTGAAGTAGTTTTAAAGAAGTTTGAAGCAGTTGGCATAGACAGATATACATATAGCAGATAGACTACATATAGCAGGTTTCTACTATGGATTGGCATGTTTTTTACTAGGTGGTTGCTAGGGTGTTCTAAGTCATTGCTAAGGTGTTGCTAGGCGATTGCTAGGATGTTCTGAGTGGTTGCTAGAGCGTTGCTAGGTTGTTTTGACTGGCAGTAGCTATGGTATTCTAAGTGGTTGCTAGGTCGACCACTGAGCAGTTGCTAAGGCATTGCTAGGCTGCTCCAGTGGTTGTTAAGGCATTGCTTGGGTGCTCTAGGTGGTTGCTAAGGTGTTGCTAGGCATTTGCCAGGGTGTTCTGAGTGGTTGCTAAGGCGTTGCTAGGCGGTTGCTAAGGTGGTCTGAGTGGTTGCTAGTTCGTTGCAAAGGTGTTGCCAGGGTGTTCTGAGTTGTTGCTAAACGGTTGCTAAAGCATTGCTAGGTGGTTGCTAAGATGTTGTTAGGCAGTAGCAAGGGTGTTCTGAGTGGTTGCTAGGCAGTTGCTAGGTTGTTTTGACTGTTTGTTAAGGTGTTGCTAAGCAGTTGCTATGGTATTCTAAGTGGTTGCTAGGTCGACCACTGAGCAGTTGCTAAGGTATTGCTAGGCGGTTGCTAGGGTGTTCTGGGTGGTTGCTAAGGTTTTACTTGGGTGCTCTAGGTGGTTGCTAAGGTGTTGCTAGAGTGTTCTGAGTGGTTGCTTAGGCGTTGCTAGGCAGTTGCTAAAGTTTTCTGAGGGGTTGCAAAGGTGTTGCTAGGGTGTTCTAGGTGGTTGCTAAGGCATTGCTAGGTGGTTGCTAAGATGTTTTTAGGCGGTAGATAGGGTGTTCTAAGTGGTTGCTATTCAGTTGCTAGGTTGTTTTGACTGTTTGTTAAGGTGTTGCTAAGCAGTTGCTATGGTATTCTAAGTGGTTGCTAGGTCGACATCTGAGCAATTGGTAAGGCATTGCTAGGCAGTTGTTAGGCTCTTCTAATTGGTTGCTAAGGCATTGCTAGGGTGTTCTAGGTAGTTGCTAGGGTGTTCTGGGCGGTTGCTAAGGTTTAGCTTGGGTGCTCTATGTGGTTGCTAAGGTGTTGCTAGGGTGTTCTGAGTGGTTGCTAAGCCGTTGCTAGGCGGTTGCTAAGGTGTTCTGAGTGGTTGCTAGGTTGTTGCAAAGGTGTTGCTAGGGTGTTCTGAGTGGTTGCTAAGCGGTTGCTAAGGCATTGCTAAGTGGTTGCTAAGATGTTGTTAGGTGGTTTGTAAGGTGTTCTGAGTGGTTGCTAGGCAGTTGCTATGGTTTTGTGAGTGGTTGCTAAGGCGTTGCTAGAGTGTTCTAAGTGATTGCTAGGGTGCTCTGATTTATTGCTAAGTGGTTGCTAAGGTGTTGCTAGGCGGTTGCTAAGGTGGTTTGAGTGCTTGTTAGGTCGTTGTAAAGGTGTTGCTAGGGTGTTCTGAGTGGTTGCTAAGCGGTTGCTAAGGCATTGCTAGGTGGTTGCTAAGATGTTGTTAGGCAATTAGTAAGATGTTCTGAGTGGTTGCTTGGCAGTTGCTGTGGTGTTCTGAGTGGTTGCTAAGATGCTGCTAGGTGGTTGCTAGAGTGTTTTTAGTGCTTGCTAAGGTGTTGCTAGGCGGTTGCTGTGGTGTTCTGAGTGGTTGCTAAGGCGTTGCTAGGTGGTTGCTAAGTTGCTGCTAGGTGGTTGCTAAGGTGTTTTGAGTGGTTGCTAAGGTGTTGCTATGCGGTTGCTATGGTGTTCTGAGTGGTTGCTAAGGCGTGGCTAGTGTTCTAAGTGATTGCTAGGGTGTTCTGAGTGGCTGCTAGGTGGTTGCTAAGGTGTTGATAGGTGGTTGCTAGGGTCTTCTGAGTGGTTGCTATGGTGTTGCTAGGCAGTTGCTATGGTGTTCTAAGTGGTTGCTAAGGCGTTGCTAGGTGGTTGCTAAGGTGTTTTGGGTGGTTGCTAGGCAGTTGCTAGGGTGTTTTGAGTGATTACCAAGGTGTTGCTAGGTGGTTGCCAGGCTGTTCTAGGTGGTTGCTAAGGCATTGCTAGGCCGTTGCTAAGGTGTTTTGAGTGGTGGCTAGGCAGTTGCTAGGGTGTTTTAGGTTGTTACTAAGGTGTTGCTAGGCAGTTGCTAAAGTGTTCTGAGCAGTTGCTAACATAAATTACCATGGTTCTAGTATGAATGAGCATGTTTCTACCCTAAATTAGTATGTTGTAAGCATGGTTCTAGTATGAATTAGCATGTCACTAGCATGTTTCTAGTATAGCATGTCGTTAGCATGAATTAAGTATGAATTAGCATGTTGCTAGTATGTTTCCAGTATGAATTAGCATGTTGCTCGTATGATTAGTATGTTTGTTAATGTGTTTTTAGCATGGATTGTATAAATTGGTATGTTTTAGTATGTCCAATGTAAAGTCAATGGCAGTTTTTTTACAATGGAAGTCAATGGGACAGTTGCTAGGGTGCCGTAAGTGGTTGCTAGGGTGTGGCTAGTAAGTTGAAAGGTCATCAGTGATTGGCAGATTGGTAGTCTGAGTTAAATGAGCCCAACCTCAAGTCTGTATGACAGTCTGGTGGAAAGTTATGAGGTCATAAAGTTTGGTTCAATGTTAAGTTAATGGGACTTTTCAGAATTTTTCAGCAGTTTTCGGAAAACAAAGAGATATGCATATACAAACTGACAAGAAACTAAGAATGATGTGATTTTATAGGCTTATATAAATATAACATTTATGGCAAGAAATTTTGTTTTGGTATTAAAGGTATAGTTCACCCAAAAATGAAAATTTACTCACTATTTACTCACACTCAGGTGGTTTCAAACCTTTATGACTATCTTTGTTCTGTTAAAGAAGATGTTTTTTAAAAAGCTGAAAACCTGTAATCATTGACGTCCATAGTACAAAAATTAAACAGGCTACAGTCAAATAAAGTCAACGGTTACAGATTTCTAGCTTTCTTCAAAATATCTTCTTTTGTGTTCAACAACAACAAAAAAGAAACTCAAACTAGTTTTGAACGAGCAAATGGTGAGTAAATGATGTTAAAAATGTTAGTTTTGGGTGTTTCCCCCCTTCTTTTATTAAACCTCTAAATAACCAAGAAGCATTCTCATTCTCCACTGTTAAACATATAAACACGATATCCAAGCAGCATATAATAAACAAAGTAGGACAAAAAATAATAACAAAATAAAATAAATCAAACATAAAATAACACTGGCGGTTCATTCCGCTGGTGCGCCCCCTCATTAATAAAGCCGAAAAGAAAATGAATGTATGAATGAACATAGATTAAATTACATTCTATATAAGAAGGCAAAAGTTTAGATGCAGGGGTTCTCAATCTCGGTCCTGGTGGTCTGGTCTCCTGCAGATTTTAGCTCCAACCCCAATCAGACACACCTGGGCTAGCTAATCAAGCTCTTACTAGAAATATCCTTCCAGGTGTGTTGAGGCAAGTTGGAGCTAAAATCTGCAGGACACTGGACCTCCAAGGACAGAGTTTGAGAATCCCTGGTTGAGAGATTAGTTTTGGGTGAACTATCCTTTTAGCCTTATGCAGAGCTTTCAAGGCCATGATGTCACCATTGTACACATCCAGGATAACAGGTAAATTAACAGCGTTTCAATCCCCCACCTGAATAGACATAGCAAATTACAAATCTGATCATCTGAAATGTAATAATGAAATTCATAATTACTCAAGATTTATTCAAGGGTTTCATTTGAAAATGTTTTGTATCTTAATTTTGTATCTACATGTTAAATGTCTATAAAGGCTACAGTAAACCAGCTGAATCACACTGACTGGCTGTACTTTTTTCGTTCCAGCTAAAAAAATCCAGAGCAAGGATGAATAGAGAGCAATATTGGCCTACTAAATAGGCCCTATTTGTTTTTAAATTTACTTTATGAGGAAAAGTGAGACAAAATACTGTGCAAATGCTGGATGCTCCTCCTTGTGTTATAATTAGATTAAAAGCACTCATGCTAACCGCTAAATCCTTCACTGTGCCTAATGCATCATGTCATAAGTGTCACTGCCCTCTAGTGGACAATTGTGATATGGGAAATGAGTAACACACTTGCAGTTCGGCCTAACATTACCCCAAGACTGAATCGGTAACATGTTATATAAATCAGTTGAATGTGTTTTTTTATTTGTTTGTTTTTAGTGTCCGTTGTTTTTAATATACATTTTTGTAAACATATTGACATTATATTGCATTAGGAAAAGCTATTCACATTTTGCGCTGGTGGGTCATATTAACTAGACTGTTTGCTTAAAAATCAAAAGAAAAATCAAGTGACAAAAAAGAGAGACCAGCAGGCAATGAATTGAAAAAGCAACTGGTTTGAGTTTAAATTAATTAAGCTTTCTATACATTTCCTGCTCTCTTTTTTGCCCCTTGCTCCACTGAAAGAAATAAATCTTAAAATTTATGATAAAAAAAGGAAAACAGGTATGGTAAATTTCTATATTTCATTAATTTCTAGTGTTATACACAAATGTTTTGATGTACTAACATCTACATATTGTACTTTTGTTACACAGACAAAACACCACTAAGAGCAGGTGTGGATGAGAAAATCATTTATGATGAATCAATGCTCATCAACTTTTCTTACACACAGAGAAACACATTTAAATATATAGGTGTCATTCACAGCTACTAAACACCACAATCGTAACACACATAATAATGCAATAAACATTTTTAATCAAAATGAGATCAATAGAAAATAATAGTAATAGAATGTACATCACTGACAAGAAAACATACAAATAAAAAAACAATAGTAACGCAAACAAAAAGCATAACACTTTTAGTGTCCTTGACCAGCAGAGAGTTCTGGAAAAGTCCATTTATATTTATTTACTACATATATAAAATTACTGTTGACCAGGTTACATATTTTTATTACTGTATTGTTAGTTTTTAACCATTGAAATTACAGCCATTTTTTACAGTGTCTCCTTTCTTCTTTTGGCATTTAAGCAGTACTTAAAACTAACAATCCACCTACATGAAAATGTTTTCATGTAGTGAAATTGGACCCCCACGACCATACACAAACATCACATTTCAAGGGAAGACAGGTTGAAAAGAGGTAGCGTTTAGAAAGAGGAAATAGATACATGAGGAGAGAGAGGCAAGAAAAACTCCCTCTAACATTGCTCTTGAATTAGAGCAGTGTGAGATCAGGGAGAAAAAAAAGCCCCAGCAGTCAAGCACATAAACACATAGACATAGACATAACATTGCAACAGGGGATAGGAACAGTGTCACAAGTACGCAGGAGACCCAAATGCAAGTGAATGCAATTTGATTTATTAAACAGGGATAACAGGAATAACAGCTGGTATAGATCTCACCAGATAACGAGAGTTAGGATAAAGCCATGATGCATCTCTCAAGGAACTCGACAACACTTAACTGCGGTAACAGACAAATCCAGAGAGACCTCTCATAGAATACCACAACGCCAAACAGCGGTCACAGTACTTCGGTGAAACCAAACAGTGCTGACAATTCCAAAAGCAACAGTCTCTATGATCAACTCACCACCAGCGGATACAGCGGGAAGAGCTAAACAGGAACAGACACAGACGTGAAACAACAACGAACTGACAACAAGAGACGCGAACGCTGAACAGAAATAGGTGCAGTAATGTGCTGCACCTGTGGTGTGCTGATTGACAGCTGAGCACGTGACTGCTCAGCTGATAACATGTAAACACAGACCGCCACGCGGTGAAAGATACCCAAACAAACACACCCACAAACACACACATACTTACGCACACACACACACAGGAGGAACAGACAGATCCCCAACCGTGACAAACAGGGGATGTGGATATTTTCCGGTAAGGGCGGGCAGCCATCTGGTCCTGCAGCCAGGGGGCGCTGGTCACAGACCCACCTACCCACTCCAGTGGGTGAAAGCACACGAAGGTGTGGCATGCGGGGCTAGGTAGTGATAGTCTATATGTAGCTGTGTATGTGTGTGTGTAAGCCTGTAGAGTTCAACAGGTGTCCTTGACAGGGAGCAGTAATTCAGAGCGTCTCCTTATCTTGCTATCTGGGAAGAGTTGTTTGTCTCCAGCTGAGGCCGTCTGGCAAGAAATACACAGGGAAGCCGAAAGAGAAGAAAAGTATTTCAAATTTAGGTCAATATCTGCCAATTTTACAGATATTTAATGTCCGTCACTGGTCTCCAGGTCTGGCCAAATCTTGTTGCAAAGCCACTAATTTCACCCCAATGTTTTCCAATTTAAAGTCTGGCTATTTGCGACCCCCCTCAGCACCATTTCAATCAAGCCGGCCGGCCAGCTTGATGGGGTTTTGAGCAGCACTGACCGCTTTCATCAATCACTGATACCCCAGGGCCCCGCATAAGCCCATCAGCAGAAACCCTGTTATAAAAAGTTCCGAATAGGTGGATATCTTCAATATCCTCCAGGGACAGAGCAGCCAGGTATCCAGCTGCAAATGTCCCCGCAGGACAAGTGGGCTCTCCCGAGCCCAAACTTCTCGTCGAGAAGATGGTGTCAATTGCATTCAGAGACCAGTTGATCAAATCCATAATTCCTTATTCGTTTGGGTAGCAGGGCACGGAGAGCCTCAGAGATAGAATAAGACAAGACAAGAGGAGCCAGCCAGGAGAGATATAGGACGGAGAGGAAAAAGGTGTGACTTCGCCGAGAGCCAAAGAGAAAGACTTATCCCCCTCATCTTAAGATTTACTTAATTAAATAAATGCATTACAATATACATGAGTGGACACTGTGGACAATCTGAAATGTACAGTGGCCAAAAGAGCTGAACGTGCTGCAATTTAAGAAAACATATGCAAAACAATTACAAAAAAACACCAGCAAATTAAGAAAAGATCATCCGTTTGACAGCACACGTGCTGCAAATCCACACAACGCAAACACATTTTAAAAAAACATGCTGCATATTCACACAACGCAAACATTCGCACTACATTTTCTCACAACACTTTCAAATACTACGCTGGCGCAGACGAAGATGGCCGGCTTCGTGTCATGCTTTGCAGTTGTCTTTGTGTTTTTGTTAGTTCGTCCTGTCTTCAGTCATATTCCTACAATTAGTTTCACCAGAGACAAATTGTTGGACATTCGGGCGCATACACCACCAAATATTTTTCCACACTTGGACTTATGTGATGTTTTGTTGGACATTGTAGTCGGCGGAGCCGCTGTGTTGCTCAAACGCTTTCAGGCGCGCAGATGAGGGAGGCGTGCAGGCGCGCTTGTGAAACTCAGACAGCGCGGGTTTCGAACCGTGTTGCCTAGCATCCATCTGGCAAATCTCCGCTCTCTACCCAACAAAATAGACGAACTCGTTCTGCTCTCTCAGACAAACAGGGATTTTTCGCAATCAGCTGCTCTGTGTTGCACGGAAACATGGTTGAACGACACCATACCGGACAACGTGCTTCACCTACCGGGCTATCAGCTGTTCAGAGCGGATCGCGACGAAGAATCGACGTGGAAATCGCGCGGTGGCGGGATGTGCTTTTACATCAATGAAAGTTGGTGTACAGATGTAGCAGTTTTAAAGAAGATGTGCTGTCCAGATCTAGAATCACTGTTTATTAACTGTAAGCCTTTCTACTGCCCGCATGAGTTCTGCTCGTTCATCCTCGTCATTGTTTACATCCCTATGCACACGCACGCATGCCTGGCGATACAGAAACTAGCTGATCAGATCACAGTGATAGAGCAACTACACCCGGACTCTGTTTTAATCATTCTCGGGGATTTTAACTAAGCAAAACTATTCCGTGAACTGCCAAAATATAGACAGCATGTTACATGTCCCACAAGAGACAGTAACATATTGGATCACTGCTATACCACAATAAAGGATGCATACCGCTCTGTCCAATGATCAGCTTTGGGGCACTCTGACCACTGTTTGATTCATCTCATACCAACCTACAGGCAGAAACTGAAAACAGCCAAACCTGTATTAAGGTCTGTGAAAAGATGGACTAACAAAACAGAGCGGGATCTACAAGCCTGTTTTGATCTCACAGATTGGGGTGTCTTTGAAGCTGCTGCAAACGATCTGAACGAGCTCACAGAGACTGTAACATCTTATATCAGTTTCTGTGAAGATGTGTGCATTCCTACCAGGACTCAACTCACATACAACAATGACAAACCATGGTTCACTGTTAACTCAGACTACTACGTCAGGCCAAGGAGGTTGCTTACAGGAATGGGGAGAGGGCCTTGTATAAACAGGCCAAATACACACTGGAAAAGGAGATCAGAGTTGCAAAAAGGAACTATTCTGAGAAACTAAGGAGTCAGCTCTCTTCAAGACTCAGCATCCGTGTGGAAAAGTTTGAAAATCGTCACAAACGACAAAACACTATCCCCCAGCACTGTAGACAACCAACGACTTGCAAATGACCTGAATGAGTTTTTCTGCCGTTTTGAGAAAACCCCCCACACCCACTCAGAACTGCTCTTTACATCTCCATTAACACCTCCACCACCCCCGCCTCCCCCATACCTGCACTTCAGTTCAGTGAAGATGATGTGCGCCAGGTCTTCCGGAAACAGAAAAGGAAAAAAGCACCAGGACCAGATTTTATAACACCAGGCTGTTTAAAGTCCTGTGCTGACCAACTGGCCCCCATCTTCACCCTGATCTTCAATAGATCACTGGAGCTATGTGAAGTGCCCTCCTGCTTCAAACGCTCCATCATCATTCCCTTACCAAAGAAACCCAAACTTACAGGACTAAATGATTACAGCCCGGTGGCGCTGACATCTGTGGTCATGAAGTCTTTTGAAAAACTGGTGCTGGCCCACCTGAAGGACATCACTGAACCCTCACTGGACTCTCTTCAGTTTGCCTACAGAGCAAACAGGTCTGTGGATGATTCAGTCAATATGGGACTGCATTATGTTCTGCAACACCTAGACAGACCAAAGACCTATGTGAGGATCTTGTTTGTTGACTTTCCTTGGCTTTTAACACTATCATCCCAAAACTTCTCCTGCCCAAATTAACTCATCTCTCCATGCCCACCTCTGTCTGTCAGTGCATCAACAGCTTCCTAACAGAGAGGCAGCAGCTGGTGAAGCTGGGAAAATACTCATCCAGTACCCGCACAATCTGCACTGGTGCCTCCCAGGGGTGCGTCCTCTCCCCACTGCTCTTCTCCCTGTACACGAATGACTGCACTTCAAAAGTCTCCTCTGTCAAGCTCCTAAAGTTTGCAGACGACACCACATTTATCGGCCTCATTCATGACGGTGACGAGTCTGCTTACAGACAGGAGGTTAAGGAGTTGGCTGTCTGGTGCAGTCACAACAACCTGGAGCTGAACACGCTCAAAACAGTGGAGATGATAGTGGACTTCAAGAGAACCCCCCCTGCTCTCCCCCCACTGAGCATCATGGACAGAATTGTGGCAGCAGTGGAGTCATTCAGGTTCCTGGGCTCCACCATCTCTCAGGACCTGAAGTGGGACACTCACATTGACTCCATTGTCAAAAAAGCTCAACAGAGGCTGTACTTTCTTCGTCAGCTGAGGAAGTTCAACCTCCCAAAGGAGCTGCTGAAACAGTCATCAACACATCAACAACAATCAATGCAACAATCAGTCATCAGCACATCAGTAACTGTCTGGTTTAGCTCAGCTACCAAATCCGACCTCCAAAGACTACGTCGAATAGTTTGGACTGCTGAGCGAATCATTGGTACAACCCTCCCTACTCTCCAAGAACTGTACTTATCCAGAGCGAGCAGAAGGGCTGCCAAAATCACTCTGAACCGCTCACACCCAGCACACTGCCTCTTTGAACTTTCTTGCCTCAGGCAATCCATCTCATGAACACTTGATGATAATATTTGTGGAACCAACATCACTACTTGCTATACACTTTTATGCACATATACGCTTATTTAACAACACACTTTACATGCCAATCTGCACATAACAGCTGCACATATAATGTTGTATATAGTAATATACCTGTACATACACTTGTCCAGTTGTATATTTGCATTCACTACTTTTTAAAATATATTTATTATCTTTTTTTTTGTCCTGTCTGTAATTCTGTTGCACTGTAGAAGCTCTGTCACCCCATTTGAAAACAAATTCCTCGTATGTGTGAACATACCCGGCAATAAAGCTCTTTCTGATTCTGAAATAGCACAAAATACAACAAAGATGTTGCAAGTGGACCCTCAAATGTGACAGACCCAGCTATTTAGCCTATGGTTATTTAGGCTAATAAAATACAAAAAATAAGGGAATCAGGATGTTAAAATAAGCAAACAAACTCTCCTTTTAAAGATCACCTACAACTTAAGCGACGTTTTTGGGTCCACTTGAAACATTTCCATTGTGTTCCAATGTTTTTGAAAGTGTTGTGAAAAAATGCAGTACGTTTTTGTAAACTGTTTGAGTTGTGAGAAAATGCAGCGCCTTTTTTTAATGTGTATGCGCTTTGAGGGTTTGCAGCACGGATCTTTTCCTAATTTGCTGGTGTTTTTAGTAATTGCACGTGTTTTCTTTTTTTGTAGCATGTTAAGCTCTCTCAGCCACCGTAAAAACGCCTGGTTTTAGACCACAATAATGTATTATTATGGTGTAGGCAGGGCCTCCATTGCCAATGGTATCTAACTGCAGACTTGCATAAGCAAGCTGAGACACGCAGTCTCAAACACCATGCACTCAATGGACATATTAATGTCACTGTGAAGGGTAGTGTTAGAGGCGAGGTTAGGTGTGCGCTCAGCTTGCCTAAGATTGCATCATGTTTGCATCCAAACCCTTCTCCCTATTGTGGCCAATACAGCATCAATTTGTCTTAGGAATGACAGACACAAGTCGTGCACAGTGGCTAGAGAGATATTGAGTCATTCTTCTTGCAGAATAGTGGACAGGTCCCTATGTGATGCTGGTGGAGGAAAACATTTCCTGACGCGCTCCTTCAAAACATTCCAAAGAGGCTCAATAAAATTTAGATCTGGTGACTAAAGGCTATGGGAGATGCTCAACTTCATTTTTATGATCATCAAATCACTCTGTCACTAGTCTTGCTGTGTGTATTGATTCATTATCATCCTGATAAATGGCACTGCCTTCAGGATATGTTTAAACCATTGGATGTACATGGTCCTCCAGAATGGTTCGGTAGTCTTTGGAAGTGAAGTGAACCGCTAGCAGAAGCATGGACCTAGGGAATGCCATGATATTGCAGCCCAAACTATCACTGATTCACCCCCATGCTTTACTCTGGGCATGCAACAGTCTAGGGTGGTACGCTTCTTTGGGGCTTCTCCACATCGTAACTCTCCCGGACATGGGAAAGACAGTAAAGGTTGACTCATCAGAGAACAATACATTTTTCACATTGTCCACAGCCCAAGATTTTCGGTGCTGGCACTATTGAAAAAAACAAACGTTTGGCCATTGGCATGAGTAACCAAAGATTTGGCAGCCTGGCCATGTATATCGACCCTGTTGAGCTCCTGACGAAGGGCTTGGGGGGAAAGGCAGAGTAGAGGTGCACATTTAATTCTGCAGTGAGTTGGGCAGCTGCGGTTTAATGTGGGCCACCAGGTGGGTCAAATTTAACCATGAAACCTCCAGCACTAAATTGGCCATTGTCCAACCTTTGTATGTAATTAGTATTGCATGTTTTTTTTTTATTTAATGTCTGTTAATTTAATTTAATTAATTTATATAACTTATTATCTTTTGTTATTAAACAAATTAACCCTTAATCATATTTCAAAACACATTTTTATAAAAAAAATGCAGTAACACTTTACATTGTTTATACAGTTATTTTTACAATAAACCTTGATGTGTTTAATAAAATGTTGTGCTGTTATTGTTCATAATTAGTTCATCCACAAACAGACACTCTGATCAGATTCTAGTCGATGCACCCTATTACACCACAGAGAATAACCTTCTTTCAAATTAATAATGTTAATAATGTTAATTAAAATCATTGTAAATGTGAACACAAGAAAACCTGACAATTTAAAAAATACTGTATCAGTATGGAGCTAGTTTAGTATCTAAAGTATTTGACGCAAAAGACACCATGTACACATGCGTAGCCAAATACCATGAAACCTCCAGCACTAAATTGTCCATTGTCCAACCTTTGTATATAATTAGTATTGCATGTTTTTTTTTTATGTCTGTTTAATTTTTTTCATTTTCTTTTAAAATTATGTAATTCAGGGAAACTGAACATATAAAAAAAAAATTCCACACTTTCTTTAATACTGATTAATTAATGCTTTCCCTCTAAATACAGGTTAAGCAAAAAAGCCAGCAAACAACAAACTTTATTGCATTCTTCATTACATGAAAAAAATTCATTATATTCATAAGCTGACTTCCCATCATATATCATATTTCCCAGGTGGATGGCATTTGAGGCATAAAAAGCTAATGTTTTTTAAGGCTATAAAGGTTAGTTCGATGCAATGGTGTTAAATATGGAGGGAGGTATAATGAGAAATAGCAGTGCTGTGACATGAAAAACAGGGGGTTTTGTTTTGATTGTGGGTTAAGTCAGCACATATGGAGATGCAGCAGTCAACATGGATCAGTTTCACTCCCATACAGGTGTGAAAACAAAATACCTCACAAGAAATTCAAGATTTATACCTTACTTTCATTAATAAACATTTTTATATATAAATGGAAATTAAATATACAAGTCTAGGTTAAAGATGCCAAAACATTATTTATAAATCTTTCAAATTTATATATAAATAAATGACTCCGGTGTTCTGAATTCATTCATTTATTCATTTTCCTTCAGCTTAGTCTCTTATTTATCAGGGGTCACCACAATGGAATGAACCACCAACTACTCCGGCATATGTTTTACGCAGTGGATACCAGTCCAGCTGCAACCCATTAATGGGAAACCCTGTGTTCTGAATTATTCTTGAATGTCACTTTTGTGGCTGTACTGACAAAACTAATCAGATCCATATTTGTATTGAGAAGAGAGAGGTGGTTATAAAGTTACACAGAGATCCGAGGACATTTAAAACATTAAATATTAACAACATTTAATAACTTTAACAATTTCAAAACTAGCATCACTCATGAACACATAACTTTGCATTAAAAATTGTGAAATTAAATATTATTTTGAATGGGTGTCATACAATGCAGCACCACTTAATTATACAACAGTGTCATATACTATTGCATCTTTATTCTGTTTTGAAGTTTAAAAAGTCCAGATTTATGCAGCTATAAAGCAGATATTTAGAGTGACTGAACCATGATTGTGTTGTATATGCAATGGCCAAACAAATAGGACAAAAGAGACAATGGAACAGGTTAATATACATGACACTGACACAGGGAGGAATACAGAAGCACACGTATACAATTTCAGCCTGATTGATGTTGTATATTTTTAAAGACAGCAAAGGCAGTCATTCTCAGACAAATTACAAGCTCTGTTAACAAGTTATAAAATCAGGCTTTATTAGGTATGTGTTTGACATAAGGACTTTATTATAGTGATATCTTGCCATGCTGAGTGTCAAACAGAATGTGATACTCAAGATTTAAGCGGCAGCACCAGAAAATAATCTTAATTTGTGTCATCTCTCTTAAATATATTTTAAAAAGGCTGATACTTACAAAGAATGCTAATATCAGAACAGCAATAAATAACAGGGGAAACAATTTTAGCTAATTCAAAATTACAAAGTATTTAAATTAATTTATAAACTTATCAAACAAATGAACCCTTAATCATATCTCAGAACACATTATATAAAAAATGCAGTAACACTTTACACTTTAACAATTTACATTACGTTTATACAGTTATTTTTACAATAAACCTTGATGTGTTTAATAAAATTATGCTGTTATTGTTCATAATTAGTTCATCCACAAACAGACACTCTGATCAGATTCTGAAGTGCTGCTCAGACTCGATGCACCCTATTACACCACAGAGAAGAACCTTCTTTCAAATTAATAACGTTGGCAACGTTAATTAAAATCATTGTAAATGTGAACACAAGAAAACCTGACATTTTAAAAAATACTGTATCTGTTAATAACATTTTCTGTATTTAGTGATCCACAAGTCTTTTCAGCTTATTTAAGGTTATGAACTGCGTTATGGGACGTTGATCTCTGCTCTGTCGAAATTTGTAGTTGAAAATTCAGCTCTACAGTTTAACAAAGTGACTTTTATTGACATTTTAATAATGTATAAGAGAAATAATTCTGTAAAATAACAAAAAAGTACTATTACAAGGTTTTTGTACTGCAATATACACAACATAGGCTCAATCTGAAAACGTAGCTCTATACACATTTCTGGATTTTGCAAATTATGTAGCCAGAGGAACATATGGCTGCATTTTGTCTTTAAAACGACGCTGGTATGACGCCGTTCCTTTTCATGCTCACTAGCTGACCGATTATTAACTCTGTGTGGATTGTTTTCCACTGTTACCAGTTTGTCCAGTAGCTAGCTTACAGAATGCAGGTAAGGCAAAAACAAAAAAATAAAACAAACAAGTAAATGACAGGGTGAGAATGTGGTAAAATCTGAAAATGTGGTAAAAATCAGGTGGCCACGAGGTCTTTTCTTTTTCTGGATTGCTTTTGAAAACACCGCTGGTTGGGTTTAGGGAAGTGGGTGGGTGGGGACCGGTTGATCAGTCAGTCGACAGCGACCTCAGGTGAATTTACGCAAGAACAGCAGGCGCAAATGGCACTCAAGAGAAATTTGAGATCTGATAAAGTGTACACAGCAGCCGCTGGCGGATTCGCAAAAACAAAAACATAGCTCCTGGGACATATTTGGCGCTCTCCACAAATGTATATAGAGGTACGTAATCAGAATGAGGGTGGGTTGAATATACAACACCAACCAAGACAAAATTTATTAATTTTCCTTCAGCTTAGTCTCTATTGCAGAGGTCGCCATGGAATAAACCGCCAACTATTCCAGCATATGTTTTACGCAGCAGATGTCCTTTCAGCCACAACCCAGTATTGGGAAACATTCATACACTCATTCACACACACACACACTCATACACTATGGACAATTCACCTATAGCGCATGTCGTTGATCTGTGGGGGAAACCAGAGCACCGGAGGAAACCCACGCCAACACGGGGATAACATGCAAACTCCACACAAAAATGCCAGCCAGGACCCAAACCAACAACCTTCATGCTGTGAGGCGACAACGCTAACCACTGAGCCACCCCAAGACAATATTTAAACTATTAAAAATGTTAAAAAAATCACTTTTTCAAACTTTTCAAGGTTAAAAAGTGTTGGAAGAAAGATTAAGGTCCCAAAAGCATTAATAAACAGGGAAAAATAAAAAATACAGAAAACTACTAATTTACATTTTACATTTACAGTTTTTACAGTGCAGCAATTTCAGAATCAAACACAATTACATGCAAATGTGTTCATTTAATCTTCATACAGAAGAACAAGAATGCTACAGAAACTTAAGCTAGGCCACAGAAACCAGATTTTAAAAAAAGTGTCTGTGAAAAAACTATTTTGCACGTCTTTCCATACAGTGTGACCTATATGCAGGGTTCTAGATTTACCTCTAGGGTAATGTTCAATGAAACTCTCACCATCTGCTTCCGCCTTCACAGTGGCTGTACTTCCGTTTATATCAACCTGAGGGTTTCCATAGTGACTGCATATTAATACCCTCTCTGACTGTTAGTTTGCAATGAGAAAATGATGCGCAAACAAAGCCCCACCTCCTACTCAATACTCCGTTTCAGTTTGAAGTACATTAACATACTTGAATAAAAGTCTCAGCAACTTCTGGTTCACACAGATTTAAGATGTGTCAATCTGATAACAAATGCAAATGGGTTTCATGATGTTTTGATTTGTATTTGGAGATGCTCTTCTGAAGACCTCGGCTTATATGGTTATATGAGTATTGTCGTCATTTACCTCTGACCTAAAACAAGGCATGTTCGCCGACAACACTGCCACTCATACATATCAGCAGTTTCAGAAATGCTCAGACCACTCTATTTGGCATTCACAGCCATGCCACACTCAAAATGGTTTAAATCAGTTGTCTTCAATGGTGTCCTGAAAGCCCCCTGCATTGGACATTTTCTATATTTCTGTTATGAGGTCTACTAATGAGCGGATGAGTGAAATCAGGCATGCTGAATCTAAAATTTGTTTACCCCTGCTCATTTCTCTTTTTTTTTTTTTTTATCGGATTGCTATCTGATTGTGAAAGAGCAGGTGTGTATGCCCTCTGGAATGCATTTAAATCTGATTGCTCAAACTAGAGATTTTCTTACTACGGTGGAGATGAAAATGTCTGTATTACCATTGGAAAAACTGTAACTCTAATTTGGTCTTGTGAAGCACACCAATCAATTAGCAGCTTCATTAATCACACAGCCTCTTTTGTGGGTACTGCCATAGAGGCATTGTTAGCATTAGCATTTATGCTTTTTAGCCTAATTATTTCAGGCTTGTCTTCAATAGGCTTTAGCTCAAACCATATCAGAAGATGGTCTGGGATGCATTCCAGATGAAACTGGACAGGTCTAAATGCATGTGGTTGTTATAGCATGGGTTATATTACATGAGGGGTGTCAAAGTCAATTCCTGGAGGGCCGGAGCCCTGCAGAGTTTAGTTCCAGCCCTGCTTCAACACACCTATCTGTAGGTTTCAAACAAGCCTAAAGCACTCAAACAGTTTAATCAGGTGTGTTTAATTAGGGTTGGAACTAAACTGTGCAGAGCTTCGGCCCTCCTGGAACTGACTTTGACACCTGTGTATTACATATAGTCAGATATATGGTGTCAACATGTAACACACAACGCCACAGATGAGAGTTTGGGATGTTTATAACATATGTTTAATGTAGCCTGTAAAGGCAGTAATCGTGGAGCCAGCTCTCCTTTTGTGAGCTCATAGATATATACACTAGATATCGCATACGCACCATGAGAGTGTGTCAATACTGCTGCCATATTTGTACAGTGCTCCCAGGACAAAAGTCATTCAACCACACTTAGTCAAGACTAAAGCCAATGTGAAGATGCTGGACTTTTGCACTGTGTATGGGTGCAGTAACGAGTAAACAAAGAAAACAAAGCATAAAGGCAGAACATTTCATTGGTAAGATTTCGTTTTTTACATTTTTGTCACGAACTTTTGTGCTAAACAAGTCACGTTATTGATGATAATACAGTCACTTCACTGACCATAAGGCAAAGTAGCACAAACTCACACTAAATTCTAGGCTTATGCTATAGATTGTTGAATAAAATCAGCAAACAATGTAAATGAAACGACAACAAGATTATATTATATTATTATTGTCGGCTAAGTTCACAGATGTTTTTGGATAAGGGTACCTGATAACATAACAGTGCCTGCGCCTCAATGTGCATACTTTCAACCCTAAATTATTGAATATTACAAATGTTCTAT
Source organism: Danio kyathit (assembly GCA_903798195.1). Classification (NCBI taxonomy): domain Eukaryota; kingdom Metazoa; phylum Chordata; class Actinopteri; order Cypriniformes; family Danionidae; genus Danio; species Danio kyathit. The sequence continues at coordinate 21,580,818 of LR812520.1, forward strand.
ACCATTTTGATCAGAAAGGTGGATATGCACATTGAGACGCAGGGATATCGATGGTTCACACGAGTTGTTTATAACGGCGATTCATTTACAGACTAATCGCTCCCTCCATAAGAATTAGAACTGAAAGCAGGAGAGGGGGTGTGTTTCAGGACATGGATTAGATCAAATTTAACGAGGGATGATAATACATTTCCAAGCACACATCTTTGTCGGCAATGCCCGTGCGGTGACTTATATGTCGATGTAGAAAAGTGATGTAAAATTAGAACTTTCGTAATTTAAAATAATATTGACCAGCGGGAAAACTCCCAATCATAGATATACTGTACTGTATATATGTGAGCAATTCCAGCGATACAGATGTGACATTTGCAGTAAAATTTCAAAACAAATTCACAGAGAAAGTATATGTTAACATTATATGGAAACATTGGTTTATATTTTCCAAAACAACTAACCACAGAGTTATAGGATTAAAAATATCAATCTGTAAACATTTTTATATTTTAAATGAGGAAAATAAACATGCGTTATGGATGTGACCTAAAAGGTTAGCGAGTTTACACTATACAACATACTTTGTAGAAATTCTGTGAATTAAACAGCACAACCAAAAAGAAACAATGCTAATCAACAGGATAAGAGTTGGCTCACTATATAACAAAAATCTTTGATTTGATTTTATTTGACATTTTTGCATTTATGAGGGAAAAGCTTTGTTATGGATATGACACCTCTCCGTTATGGATGTGACAGATTGGCACTTGTGTGATTTTGGTAAATCAAATATAATAGTTTGAAAACATCGACAGAGACATTTTTGAGTATTTTAACGCACTGTAAAATACTTGCTTACACAAAAAAAACGCAGAAAGGGTTTCGATATTTTGGCGAAGCCATGATTTTTTTTATGGCAAGGTTGACATTTGCATGTATATATCTCTGGCTCTGGATGGCAGTCCTCCACTGCCCCTTGGTCCCACATTTATTTCAAAGGAGCGCTACCCTGAACTAAAATGGCGGCCCTGGTGAAAAAAAGTATACTAAATTGAATTGCAAATATATTTTTAATTCCAATAGTACATTGAAAGTATACTAACCAAAAAGTATATTTAATTTAAATATATTAAAAGTGTATTATTACCATACTTTTATATATAACTTTTAACACACTTAAAAATAATTGTAATTTAGTATATTTTCTAAAAATATATTTGAGAAAAATGCACTTTAATTAAATGCTTACTTTATTTTTTACAAGTGTATTTATTTAGAATTTGATGGTAATATATTTTAGTATTATTTTAACTATGCTTTGAAAATTAACTTTGTAAGAATGTTCAAAGCACATTATTAAATAAACAGAAGTTGTATACTTTGTTAAATTTTGTAGTAATTTTAGTGTTTGTTTTCATTCATGCAATTAAGTTCATTATACTTTTAGAAAGTAAATAAAATATGTCAAATGCATTTAAAGCCCATTTAATTTAATCTATCTATTTCAGGATGTATATCCTGAGTACACAAATATAACCCAAAGTCATGATCACCGTCTAAACCAACAAGTATATATTACCTATTCAAAGTGAAATTGATGGGGATAAGGAATGATTTGTGCACACATTTGAACAGATTTGTATGGTGGTTCTATAGATTTAGATTATTAAATGTTGAGTCTTATTCTACTCTTATTATATTTATCAGTTTTTGCAGCCTTGCCCCACAGCCATGGATGTTGAAAAAGTGTGATGCTACCAAGCACCCCTTGCTTGATTGTTCAAGGTAATGTTGATGTCTTCCTCATTTTTATTAGATTTTTAAATATCAAGTTGTTCGCAGATTTGTTGTGAGCAGTTTCATGTACAAACTCTTTTTCTTCCTCTAATAGTTCCTACATTAAAAAAAAATATATGGTGTTAAAAACAACCACAGCTAGGCTATTTGGCTACTCAGTGCTGAGTAAATATTAGACAAAGATTTTTTTAAACTATAGTTTTTGTGTTTATTAGCAAATTTACTAGGCATTTTAATAGGCAATGTATGGAATGTCAGTTTTATTTTTTACAAACAAATTTAATTATTCACAAACTCAGTCTTTCTTTTCCCAGCAATACAACATCAAACAAACAGTCTTATTCATTGGAGGGTCAAGTGGTCATGGGACCTCATCTGGATTTCACAACTGGATATGGTCTGAATTATGCTGAAGATACCTTTTGCACTGTGGAACTTAAGGTAAAGTCTACATTTAATTTTGTACCTGAGGGTTTGTTTTGGGGGTTAAACAAGAAATGTATAGGAGCACAAGCAGCCATCTCTAATATGGTGTGTGTTCAGATTCAATTTGTGTGTCTGTGCTGGAGACCAGAGAGGACGCTGTCTTTAAAAGGATGGAGCTCCTATGCTGGATTAATACCAAATGTGAACTTAAATATTCAGGTGAGTGTAATAAATACAAGTCATTGCAAATACATTAAAAAATGGGGAATTTGTACTGGACAGCACAGATGAAGTGAAATGCAAAACACGTTTGTGAATGTGTGGTATTCACCTCAATCTCCTTTTTTTTTTTATATGTTTTTATATATCTTGTTCAATTCAATTGTATAACATTCATGTTCCCAACCAACTGAATGAGTTCTCTTACTATCCTCAAGTAATGTTAATGTTATAACAACTCTTCATTTGTTACTTTATATACAGGTTTGTTTGTAATGTGAGGGTGAGTAAATAACAAAATGATCATTTTAAGGTGAATTACCCAATTAATTAGTTCAAATAATTTAAATATTCAATCCAATCTGACAATTCTATATCTTTTTATGAATGTGTATTTGTAAATACAGATGTGTACAAATATCTGATATTTGTTTTATTCACACTTCGTTACAGACCTGTATTTATTTCTTTATTTCACTAGAGATAAGTCATATTTTAGCTCAAGAAAAATTTAAGAATAACTATAAAAATACTTTTTAAAAGTTTATTTTTGCTGCCTTTTTGTGTAATCTTGACCACTTAATGTGCTTTAGTTGCATAGTGATTGCTTTTTTTATGTTGTGTAAAACATTCAATAATAATTTAGCTTATTTCTCATTTGTTCCTGATTTCTGTGGCGGATTCTGATGTTACTGTCCCAAAATGTATAAAAGGGGTAAAAAATAATGAGTTTCTCTTTTACCCAAGAAACTCCGGCAAGATGCACACTCACAGAGAAATCTGCCATTCGAATCCTCAAAGGACAAGTTGGACCCTCACAGGTAAGGTCAGCAAGCTCATATATTCTGTACATCATCACCTTTAAATTAATTTTGTTAAATTATTTATTTTTAATTTATCTACCTACATGTCAGGGAGTACTGAATAAAAGTAATATTAATGCTGAAATAATACAGTTAAATTGTTCTACATTATTATACAGTAATTGTGGTCTTTAATTTTACTTTTTTATTTAAAAAAGAAAAATTTTCTCTTTTCACAGAGACTGTAATAAATGCTATAAATGTGACGTATGCTATTACTGACATACTGTGTGCTGTCAATGTCTAATGTATCCAGAGCAGATGCTGTGGTGATCATGGAAGAGTCGAGAGTGTAAGACTGATTCCTGAAAAACAGCAGTGACAGATGAGTCTCTGCATTGATCTCATGGGCTATTCTGGACACCTGCCGTTGACCAACTCAAACCTGCACTTTCTCCATGACGGACACTCATCTTTCTCAAGCCTTCCAGAGTCTTTTAGACCACTGCTCTACCCTTTATGTTTGGCCAGAGGAGAATTGATCCCTGGCTGAGCCTGGTTTATTTAACGTTTGTTCTTTACTTTCATCAACCGGTGGAGTTTTGGTTCTGTCCACTGTCCCGCTGGCTTGCTTAGTCAGAGCTGGCGGAGTTGCTCTTTAGTGGATCTTCCTTTTATCAGTGACAGTTGTATTAAACTGAACTGAATCAGTTTTGATTAAACTTTTAATTATATCTACACCATCATTTTACCACTACTCTCATCACTGCCTGACTTGCTGGAATGTTACGCAATTTTAAATATTATGTTTTTTTTTTCAGCTATGTAAACTATTTTTGGAAAATTATTCCCAAATGCCACGGAAATCCAAGATTGATGAGGTTCAGGCCCAATCTCAATTCTATTTTATACCACTTTCCCTTTGCCTACCCCACTCCATTTATAAATAAATCATATAAAAGTTGACTGTTAAGCACTGTGTGAGTGTTGACACTAATCTTCTGTATGAATGAACTGAAAAACAACAGTAATATTATACCAGATGTGCAGTAAAAAGCTATTTCACTCCCAGCAGACATTTCTGACAGACCCAGTCATTGGGTTATCTGAATTAAAAATATGCTGATCTCATACCCCTTCATTTGTAGCGTGGTCTTGAAAAATCTACATGAGGGGAAAGGGCTAAGGTGTAGAATTGGCATTAGGCCTTAATTAAAGGCTCTACTATAAGAATATGGTGAAACATATTTGAGATTTGATGTTTGTTATGCACTTGTTTGTTAAAGCACAGTACATTTTTTACAGTACATGTGCAGACTTTGGACTTTCTGGATTATCATGGCATTTTAAAAAATCTGTTCTTAAATTGTTTTGTACTGAAGGACATTTTCTGCAGTATTTTGTACTATTTTTTTTAGAATAAAAATGTATTTTTGAATGATTCTGTAAAAAAATTTAACCATTCTGAGGTTTTAATAAAAACAGTTTGAATTGTTTATTGTGTGTATTTGACTATTATTGAAGTTGCATTTAACATATATTTAGTAAGAAAACTAATATATTTATGGTATATTGCGTGTGTGTTTTAAATGCACTCGTAATTAACTTCTAATGTACTTGTAATACAGAAAAAGTACACTTTAATATCACTAAGCAAGCATGAAATTAGCTTACATATTATGCTTATTAAAGTGTACTAAATATACTTAAAGTTGTTCCAATTTAGCACACAAAAATACACTAAATACACTTAAAGTTGTACTTAAGTGCAATTTTATTACAACTAAAATATACTTAGCACAAAATTAATATGTCCAAAATGTCACACTTTAAGTTAACTAATCATTAATATACCAAAAATATACTAACAATTACTCCGGATCCAAGTATACTAAGCATATTTATTTTTCACTAGGGGGTTCTGTTGACACATTCCTTCCAATACACAACAACAGTGTAGGCAACATCTAATGTAAATATCTATGGTGTGAGCCTACTGCAGACAAACAGAACTCAAGTTTCTGTAAAAAAATAACAATTAAATATAATCCAGTGTATGTGATGTTTCTGTTGATGTTATCTGTTACAAGAACAGATTTACAACACCTCAGCCTGAGACACAAATTTGATAAATTTTCACAAAATTGGTTTTCACAAATTTGACAAATTGGGTAGATCAGATTTCTCTGCTTTTCATTCAGAGAAAAGGCTTGAATTGACCAGGTAAAAACAATCCTGTAAATAACCTTTCTTCTGATGCTCGCTTTGAAATTAAGGTCACATTGACCACATATGCATGCCTAAATACAGTTGCTGCTTATGCATGTGATAATCTAAAAAATGCATTAACAATCAGTTTAAGAGGCATTCCTTATAAAGTGGCTGTTGAGTGTAGAATCTAATGCAGGGGTGCCTAAACTCTGTCCTGGAAGGCTGATGCGAGACAGTGGCACTCAGGGACCAAGTTTGGGCACCCCTGGTGGTCTAATGAATCTAATGAGTATACATTTCATTCCAAACAACAAATAAAAATAATCTTACTGACCCAATCTTTTGATGCTGTTTATTCTCTGATCTCTTTTTCACCTTTTGTCTGTTCTTTAATCTCCCTATTGTGTTTTTAGGTAAAGATTCCACCTTGTTCCACTTGTCTGTAGCTCATTGTCATCTTCTCGCTCTGTGATAATGCTACATGTGGTGTTGCTGGCCATACAGGTGAAGGTGCTAGTCTCAGTTTCTGCACTGGTTATTGTCCCAGTGCTGGTGGTGTCCATGCTCCCAATGTGACTACGGCAATCACAGGCTTCCCCCTGGCATGGAAAGAAACGTGGCATCTCCTTGTAAAGCTCTTTGCAGCGCAAGCCAAACACCACAGGGCTCAGAGACTGCACAAAACTGAAGAGGATAAAAATCGAAATCGCCACAGGGAGCGTCTCCTGGCGCCGTGAAATGATGATGAGGGAGGGCAAGATGTGCAGGCTCATCTGCAGGCTGTGGATGAGAATGGTGCAGCGACCTTTACTGTTGGATCGTGTGAAATGACCAGCACGTCTGCCTTCCACGTAAATAGCAACATAGCTTATGATTATGAGGAGCACCATCAGTAACAGCATCGCAACAGCACTGGCTATGCAAGCAGTGCCTTCCAAAGCTGTAGAGCACTCTGTGTCCAAACCAACCACGTAGTCCCATGGAAAGCGCAAACAGGCCAAGATGGTGAACAATACTGGGTTGAGCAAAGCGAGAACACAGGCCACCAGCATGACCCAACGTTGGAAACGCTGGACCAGAATGGGGTAACGGAGTGGCATGCAAATGGACAGACAGGTGCTGATGGACATTAATGTGAGGGTGATCATCAAACCTCGTGCCATCACCACCTGCAGGTCAAAGAGGATCCAGCAGATGATTCGAGAGACCGGCCAACGTAGGCTGCGGAGACCGTGCACAACTGCACCCATGATGTTAAAGCCAGCCACGCAGATGCAGTGTTGACACAACAGGACGTATCGCGGGTTCTGCCGCAGATCCTGGTTGTGCTGCACTATTGCAGTAATGAGGCAAGTGAAGAGACCGGTGACTATGAAAGCTCCAAAATGGATAAATGCTTTTACAGTCTCCAAAAGCTTGTTGCTTTCAGCTAGATTGGAGCTAGCATACCCTGAGGAAATGAAAAAGAGAGTATTTCATTTACATATTATTAGTAAAATCTGATTCAAATCTGAAGTCTACAAAAGCAGATGAAGTGGGAACATGAACAAATTAAGTAGAATTCCACTCACCTGCTTGAAGCACAAAAGCCAAATCCATCTGGTCGCTGATATTAGTCATTTTTGATCAATCGCTTGTTGCTAAAGCTTGATTAATAAATCATATTTCATTTCAAAATCCCCTCTGGACTCTCTATCTCGACTCGTTTGGATCTGATATGAACAGTTTTGTCTAACAGCAGCCTTCTCTGTAGTCCTTGCCATTCTTATTCACAGATGGCTTGAGTGATTCTCACCTGCATCTGTCACAGAATCTCAGGTTTCCAACACATCCCCCCCCCCACGCACAGTCTTTTTCTGTGTTGTGACACTATACCATGCAAAAGTTATCAACTGAATACATGAGGGGTGTGTTTTAAGCACCTGCTCATAAATAACAAAATGCTTGTTATCTCAAGCATAGCGTTATTTATAATGATCAATGATAGCTGAGACAATGCAGCTCTTCTCCTGGGGCTGTGAAAATTAGAGATATGACTGGTGTTGAAAGGTTTATTTAGTTAGAAGGCTAATGATTGTTATCACTCAGTTGACTGTGGGCATATGGTTCAAAGGAATCCTGCAAAAACTATGAGCTGCTAAATAATTCGATTTTTTTTCTTTCAATATAGGGATACATCCAAGATGTATATAATTTCTTTAAAAATATATTTTTTATTGATTTGTAGCAGAAATTGTTTAACTTGGGTGATTCCTAGAGGAGGGTCTATAATACATTTTCTTACCATCCCTTTGAGAGTCAAAATTAAGGTCAAATTAAGTGTAATGATTGGCTGGTACAAGAAATTGAACATTATTTTCATCATTATTACCTTTAATTCTCAGTCTCAGCAAAATGTCTTTGAATTGTCAAATTGAGCACTCATATGGAGTGCTGTCTTCTTATTGTATAAAAATGTAATGTGCTGATGTGCTGTTTTTATAATGAAGAAGAAGGATGAGCATATGTCAAAATGGTACCTGAGCTAATCCTGAATTTTTCAACCTATAAAAAAGGACAATTTAATTAGGGTGTTTTTTAAATAATCTCTTATATATGTCAAGAGTCAGACAACTGTGAACACACTCAGAACGGCTTGCCAAGGTCGTGGACTAAAGGTAATAATGTAGTAACCCAGCAAACAATTTTGTGTTCAACAGACGTCTAATAGACATCTAAATGTAGACAGCTTGGCTAAAACAAAGCTGAACTCGGGTTGTCTGTGAAAATCTAATAGACAACTAAGAATAGCCCAAAACAAATAGACAGATTAGACAGACTTTATATGTGTAGTCATTCATTTCTGTTTATTTGATGACTAGTTTAGTTTGGGCCTATTCTTAGACGTCTATTAGATTTTTACTGACAGCTCAAATTTAGCCTTGTCTTTGCCAAGACGACCATGTTTAGACGTCTATTAGACATCGATTAGACATCTTTTAAAAACAAAAACAAATTTCTGGGAAACAATGTTCAGTTTCTTGCATGGACCGAACCTTTCACTTTATAAGCCCTCAATGTATCATCAGGAGTCAAAGGTATTACTTTTGTTTTGTCTGTATGTTTTTGACTCTCAAAGTGCTGGTATCATTGACTTACATTTTATGAATCACCAAGGACCATGTTTTCTGGGAAAATAATCTTCCTTAAAATTTAATGGTGAATTGTCTCTTAAATAAACTGGACTAAAACATTTTTCCCCCTAGTGATTTTAGTAAACAACTGAATAATGATTCAGATATTTATTTATATTTCAAACTATTTTATGGAAATGGTTGTACACAAATATTGGCATCTACACGGGACAATACTGTTGTAGTGTGAGAGGCATGTTGTCAAGTAGAAAAATTGTCATGCTTGTATTATAAAAGTCTCTGAATTGCTATAAATATGCCAGTCAATTAGATATCTTGGCTGTGAAATGATCCAAAAATGTTTAAGATATGAGAAAATGTGTAACATTTGCAGATGTATACATATAAAGTACACAGTGAAATCGCCATTCATTAAGCAAAAATCGTGTTCCACTTCTACTAAGAAAATCTTTTTTTAGACAAAAAAAGAAGCGTTGAATAGGGCCTTCGACCAATTACTCCGAGGCTACTGAAGAGGAACTGGGCTCATCTTTATCCTCACAGGGCTGATTGTCCTTCTGCTTCCGGCGGCTAATCTGCATCTGCAGCTGCAGCTTGTTGGTGAAGAAAATTGTCTTCCAGCCAACCTCCTTAGCTAAAGCCTCCACTGTTGGAGTCACGGTGTCACAATGCTTCCTCACTGTCTGCTCCCAGAACTCCTCAGAGTTACAAAGCTAGAGGGAAAATAATCAGTTAAGAGCACATACACTTCAATGTGACTATTCAACATGCATACAAAAAGTCAATTCAAATGTAAAACTGATTTAAAGATTTTTCTGCTTCTGACATTTTATTTAAAGGATCTACATGGCATCAATCATTTTAATGTATTAATTTATTTTATTTCCTATGTGTAAACATAATGTGGAATAATGTATGTCGGGATGTTTCTTAGCAGTTTATCACTGCAAATATATTTCCAGCTTCTTTGTTGAATTTTTTTTTTTTTAATTGGGGCTAAGGTAAGAACAAAAAATGTATTAATTAAAAAATGTTACAAACTGCAGCTTTAAACATCACATTTGAAACAGGAATGGGATTTGGTCTTACCTCTCTAAATTTACGGCAGGTGCGTGAAAGAACTGAAATGTTTTCAAGGTCCAGGTATCCCATGATTTTGAAAAGTAAAGCATTGGGGAGACGGGCAATGAAATCATAGTATCCCTGACATAAATTTTTGGAGTACTGCAAGACATGAGGACCAAATACCATGGCCACTTGATCTGAATGAAAAATAAGCAGATTATTTAGTTTATTGTTGAGTTTTTAGTGTATACTAAAAAAGCACAGTAATGTTAACTCTCAAATAGAGTCATTTTATATGGTGAGAGACTTGTCTAAATTATAAGAAAATAATTAGTATTCTGTTAAATTTCTTTATTACATTTCATATATAGTACAGTATCTATACATTTATTTATAATTTTCTTAAAAAAAAAATTTAAATAAATAAAAAAAAAAAAAAATATATATATATATAGGATTTGTATTTATTGACCTATTTTAACACGATTTTGGACCATTTATTTATTAAATACTTCATCTTTACTGCATTCAATACTTTGTAATTGCTAAGTCATTTTTATTAAACATTTGTCTTAACTCTCACACTTCTTTTTCAGGCATTTCCATTGACTCCCCAGAACTCCTTGATGTGAATGCCTATTTGAAAGCCCCTGGCCTAGCCTTAATATGTCTGAAAAAAAACTTACTTTGCAGGCGATTGTCTTCTAGAAAGTCTTCATATGATTCTCTCAGCTGTCCAGGTGGTGCATTCTTGCAGTCTAATCTCAAAGAAATCTTCCACCAGCTCCAGATAACCTGAAGTGAAGGGTGTCCAACATTATGATCATGACAAGACAAATAAAAATAAAATATTTTTTTTTGTAATGGCTGCAGTTTGTCGGTTGTTATAATGATTCTTGTAATGTCACCTAGTGGAATATTTCATTTTTACACTTGAACAGATAGTTCACCCCAAAAATATTCCACTCAATTTTTACGGTCAAGTGGTTATAAACCTTTGTGAGTTCATTTTTCCCCCATTAAGCATAAAGTAGATATTTAAAAAAAAATGTTAGAAACCTTAAGGCTAACTATTGAGTCCCATAGTAGAAAAAACAAATATATGTAAAAAAAAAATAACAACAAATATCTATGTAATACTTTAGTCCACAGGTGTCAAACTCCTAGAGGGCCGCAGCTCTGTACAGTTTAGCTTTAACCCAAATTAAACACACCTGATCAACTGAGTCCTTCAGACTTGTTTGAAACGTGAGCGTGTTTAAGCAGGGTTGGAACTAAAATGTGCAGGGCTGCGGCCCGGAACTGAGTTTGACACCCCTGTTTTAGTCAATGGAAATATCTTCTTTTACGTTCAAAACAAGAAAGAAACTCAAACATGTTTGTGACAAGTTATGAGTGAGTAAACTATGACAGAATTCGCAGTTTTGAGTGTTTTAAGTGCACTATCCCTTTAAAGATAGTCAACGTAATTAAAGTTTACAGCGAAAGTCAACAATCCTGGACTTGGTATGTTGTACACAATGTTGTCAGACAAACACTTTAACTACACAGGTAACATTTGTGACTAAAATTGGAACCAGGTGAACACGTTAACGATACAAACAGCAATCTTTGGTCATAAAGCTGCGGCAAAAGTAACGCACTGCAGTTAACAACATATACAAAAACTAGACAAACCTCAGATTTTGTTATTGCAAAGTGAAAATAGTCCTTCATGGGTGCAGGACCTTGTCCACTGATCTCAAACAGAGTTTCTCCAAGCAAACTCGCCATTCCCGCTCGGACACCGTTGACGCGTTACCAGGACAACAGACTCCACAGGCTACGTCATCTTCTTATTTTTCAGAGGGAAAGATCATCTTCATCTCACGCTGAGCCCGTGTTGCTATTTTGGGCCTTTTAATGAGCCCTTTAAAGGAAGGAACACATCCAAAACACACTTGAAAGTGTTTCTTTTATAGTACGTTATCAATTTGTATCTGGAAATACAATATATTCTTAAGGGTTTTTTTTTTTTTTTTTTTTACCAAGGGGTAAATTCATTTATATTAATTCAAATTCCTTTATTATAATATTATATAATTGTTCTGCGGTTTTTGAACTATGGAGTAAAAAAAAATCCTTCATGAGAAAAACAAACCTGACCATCCATTTGTATCAACATTTTGTGCTAGAAATATATAGTTAAAGTCAGAATTATTAGCCCCCCCCCCCCCCCCCCCCCCCCCTTTGAAATTGGTTTTCTTTTTTTAAAAATGTCCTAAATTATGTTTAACAGAGCAAGGAATTTTCACAGTATGTCTGATAATATTTTTTCTTCTGGAGAAAGTCTTATTTGTTTTATTTCGGCTAGAATAAAAGCAGTTCTTAATTTTTTAAAAAACATTTTAAGGTCAAAATTATTAGCCCCTTTAAGCTATATTTTCTTTCGATAGTCTACAGAACAAACCATCATTATACAATAACTTGTCTAATTACCCTAACCTGCCTACTTAACCTAATTAAGCCTTTAAATGTCACTGTATAGAAGTGTCTTGAAAAATCTCTAGTCAAATATTATTTACTGTCATCATGGCACTGATAAAATTAGTTATTAGAATCAAGTTATTAAAACTATTATGTTTAGAAATTTGTTGAAAAAATATTCTCTTTTAAACAGAAATTGGGGGAAAAAATAAACAGGGGGGCTGATAATGCTGACTTCAACAGTATAAAGTAAATTAACGTAGGCCTACGTCAAATTTTTATACTTAGTATAAACAACATTTTAGAAAACGTGTAGGCGATTACAAAATGCAAGATGTAATGTAATCAATAATGTTGTTGTTTTTAGCCTGTTCACTTGAAGTTCTGCCTCAACTGGATGAACACTTGTTTTTATTTTTTAGAGGAATATTAATGTCTTCACAAAACTGTGGCACACTGGCTCTGGGTGGAAGAGACGTGTAAATCTATGACATCACTTGGAGCAAGTCACATGCTTTTCCTATAAATTCTTTAAGCTGTTTTTCTAAGAAACGACGTAGCAGAGTTACAGAAATGAATGAAAAAATGTATGTGATCATTAATATTCTATTAATAAACTTGCTAAATTCGTTTTTTTTTTCTTCTAAAGAACATTTTAATGACTATTCATGCAAGAACAGATGGTGAATAAAATGCATCTGTCATTCAGCATGTGCATGTTAATTTAGTTCGTTCCTTCCTTCTGCTATTTATTTGCTCCAATATGGCTTAAACATATTCACTTATTTTGTAAGTCATTATTTATATCCATTCTAACATTGAGAACTTGATTTTGAAAAACGGAATAAGTTGGTTTGAAACTTATGGCCTCTAAAAATGTAACCATGGTTTTATGTGATAAAAGTGTAACCATGTTTTTGGAGTACTGACTATTTTTTATCAGGAAATTCCATGGCTACATTAGAGTTAGAGTAGCACATAAACATGGGTTAAGTATACACTACCGGGATTACAATTTTGAATAACTGCTTTCTTATTGTTTGTAGTTTCAAGTGAAATTATTACTCTATTGCTTTTATTACTATTACCATTAATAATATTAATAATAATAATTAACAATAAGAGGGATTTCTGAAGGATCATGTGACCCTGAAGACTGGAGTAATGAAGCTGAATATTCACCTTTAAAATCACTGGATTAAATTAAATGATTAACTACTTCTGAACAGTTATTTTATAGTGCAATAACATTTCACAATTTTTCAATTTGAACTGTATTTATGATGAATCAAATACAGCTTTGGTCAGCAGAAGAAGCAAATTTTAAAACATTTAAAAATCCTACTAACCCTAAACTTTTAACCGGTAGTGTATGTTTAAAAAAATTATGGGAAAGCCATAAGTCACTTTCAATTTACAGATCAGTCCATATTCTTTAACCGGTCACATATCTTGTCGATTTGTTAATTATAAAGCCATTTTACACTAGATTTCTTCAAAAGAGTTTCCAAAAGAAGGGTGATCATCATACCATGATAATAATGATATTAAAAAGCTTATTTCTCTTTTTCTCACACATCTGAATTAAAATCTTATGTAACAAAACTTACAAAAAAAAGGTGATAGATAATGCCCCTTTCCCTATTAAATGGCAAAATAAACAAATAATAAAAAATAATAATAGAAACCCTCAAAGAACTGGTTTTAATAGCTATAATGGAAATTGCATTGGTTTTAATATAAACTACTGTATAAGGCAAGGGTGCTCCACCCTATTCCTGGAGATCGACCTTCCTGCAGTTTTCAGTTGCAGCCCATATCAAACACACCTGCCTGTAATTATCAAGTGCTCCTCAGGTTGTAATTAATTGGTTCAGGTGTGTTTGATCAGGGTTGGAGCTGAAATCTGCAGGAAGGTTGATCGCCAGGAACAGGGTTGGTCACTCATGGTATAAGGCTGGGATGTCCAAACTCGGTCCTGAAGGGCCAGTGTCCTGGGGAGTTTAGCTCCAACCCTAATCAAGCACACCTGAACCAGCTAATTAAGCTCTTACTAGATATACTAGAAACGTCCTGACAGGCGTGTTGAAGCAAGTTGGAGCTAAACTAAGCAGGACACCGGCCCTCCAGGACCAAGTTTGGACACCCCTGGTATAAGGTCTCCCTATTGGAGATTTGTTGTCTTCTATTGGTGGTATGTTGAAATCCTAATAGAATATGTAGCAATAATGTTGTCATTATAATGGTTCAAAGTTGATGGCTTGTAATGTTTTAATATTTGCAGTGGAAACCAGTGATAAACTTCTGAGATGGTTTCTATTGTTTTGTGCTCACACTTTACAATATGATTTTATTAATTTATGATAGTCCAACATGTACTAATGCATTATTAAAATACAAATTCCTGCTTGTTAACATTAGTTAATGCACAGAGTTAACATGAACTAACAATGAACAACTTTAATTAAAGTTAACAAAGATGCAAGAACTGTAATAAATGCATTTTATAAATGCATGTAATAAATGTTTGTTCATGATAGTAAACACTTTAACTAATACAACCATATTGTAAACTGTAACCCATTAAGTCCAGCTGCCCTGTAATTATTAACAATATCATTTAGAATTAGAAACTTTATCTTTGTGCAATGAAGAGCACAAAAAAGCACAAACAGACACATGTAACACAGTAGTTAAAAATCATTTAATATTTTATACATATATTTATATATGTACACATTAACTTGTATACCTGTAATGGTAACGTTTGATGTGGTCAAAAATCCATCGACGGAGAACAACCGCAGGTCAGACCTGCAAATTTTCCAAAGGTGCGGCTATAGAGACCCCAAGGGGAGATCATAGAAAAGCGAACTCTACCACTGACATCTACTCGGCCTTTTTGTGCTGTAGAAATCTGCTTTTATCTACATAACCGCTTGTGCTGAGCTCCTCTGCCCTTTCAACAGGTGTCAGGTTTCCATCCAAACCACGTTTTCTGACCTCCATGAGGCGATCAGTGGCATCTCTTCCTCAACAGAACGAAACATTTCTGCTAGAGCGGGTGCTAAGGACAAACCGAGGTTGTATTTTTTACAGCTAAATCACAGCATCCCTAGACACCATCGTGTTCTGCTGTTCAGTCATAGTTTCTCTTTGTGAATAACATGTTTTTAAAAGGATTACAAATGCTGATATGCACAAGGAGCTTACTTTCTAGGCTTAAAACATTACTTATTGAGTCAAAGGCATACATGAGGAGGGACAATCTTGGAGTTTTGTCCAGAATACACAGATGGGTGGGGAAGACCGTCACCTGCGTATCCACAGCTCTTTCTCTAGAAATGTCGAAGACTCAGTGCAGTAAATACAAAATCTGAATACTTTCAGATTCTTGAAGACAATGTTTTAGAGCATTGGTGATGCGGAATGTGTGCATGACGCAGCTGAGATGTGGTGTAAAAAAAAAAAAAAAAAGCGCTTTAGAGAAATGGATTTGTGGAGGAACCTCCTGTGGGGTATGGTCCTGCTGGGCCTCCGCCCTGAAGAGAAATCAACAACGAAATGTCAGCATCAGTGTGGATGATGAATCATTGTTCTGAAGGCGTGAGTCATCATTTATGCCATCCAGAAAAACATGTTGGCATTATAAGAATGCATTATAGAAGCATTGTTATATTTCCTAAGGTAGTATTCAAGGCTCGTGCACACCTTGACAATCATCATGCATGATTAGCGTCGATTTTAAAGGTGCAGTAGGAGATCTGCCAAAATGCTAACCGCTAGCATAATAGTTTTGAAAACACAGTCCCTCCCCTGCTGTCCAAAGCCACCCCTCCTGAAATCACGAACGCACACCGTAAAGATGCTGGTAGACAACCCACTACATCATGTCATTCGCCAGTTAGAAAACTTTACAGTACTTTCTAATACTACAATTCTGAATGAGAAACTGTATTATATCTAGCACGTTTTCAGTTGTGTAGCAAGCAAAGTTTGTCATAATGTGCAATATTTCATATATATATCGCCATTTACTTATGATTTGTTGTTAAACTAAAAAAAAATCTACATTATTGATGCTGTAAAAGGACCTTATGAAATTGAAAATAGTCACATCAATCTATCGCCGGAAGATTTCAGTGGCTGAACATTGATTGGACGAACATTTTTTAGTCTTATGCCTCACCCAGAATTAAACAATACATATAAATACATGTAGATCATTTACTTTAATCATTGCTATTGGAATAAGAAGAGACTTTCAACCAGCACAACAAAAAATGTTTCTGAAGGAAATCACCTACTGCACCTTTAACATCTTGTGACTAAACAAAGGGCGGCGTGCATACTATGTGCAAAACGCCAGGAATAAAATGACATTTCATTTCTCTTAATTGTCTTTCGTGGCTAGTACTGTTAACGCACGTCACTGCATTCGATCTTGGTGAACTCTGACCTGCGAAATAGCATCATGTGATTGTGTGTGACGAATAGAGGATTAAAACATGACCTCAGTACAGAAATGTAAAAGATGGAGCAATCGCTCAATTTAATCATCTTCTTTTATCCCAATTCTCTCAAGCACCATCCGACAGCATTTCACAAGCTCAAACTCTAGTGTGACTCAAGCTCTTTAAATGATAAATATGCAAGGAAATGTGTGAAAGTGACTTTTTGTCTGTAAAAGTAAGTATCTGAAGCTTAAAGTTGCTTCGTGTCACATTGGCCCAGTTTCACAAACAGGGCTTAGATTAAGCAAGTACTAGGCATTAGTGCAATTAGGCTATTTAGGCCAAAATTATAAAAATGGCCTTAGAAAAATATATTACTGGTGTGCACCTGGAGAAAAAAAATGACAGATATATTTTAAGAAATCTCTTGTGACAGTTGAGACAGCTCAAACATGCAATTTAATCTTGACTAGCCTTAAACCTTGTTTGTGAAACCGGGGGCATGTGTATTAAGGCTGGTTTATAGTTCTGCGTCGAGCGATCGGCGTGACCCACAGTGCTCGCCTTGCGCGTAGTTATGCATTTATACTTCTGCGTGCTGTTTGTGTTGCTCTGCAATAACACTTTCGAAACGCTAGCTGGCAGTAGGTTATGTTCCTCTGTGTCAAGTTTCTTCGCAGGTGTTTTGTTTTTTCTGAATGCTACCTTAATGTACAAGTAGCTAAAACTCACTCATTCAGAGGCGGGAACCGGCAGACGTGTAACAACTTTAATCATAAAGGTAAACACAAATCCATATGGAGCTCCTTCAAGAGACTCGACACTTGAAACACTCGATTCATCGGGCTCGTATTTCTCAGGACCGCCCACACTCACCAAGAGGACCAAGCACAGAGCTTGTGCTATGCGTTGTTGCGACGTGTAGTTACATTTTTGAGCGGTGTGCGTCAGCCCAGCGAGGGCTATGCGACTGCGCGAAGGCTACGATGGAGAATATGTGTGTGATTAACACTGAAGTATAAATCAGCCTTTACGGTATTTCTGTTTTTCATCTAATGTCAGGGAGGGATTTTGCACACTCATTTCAACCAATTGGGCATTAATGGCAAATAATGTGTCAAAGGATGGCAAAAATATGTCCTACATATTCTTTGAGTTTATTTCACAGCCATTGACTTGCTTACCATGAACGGGTTGCTGGAAATGCCAGGTCCTGTGACCGCCTGTCCATAATTGCCCATAGGTTTGGCCTGTCCGTAGGCTGGAAACCCCCCTGAGCAGGACCGTGAAAGAAAAAAACCCATGGAACTGATGCGTCACACTGACAGACATTAAAAACCCACCTCAACGCTAAAGCACTGAACCTGCTACTCCAACACATGCAACACCAAAACTCACGTAAACGAAGCACGAAAAAAAGCAAAACCACTGATGCTTCTACAATACAAACACAGCCTTTCTCATGACTTAGAAGAGTATGCATAAAAGAAAGGCATAAGCCGTTGGGGGGTTTGGGCCACCTCACACTCACAAAAACACAAATATAGTCTCACATACCATTGGGCTGTTGGTGGTAGGCTGCAGGTGGGGGAAAGGGACCTTGGCCAGGGAATTGCTGCTGGAAGGTCCCACTAAAACTGGTTGGCAGGCAGTAACTGGTTGTGTTCCCAAAGCCAGCTGGCATGCTCATGGAGCCAGTGCCAAATGAGGCTAAAGTAAATAAAAGGAGACCAGAGGAGGAGTAGCATGTTTCATCTGCTCATTCCTTGAGTGGACACACAAACACAGAACGGGGCATGCTGATCTCCACCAAAGCTAGGTGTTACCTGAAGCAGCGGCTCGTCCGTTGGTTTGGAAAGGATTTGTAGACATGGGCTCCTGAACCATCCCAGCAGCCACAAATGGGTTTGTGGAGGGAGCAGCTGCATGATAGAAATCGTTGAATCGGTTCAAACAACTTAAAGGGTTAGTTCATCCCAAAATGGAAATTCTGTCATCATTTACCAACCCTAATGCAGATCATCTACACGCATAAGAAAAAAGGTTTATCATCAAAACACTTCAATTTTGATCCCCTCACTGAATATCTGTTCAGCCAAACCTCTAATGCTTCAAAATGCTCATTAAGAGATCAAAAAATCCATATGAAGGGCGCATTCAGATTTGGTGAGAAGAAGCATGCTTGCTTGACGTGTGAGAACCCAATGAGGTTTAGTCTTGCGTTGCGCAAACGCGCTATTTGTGCGTAAATAGACAGGTGAACATTTTGTTTACACACTTAATTTGCTCATCAAATTCGCTTCATTTGCTTCACAATAGACACAGAATCACATCATGGGCAGGGTTTCTGTCTGCGCCGGTGACTCTAGCTTCATTGCTAAATGGCTAACATGGATTTTATTGATAGTAGCGGTGCTTTATGTGCTTTAGGAAGGCTGAAAAACAGTGTAGATTTGTTCTGCGCCGTGTCTGAGTCTACTAGATTCATTCAGAGGTGGACCCAGCTCTGGGAGTTCTTCAATTCCTCCATAAACTACACCTGGATGATGGCCTCCTGATTAGTTACCACGGTGCGAATGTCGGTTGAAGTTTTAGATTTTTTCAACTCGAGAAAATGATAGGTCTGAAAGTGTTGGTGTGAGCATGCAGGTCTGAGCGTGCAGTTGGGTCTCCAGGTCTGCAACTTCACCCTACTCTCATTGCGTGAATCGTGCCGCAGGATGTCTATTCGAGTCTTTGCATTGACTTAACATGTAAATCACTCGCCCTTGACGCTTCATCCGCGTCTTCTGTGAACGGAGCATGAGGCTGAACTGAGCATTGTCAAATTAGACAGTCTAACCTAACTCATCAGTCTAACTGATCTCATCACCTAGCAACCATACCAGCTGCCGTTAATGAGCAACAGTAACGTTGGTGCTTCCTTTATATCAATGAGATTTTAAAACTTATGTTAAACAATGTGAAGGCAAAAAAAGATTCCAAAGTGTAGAAATATATTTACGATACATAAATATATATATACACTATACACAAATATAATTACTATATACCATGTACACATAAAAATTTAAACTGTCTATAATAAATTCACTTCTTAGTAAGGCAATTTGTAGTCATTTTGTTTTTAATATTTTTAGTTAGATACCCAATTAAATTGAAACCTAATTCATACTGTATATTTAAAACTGAGTTTTGTTTTAAAAACATCCTGCCATTATCAACGTATTGATATTGTATCCTATGATACTGGTCACTGGTTGTATCCTTCATTACCGGTTATAAGGATGTATTTGGAGGCTACATTTGCTTTGCCGCAATGACTCCAATGCCTTTCTAATGCATCCTTCGGAGGATGCAGCCATTGAAAAGAGACACAGCTACAGTTTTGCATGAACAAGATTTTCACTGAATGGTCCAGTGTCCATTTATCAGTCTAATCCCTCAGTGAAGGGGGTTAAACGATGATCATGAGAGCCAATCACAGTCATATCTGTTGAGCATGTGAACACATTGGCCAATCAGCAGTGATTTTAAGGACCTGGTCAATAGAGCTCAAATGTACAAATGCATGTTTTAAACAGTCACTGCTTTTGACATCCCTAGGTCAAAATCCCTCTAAATTGGTTATACCTGCGTTTCCAAATATCATAAAATTTCTTATGGGCTCAGAATGCAATGAGGGTGTGTAAATGATAACTTTCAATTTGAGTTGGACTAACACTTTGATTATTAAAACTAGTTTACATATAAAAGATTTAAAAGTTCCACCTGCAAAACCCTGTTGAATGTTGGGCAGTCCATGCTGAGGTGGAGGTGCAGGAGCTCCTGGGACGCCTCCAAAACCACTTTGGTAATGCATGCACATATGAAAAGGTATACATGAAAATAAATCAAAATAAACTTCTAGAAAAACAACATGGATGTTGTAATACTGTATTTAATACAGTATATTGTGCTAGAAATAACTTACCCTTGTGCGGGGATTGTAGTACTGAGGGCACTGTCAAGCTCAGCCAGTGCAGCATAACGATCCTCTCTTGATAAACCAGCCAGATGTGGTGCAGGGGGCATACTGGGTAGTGGAGGAACGGACATGCCTCCTCCTAAATTGAAAAAAAAACCTTAAATTACTGACTACATTAACAAAAACACGAGTAAATAAAATGATCGCATAAAGAACGCTAAATATTTTTTTTTTAAATGTGTTATATATGGGCTACATAGTTATATAGAGAATATATGGCATATATTCTTAGAAAGGAGGCTTTTAAATTAATGTTGGCTTTGGAAGGATTTTATGGAATTTTAAGTAAAATTTATGTTCAACTACTCTAATGACATTGGTGTAACCAAGTAAATGTATGAAATTATTATTTATTGTTATTGCTTTTTATAATACATTTTATTATCATTTAAAAATTTCATTGCCCCACTAGCTTCATTAAAATTCAATTCAACCTATAAAATTCACTTTAATATAGCATTTAGACATTGGAAGTCCGCATATGCACCCGTTTATGAAATATGGTTTATCTGTTGACCTTGTGTTGAACTCAGATATGGGTTGGCATTTGGCAAACAGACAAAATTTATCTGTCAAAACCTGGAATCCAATAAGACGTTTTATTAGCAACGCTGACTTGGAATTCCTTATGGAGCCTAAATTCTTCTTTATAATTTATTTCACTTAATCTATTTTTTCTTAAGCATTCTAGAGGAAAATGTACCATGTTGTGTCTGATATTCTGTGTATTGTGAAATGACCTTGTACTGTGTTGTAAAATGACCTTGTACATTCTGTTCTACTTAATGTTATTGTTTATTTTCTTGTTCTAAAAGCAGCAAAAATTCAATTAAAGTTTTTGTATAACGCTTTTTACTATAATTAAAGATTTCAAAGCAGCTTTACAAAATGTGTACATTATTGCATTACAATCAAATTAGTTAGTTACAATCAAATACAAGTTACTATATATAAACATTATATTATTAATATATATTGGCATTTACACACTGATGTGTCCATCCACAACCAAACCACCATGGTTATGTATATAAACCACCAACCTAAAATGTTAAATATTCACTTGCTCCTTTTTTAATAATCCCTATAAACCAGAAGCAGTATCCATAAATAGCCTCTTCCAGATTCTCTATTGATGTCTTATGTGTTACCTGTGTATTTATTTCCTAATGTTCAACAGTTTATGTAACGGATACAAAAAAGACAGAACAGAGAACTTTAGTTTAATATAAGACATCCGGCAGATTTATGCGTGTATGCTTCGGATACATTTGGATATTAGGAGCTGCCGATAGTACACTTATGATGTCTTATGAGTGCAATAATGTTTCGTGAGCACAATATACCATTAGGTCCGTAAATATTTGGACATAAACACAATTCTAACATTTTTGGCTCTATACACCAACACAATGGATTTTAAATGAAACAAACAAGATGTGCTTAAATTGCAGACTGTCAGCTTTAGTTCGAGTATAAAAGAGTATTTACATCCAAACCAGGTAAACTAACGCTGTAGGAATTACAACAGTTTGCATATGTGCCTCTCACTTGTTAAGGGTCCAAAAGTAATTGGACAATTGGCTTCAAAGCTGTTCCAGGTGTGTGTTATTCCCTCATTATCTCAATTACAATGAGCAGATAAAAGGTCCAGAGTTCATTTCAAGTGTGCTATTTGCATTTGGAGTCTGTTACTGTCAACTCTCAAGATGAGATTCAAAGAGCTGTCACTATCAGTCAAGCAAACCATTATTAGGCTGAAAAAACAAAAACCCATCAGAGAGATAGCAAAAACTTTATAAAAAAAACAACTGTTTGAAACATTAAAAAGAAAGAACGCACCAGTGAGCTCAGCAACATCAAAAGATCCGGAAGACCACGGAAACAACTGTGGTGGGCGACCAAAGAATACTTTCTCTGGTGAAAAAAACACTCTTCACAACAATTGGCCAGATCAAGAATACTCTCCAGGAGGTATGTTTATGTGTGTCACAAGTCAACAATGAAGAGAAGACTTCACCAGAGTGAATACAGAGGGTTCACCACAAGATGTAAACCATTGGTGAGTCTCAAAAGCAAGAAGGCCAGATTAGAGTTTTAAAAAAGCCTTCACAGTGCTGGAACAACATCATATGGAAAGATGAGACCAAGATCAACTTGTACCAGAGTGATGGGAAGAGAAGAGTATAGAGAAGAAAAGAAACTGCTCATGATCCTAAGCAGTGAAGCATGGTGGTAGTAGTAACATGGTGTGGGCATGTATGGCTGGCAATAGAACTGGTTCTCTTGTATTTATTGATGATGTGACTGCTGAAACAAAACACAGCAGGATGAAATCTGAAGTGTTTCAGGCAATATTTTCTGCTCATATTAAACCAAATACTTCAGAACTCATTGGGCGACGCTTCACAGTGTGGATGAAGAATGACCAAAAGCACATTGCAAAAGCAACCAAAGAGTTTTTGAAGGGAAAGAAGTGGAATATTATGCAATGGCCAAGTCAATCACCTGACCCGATTGAGCTTGCATTTCACTTGCTGAAAACAAAACTGAAGTGAAAATGCCCCAAGAACAAGCAGGAAGTGAAGACAGTTGCTGTAGAGGCCTGACGGAGCACCACCACAAATTAAACCCAGCGTCTGGTGATGTCTATGTGCCCCAGACTTCAGGCTGTAATTGATTGCAAAAGATTTGCAACCAAAGTATTAAGAAGTGAAAGTTTGATTTATGATTAATATTTTGTCCAATTACTTTTGGTCCCTCAACAAGTGGGAGGCACATATGCAAACTGTTGTAATTCCTACCGCGTTCACCTGATTTGGATGTAAATACTCAAATTAAAGCTGACAGTCTGCAGTTAAAGCACATCTTATTCGTTTAATTTCAAATCCATTGTGTTGGTGTATAGAGCCAAAAATGTTATAATTGTGTCGATGTCCAAATATTTATGGACCTAACTGTATATGATGAGATGTTTTGTCTTGAGAGTATCAGAGACACAAGCTGTAAACGTTTTTCTGGAAAGGGAGCAAGAAGCAGTAGCTCATTTGCAATTAAGAAGACATTTAAGAACAGTGTAAACTTTGGTCTATTTGAGCTGAAAAAAAAAATTCTCAAACACATTCTGGAGACCCCCAAGACTTATGTTACATGATGCAAAAACCGCATAATAGGTGCCATTTAAGTGGCTGGCATTGTACAGTTAGGTAAGAGGCATGACATGTATATGATTTCATTACGTAACAGCCATCGCAGGAAATGAAAGTACACAAGAGCATAATACACAATGGATGGGTCAGGGTGTGGTACCTGTGTGGGGCTGTTGAAGGGAAGGCTTTGAGGGGGGTGATGTGCCAAAATGTGATGATACACTGGCGTTTCCAAAGGAATCAAAGTTGGCAAAGTCTGTGGTGGAATTATTTTGTGCTACAGGCAGCATGGGGTGAACAAAATACATTCATGAACAGGACGGATGAGGAAAATGATAGTTTTGACATATATTTAGGCAACCAAAAGTAAAGTAACAAACTGACTTGCACCATGCATTGTTATAGGTTAGGTGACATGATATGTCAGTGGCATTTAAAGGGATTGTTCACCCATATGCTAACAAAACAGGTGCTCAAAGAGATCATTAAAGTAATAGACCAGGGTAGAATCTGAAATTTGTGATAACCTGTGGGTGCTTTAAATGAAATCAATTCTATATTATATTATGTTTTGTTTTTTTATTATTTGTTTTGCAATGATAATTTCAGTTACGGTTATATAATCATTTATAAATCTTAGTCATCCATTTATTTGATTCATATTTTTAATTAATTGATGCTTATCATTTATTATATTAATCATTTATTGATTTGATTTCTTTATGTTATATATTTCTTATTACTTGTTCTGCTTTTAGGGCTTTTTCCATTGTTTAGTCTTATTCGATGGTGTTTCGTGAAATGTTCCTCTCCACTGATATGAGATATGAGGGTATGTCTCTGATTCAAGGTCTTGTGGCCTGAAGTATAATAACATTTGTTATGTTTGTGCTGTTCTGACGAAGTATAAGAGCGTTCCGAAACACATGCAACTAAGATTATTGAACAAACCCTGCTCATTTATTATCTTTTTATCACTTCGTCTCCTGGTTCTGCTCCTCTCTGGCTTCCTTCCACAGTCAACTCCTATATTGTTAGTAGACTGTTAATTCAGTTGAATACTGGTTAACAGGTTTGGCTGTTGGAAACTCTGCTGACTTGTTGTCCAAATAGCTGGAGAAACTGACATTTCTGGGGCTGGATCTTACTGATCTGGCGTGGAGACTGTGATCTAAGACTACACATTTATTTATTCATTTATTTATTTAGTGTTCTCTGAAAATACATTTTAAACTTTGTGGATCAAGTCATAGGTGCCGATCCCAAGCACACATGGGACCGAATGAAACATTCTAGTTTTTCATTCATTCATTTATTCATTCATTCATTTACTTTTCGGCTTAGTCCCTTTATTAATCTGGGGTCACTACAGCAGAATGAATCGCCAACTTATCCAGCATATGTTTTACACAGCAGATGCCCTGCAACTGCAACCCATCACAAGGAAACAGTCATACACTCTCATTCATACCATATCACTTCAGACAATTTTAGCTCACCCAACACACCTATAGCGCATATCTTTGGAATTGTGGGGGAAACCGGAGCACCCAGAGGAAACCCACACGAGCACGGGAAGAACATGCAAACTCCACACAGAAATGCCAACTGACCCAGCCAAAGCTCGAACCAGTGACCTTCTTGCTGTGAGGAGAGTTCTAGTTTTATTTTTTATTTATAAAAATTAACCACACTATTGGCACTTTTAGAAGAGTCTTTCTTAGTTTAAAGTTTATTTGAGGCATTTTCCATGGCACCTTTTAAAATGCTCTGAGCCAAACCCCAAAAGCACATTATTTTAATGTTATAGTAGGATTCTCCAATTTGAAGTGATTAACTCTCAAACAAAACTGAAATCACTCTCTAAAATATACAATGTCTCATAGCTCTGCTCTCGCTTAAATATTTAACATTCAGTTGCATCGATTGGCTGTAACATTCATTTGCAGATTTGGAAGAAGTTGACATATTTTGGATGCATATAGAGCTCTCACTGCAAGCCTTGTGAGATCACTGTCGAACATCACACATCTTTCACAATTCGCCAGCTTAGAATTATAAGGTTCTATTTTAATTTTTTTCTCAAAATAATATATTCATATCATATTCTTATTAAATGACAACTATCTTACATTATATGATGTTTTTTATAAGTTGATTACATTTTAAGACTTTTTATTTAAAAAACAGAAAAGATTTTATCTACAAAGTCGAAGTCTAGCTTGGCTAAGTTTCTTTCTGTGAGCCAATCAGGGACCAATCATGATCAGCTTTCTTTGTCATTTCGCCGGACGGCTCCGTTGACAGCGGGAAAGACCAGAAAGAAACACAGAATCAGAGTCGACAAAATAATGCAGTACCACACAAAATTGAGAACAAACCTGAAACTGAAAAGATGTGTGCAAGTGTGATGATTAAGAAGCATTCATTGAGATGAAATGTTAAATTTTACATTGTTGAAAAAGAAACAGTTATAAAAAAAAATGTAATATATTAAATGTAAAATATTTTTATTTGTGTATATATATATATATATATATATATATATATATATATATATATATATATATATATATATATATATATATATATATAAATATATATAGTCAGTGAAACATTTTTCAATGTTTATTAAACTCATTTGCTCATTGTCTTTAAATGTGATATTAAGCAAATACTTAATTTAATTCATGGGACGTAATTCAATAAATATAACTCAATAACTCATATAAACATATATGACCATATTAATTACATAAAATTAACATCTGCACTGGGCAAAATATTTAGCATTGTTTGCTTAATTTGAACACGAAATAATATTCATCCTAAAACATGAAATAAATGTTATATAAAGCAAAAACTTAACTTTCTCAAGCATCAACATATTGTTACAACATCAATTTTTATTTTTTGTGATTGTATTTCTTGAAAAGTAATGCTTCAATTAATAATCTGCCAGATAGAACCTTATAATTCCAAGTAGAAAACGACTTAGAATTTGAAGCTTCTACATTTGCCCTGTTTGTTTTACCCCAATTTGCAAATTTAAGAGAATTTTGATAATGTACATTTAGAGTAGATTTAGGGTCTTTGTCATGTTAATGTATGAAAGAGAACTGTTACACACATACTGTTTGCTATATGGAATGCAAAAACTTTTAAGCTCCATATCTCAAAGTCATTTAGAACGCAGATAGAACCTTATAATTCCAAGGTGACGAATTGTCTTGATAACTTCGAAATTCCTTCAGAATTTTGGAAACGACTCCCATGAGTGCAGAATTGTGACAATGTTTATCTACAGAAGGATCTAAAAGCTGCATGAATTCTTATAGGACCTGTTTGGATTTAATCGATCATGGATTCGTGATGATAAAAGATGACGAAATTATTTGATTGAGTGGACAATCCCTTTAGGTGAACAACAAAACACTACAACATGAAACAGCGGTGAAAGAATTGATGAAACTTGTGACAACCCACAGCTTCTAAATATGCTTCTCCCTTATACATAATTTAAAAAACAAATGGTTACCTGAGGGCCTGTTGAAATGTGCAAAATTTGCAAAGTTTGAAGAGCCGGCAGTTTGAGCTTGAGGGGCAGCAAAAATATCTCCACCCAAGTCTGAGAGGAGGTCAAACTTCTTTTCCTGGCCTACAGACTGAGCACGACTGATCACTGGGGACTGAGAGAGAAAAGCGGGTAGTTACAGCACATATCTTGGATTTACTGAGAAGAACAAACCATTCAGTGTGTCTGAATGAAAGAACAAAATGGTTGTTTGTAGTTACCTGGTTAGAAGGAGTCTTGGTGAGATGCAGGGTTTTGAGGGGCTGTGGAAGAACCTCTGGGGTGCTGCTGGTGCTGCTAGCTGATGAACCAGATATCGAGGCCTGCACTGAGGCTAAAACCTTGGCTTGTTCTGGGGGAACATACCTGCATATGATGGTGCCACAATAACAGAGCTGTCAATTTGTAGGTCAACACCGAAGGCTATGATTACTTTAGGTTCCCTGGGGACTTTATAATGAGATTTTGAATAGGTTTAATAGACTAAAATGTGGTGTGGGCATATTTAACAACGTAGCGAGTAGGCATGGGCCGGTTTAAGTTTCTGACAGTATGATAACCTTGAATAAAAATATCACAGTTTCACGATATCATGATATTGTGATTACTGCTCTAAAATGTTTTTTTTGTTTGTTTTATGTTTGGGTAAAAAAAAACTTTTCCCCATTAAAGACTATGGGCTCTATTTTAACGATCTAGGTGCAAAGTCCAAAGCGCAGGGCGCAAAAGCATTAAGGGCGTGTCAGAATACACTTTTGCTATTTTAAGGACGGAAAAATCCGCTTTGCACCGCGGCGCATGGTCTAACAGGGTTGAGCTTATTCTCTTAATGAGTTATGGGTGTGTTTGGAGAATAAACCAATCAGAGTCTCATCTCCCATTCCCTTTAAGAGTCAGTTGTGTTGCGCCGTAGCGCATTTGCGATTTACATGGCAGACTTTGCAAGTAGAAAAACTGAGCGCTTCACTAGCGAGAAAACAATTAAACAGAGCATCTACTGCGAGAGAATGAGCCTCCTCATTCTTTACTTTCACTTTCTTTTGTGGATAAGGAAACGTGTTGTACGCACAGACATCCATTAGCCTACCTAATTAGTTTAGTTTGTTAAGCACAAAGATTTGTTTCAAAACTATTTCTAAATTCAGTTCTAATTTCCAGCAAACTAATAAATGCTCTGTGCTGGACTTTAGAACTGCTCTCAGCTGGTCTATTGTGCAGTCTATTTTAGTACCTTAAAATACCAACGCAACAGCAATGCGCCTTAACACACCTCCTTTTTTAGACCAGAACACCTATGGGCGCCAATAAGCGCAAATGCATTTGCTATTAAAACAGCGTGGTGCAAAATGTCAAAATGACACTTGCATCAAGCTGAAACTAGCAAATAACATTTGCGTTGCACCTTGGGCCGCATTGTGCCGGGTGTATGATAGGGCCCAATATGTTTTATTTTAGGAAACAGCCCCCAAAATACATTGCTCAAAAAATATAAAGGGAACAATTAAACAACGCAATGTGATGTTATTTTTATCAGTTGAGAACTGACATAAGAACATCTCAAAGAAGGAAATCAGGTTTCTGACTGAGTCTAAAGGCCGATTTATACTTCTGTGTCAAATGCACGCGTATGCTACGGCGCAGCCTACGCGTGGACGCATAGCCCCTCGCCTTGGCTGTCGGCGACGTTGACGCGCACCTCTCAAAAAATGTAACGCGTACGCGTAGCGCAAGCTCTGTGATTGGTCGGCTTGGTATTGCTGACGAGTGTGGGCGGAGGTGAGAGCCGTGCGCCTGATGCAGCGAGTGTTTACAAGTGTGGAGTCCCGTGAAGAAGCTCCGGATGGAGACTGTTGTTTTGTTTTTACCTTATGATTAAAGTTGTTGCACGTCCGCCGGTTCCCGCCTCAAAATGAGCAAATTTGAGCCACTTGTACATTAAGAAAGTGTTCAGGAAAAACTAAACACCAGCGAAGAAACTCGACACAGAGAAACATAAACACCTACTGCCAGCTAGAGTTTCGGAAGTGTATTGCAGAGAAACAGAAACAGCGCGCAGAAGTATAAATGCACGGCTACGCGCGAGGCTTGCGCCGTGGGTCACGCCAATCACTTGACGCAGAAGTATAAACCAAGCTTAATGCCGCATTTATACATATAGACCTATAAGCATTTTTGTCTACATTTTAATTTATTTAACAAATACTTTGAGTGTTTTTACAAATAAAATCATCGATTTCATTCAAAAGACCAGGGGCCAGATTTAATAACAGAGCAATTCAATGCAAATGTAAACCATGTCATGAATAAAATTAAGTTTTTACCAAAATAGTGAAACCCTTTCTAGGTTTGTTGTGTAGGCTTGTATTTTACAGTACTGTAAAAATACTCAAAAACATTTCTGTCAACGTTTTCAAACAATTATATTTGATTTACAAAAGTGGCAATTTCACATCTGTCACATCCATATTGAAGCTTTTTTCCTCATAAATGACACAAATGCCAAATAAAATGAAATCAATCGTTTTTGTTCTATAGTGAGTCAACTCTTATCCTTTTGATTAGCATTATTTCCTTTGGTTTGTGCAGTTTAATTCACAGAATTTCTACAAAGTAATCTTATACTAAAAACTCTTAACTTTTTTTTGGTCACATCCATAACGCATTTTTATTTTCCTCATTTAGAATATAAATAAACTTTTACAGATTGATATTTTTCTGATCCCATAACTCTGTGGTTAGTTCTTTTTAAAAATATAAAAAGATATTTCAATATAATGATAACATATATTTTCTATGTGAATTTATATTTTAAGTTTTTAGTGAAAATGTCACATCCATAACGCTGGAATTGCTCACCAGTCTTTTTTGGAATTAAAAAAGTACTGTCTGTATTCACGAAACATGCACAGAAAACAGTAGCTTTTTTGTGCTTCAACTTATTGAATATGAATTTGAATTAGATTTTTCTGGTTATCTGCAAAAATTTTATGGGAGGGAAAGATTTAAATTAATCAGTAAATGCAAATTACTAACAAATGCACTCCTCAAAGTGAAGATTTACGCCATTATTTAATGCCTAAAAAAAATCATGTTTTAAATGTTATACTTGAAACGATTGCAACTGTTGCTGAAGGAGGCACTGCAGAGAACAAAGTGCGAATGGTAAAAGCTAGAAGACTTTTTTCCACACTTATTTATTAGGAGTACCAGAGGAACACAGCGTTCAAACATATTGTTTGTCAAATATGTTATTTTTCATTTGCTTCATAAATTAAAAGATGACTGGGAACAAACAACCGAGTCAAGTAATGACAGCATGATTTTAGTTCCCTCAAACAGCGTGCGACCTGTTCTCTTTATGCCTGAACTGTCAAAACACAAACAGTTATCAAAATGTACATCTTGCTGGATGATCTCACATAATTAGTCAGATAGGACAGTGAGTAAATGCAAAAAATGCATGCAAGCTGAGTGCACGGGTGCTGTCCAATTCTGAAAAGTTTGCAGAACAGCCCTCGAGGATCAAGTTTGGGCACCCCTGGTTCACAGTCATATAAAAGGATTTAGCGTTAACACTTGATAGATAAAGCATAAAGCAATATGACTGCCTGATGCCTGCATTGGCGCTTGAAAATAGGGCTGGGCAATTAATTGAAATCGACATTTAGAACCTTTAATCTATCAAATTTTTCCAGGTCAACTTTTTCCATTTTTCTCTAGTCTAATGTGTGTGGAGTCACGTGACTCCACTCTGTTAAAGGGTCACGAAACACCAAAACACATTTTTGAGCTGTTGACAGTCATATGTGTTCCATGCTGCTATAAACACTATTAGGACACATATATTTCACTAAAAAGTGAAAATTGGTTGTTTTTGCGTTATTTTGAGCAAATTCGTTCTTCCGGTTTGAAACTAATTTTTGAAGCTACGTCACGGCCATGAGATATTGCGTGTAAATCCAGAGTGGCGAGTGGCTGTCTGTACCTGCGAGTACAACATGACGTATCTGAGGGTGCGGCATTAATTCATGAGAAAGATTTCGTTCAAACCAATCAGTGCGCTCTGTTGTGTATGATGTGCAACTTCATTATATGCATGATAGCTTCGAAGACTGTTTATCTCTTACAGTGTTCAGACGGCAGAGAGACGCCACGTTGTGTTGCCAAAACAAGTGAAAGAACAAGAATTTGGAGACACGGTCGTCGGTGTTGCATTTATTATTGCGCTGTGTTTATTATTGTGCTGCAACGAAGGTTTTGTTTTCATTTTCCCTCTATGAGAGAGCTGCTGGAATCACGTGTGGATTATAGTGTACGCGACAGAAACGCGTTTGTAAGGAACATTTTTACCCGAGAGCTTTTCGCATCTGGAAATGATGAAATCCGGATTTGCCGCTCGTCTCCTTTTTAAATAAGACACAGTTCCAGTGTGATTGTCTGTCTACAGATTTGGTAAGTGTGTGTGAGAGCAGTGCCCTTTGTTTAACCCAGATGGCAAAGTTAGTTTGTATCGTCAGCAGAGCTCTTTCAGTTTTTAAAGACATACCTCAGTAAAAATGATTTAGTTACTCAGTTTACAGTACATTAATATCACTGCAATATTATAGTACAATATTATAGACTGAAAGATCCACTGTAAATGCTGCTCTCCGAGCGTAAACATGTTAACACAATCAAATTATTCCCGTCGTGCAGGATTTATGCCGCATTTTGTGACAGGATAGTCTATACACACGGCTTTCTGACGATACCTACCGAGTGCATAAGTTACAGAGAAATGCGGAGGATTTTTTTCTCCCATTCGCCGTGCGGTATCAAACATATAATTAAAACTCCACTCTCCAGCACTTCCTCGCTTTCAATATCTCGTTTGTCACGGGCGACATGCAGGAAATATTCCTGCATAAAAAGTTAAAGTGCCAAACTGCAGTTAAAGTCGACAAATTATTAATTTTGTCAAATAATTCGATTACTGATCTCCGTGTAAACACAGTCACTGTCCTTCTCCCCTGCGTCTGTGTTTGTTTTGCCTGTAAAACTCAGCGTGTGCCCAAATGGAAACTCCCTTCTTTGCAAGTCCTTCTCTCTTTCCCTCCCCCGACACTCCCACACTCCCAGAGCTGGACAGGGCCACTTTCCTGACTTTTTTCAAACTAGAGGTGTGAAAACACCCTGCTGAGACAGGGGGTTTCATGGCCCTTTAAGGCAACTCTATATTTCTGCAATGAACGCACAGGTATGGTCCAGCACAGCCTTCATGCACACTTTTGTGAGCACATTACATGCGAGCATATTTTTTATACAAAATCAGTGAACTAAAAAAATTAAATGAATGAACAAAATAATCGTTCATTAATCGTAATCGAGTCAATTAATCGAGATTTTGATTTTAGGCCAAATCGCCCAGCCCTACTTAAGATATTTTTACGTTTTCAACTTCTACCACGAGCAATGGACGCAATGCAACTCGATGAACCTATAATTCAGTTCTGCAACTCTTAATGTCGTTAAGCAACATTAAGCATTAGCAATAAACTACACAGAAGTACATGCCACAAAAGTATATAAAAAAAATTTATGAAAAGGATGGATCTCCTTACCATCTTTTCTTCTCGTATTTCTCCTGAAGAAACTCTTTGACTTTTTGAGGTTCGCGGAAATCTGGGATCACAGAGCTCTTGTCATCGTACAGCCCCAGCCAAATGTGTTTGCAGATCTGAGGACAAAACAGAGAGAGAGAGAGAGAGAGAGAGAGAGAGAGAGAGAGAGACTACTTGATAATGTACTATTATAATATAACAACATAACGCACTATGTGTGTTCAAGTGTGTTGTACCTCATTGCTGTGTTTTTGCAAGAACTCGATTTCCTGTTGAGTGAAAGTTGTCATAGAAATGGACTTCACTCTGTGTGGCGGGTTCAGGCCTCGTCTGGGGTACAAATCAAATGACATGAACATCAACGACTGCAAAGACAAGTCTGAAAACTTGCATGCTAGAGAGGCCTACTTTTATTAGTCATGCATTATTAGTAGCTGGTCCTATTTATTTTTTAAAGTTTTTTAAAAATCCTTCAGACTATAAAAGCATAACAAGTCAACCAAAAGGCAAGCAGAGGCTAAAATAGACAGGACATCATAAAAACAAACAATATATCAACATTCCTGACACTGACTCAAGGTTGTGAACCCCCAAGACTCGGTATTGGACCTTATCATATTCATTCATTCATTTCTTGACACAAGAATGTCTCTTTTGACTTGAGCCTAAAAAGTGAGGCTCGATGAAGAGTTTAGAGCCTTAAGTGAGCCCCAGAGGTCCTTTTGGGCCCCTGTCATCTTTAGTCAACTCTCTGCTATGCTAATTATTTTCTTTATTCTCTATTTCCACCTGGGGAACTTATTTTGAGGACCCCAGAGATTATGCAGTCCTATTGTTGCGATCCAAGACCTGTGAAGAAATGATGCCATGGTCTCCATAATCCTGGACCAGGCCGTATCCTGAACTGATGCTGTGGTGGTCATGGAGGAGTGGAGTGCATGAGACTGATTCCTGAAAGACCCGCATTGATCCTGTGGGCCAGCCTGATCACTCGCCTACGACCTTCTCACACCTGCAGTTCCCCACGATGGACATCTAGAGTTCTCCAGCCTCCAGGCCAAGACTGCAGCTCCACACAGGAAGTTTGGCTAGAGGAAAAATGGTCTACCCCAACAGAGCCTGGTTTCTCTCAAGGTTTTTTTCCCCTTTGTCAGTTGGTGAAGTTTTTTGCCTCGCAACTGTCGCCAGAGGTTTGCTTAGATTGGGACTTCTGGAGCTGTGCATCAATGGATTTGCTCTTCAGTGTTTGAACATTCAGCAATGAAATTTAAACCACACTGAACTGAACTTCAACGTTGAAATCTGGATTTTACAAGAACTTCTATGTTAAGCGGATTTGACACAATCTAGTAAAAGCACTATATAAATAAACTTGAATTGAATTGAATCTGCAGCAGAATGCCATAAAACCACTGATATAGATGGTGGTCTAGTGGGGAGCCCCAAATCTAAAGCATAAACACACCTATCAGTGTTGGAAATCCAAAAACCCTCCAATCACATTTAGTCTGAACCAGAATGTAATTACAACACTGACACCAACAGTGGCTCTGTTGACAGAAAACTCTTCACTGAGCCCTATTATTTCAGGGTATATACAGAAATCAGAGAGTGAAATTTAATACGGTTTTAGACCTTTTTTAAGACTCTATTCATATATTTTAAAGCCTAATCACCACTTTTGTATTCAACCAATGTCCTGACATTTTATCCTACCCATCAGATATGCTACTAACACTGTATTTGAATAGTTCTGGGGTTGGGGTTAGGGATTAGGTAGGTTAGGGCGATATTACAGCTTCATATCACAAAACTCTGCATTAAAATTTATACTGGTAGCAAAATCTGATGGGTAGCATATTGCTGTATAAAATGTGCTGCCTACTTTTTGAATGGAAGGTAGGACAATCTGACAAGGTAGGACAAATCGACAGAACACTGGTAACATTGGCGACATTTTAACCTGCAGTGTATGTACTAAATACTAGTTGTAGGACTGGGCGATATGGCAAAAAAATGATCACGATAATTTTTTTCATATCAGTAGATATCAATAAATATTGCGATAAATGTCAAATCTTTATATCCATCAATTTTAAGCATGCCATGGTTTTCAGCATGCCAAGCCATTTGTGCAACTGATTTAGCACATGTTTGCTCTGTTTTGTGTCGGATTGCAATATGTAGCTCCAGACTACTGAAGTTTAGTGACGTTCCTTGTCAACAATGTCTGTGACTGATCTTATTTTTTTTTTACTCCTCCAAGTGCAGTTAACATTGTATGGCTGTAAACTTGTACTATGTGCAGCATCTGGAAGTGCAGGCTGCAAAATGCCTGCGCAGCTTTACGCGTAGTGTATAAAAATTATTGAGCACTTATCCTTATTGTTTTATCGAAAAAATATATATCGTGATATTCATCATTATCGAATTATCGCCCAGCCCTAACTGGTTGTAAAAAACTAATCCTGACTAAAACACTATTTATATACTGAATAAATGCTAATCCAGCAGATGGCACCTATAGAACAGCAGGAATAGCAGTGTTGCCTTGGTTACTGCAGTAAACAAAGCAGCATGACATCAAATCTTTCAGGTTTCATAAACTATACAGCACCCCAATATTCGCAGATTAAATTCTGGCAAACTTAACTGTACAACTATACACCGTAAAATCAAAAAATATACAAAATTTAATACCTTGTAAAATAGCATTTAAGACTTTTTAGTACTTTTTAAGGACCCTACGTTTCTCTAAAGGTGCATCCCAAATCGCATTCTTATGTACTATTCTATGCCATTTTGTAGTATAAATAGTGTCAGTGGTGTGTTCACACTGACAACTCTAAAAATAATAAGTGCACTTTAATTACCTGGATGATGAACTTATTTAACCGGTAAATGAAGTGTGTGATGTTGGACACTTCAAGCACTCAACAGTTGCAGCTTTGCTCACATAGCGGAAGAGGCGGAGCTGTCAGGCGCACATGTTGGATTACTTTATTTTGGATTATGAAAGCAAAATTCTCCTACCTGATTGATTATAGCACCTCCTGATGGTGAATGCGGTTATACTCATAGCAGGTATTCTTTGGTAGTTTGGTCATTTATTTCATTATCTGGCAACCATCAAACGTCATCCGGGAAACGGTTTGATTTTCCGCTTAGTAAAAAAAACTTTAGTGTTCCATTCGGGGCGACACTACATACATATACTATGCTGTTGAGTGTGTAAGTGCATAAGAGCAAAGTGTGCCATTTAGGACGCAGCTTATGTGAAGTTTCACAAACTATTTTCGAGAGGAGCATGTGATATGATTGAACGCAGCTGGTCTCTCATCTATAATCCTTAGTTAGCCAATCATATTAATCCAAACTCACTATAAGTAGCCTGGCTAAAACTACTCCCTTATCTTCGTTTTCTGAAGAAACCCCCATCCACCCCATCTCCCCCTTTCCTCCATTACCAGGGGGAGCTCTCGAAAACTACCTGATCTCGTACTACCCTTACATGCTCATTGACGAGAGCCCTGGGCTTAAGTACCTTCGAGCTCAGGGTTCTCTCCCGGGACAGCATACCAAACCTCCTATTATTATCAAGCAATATCTTAGTGTGAACTCTTGAAATTGATTTATCAACTTTTAACTTGCAGACACCATGTATTTGCAGACCCAAAGGCCTCTGGGGCCCACAGACACCTTTGTGGGGCCCTGTATTTATTTAGATGTCTGCACCAAAACGTCACGCAGACACTCACATCGGGAATGGCTATTAAGACCTTAAACTGAGGCTCTGTGTGGAACCACAGTCTTATGAGGGGCCCCCCCAAGTATCCCCTTTTTTTTCCCTGTCATATTTATTTAACTTTCTGTGCTACAACATCCTAAATACACTGCCATCCTTTGTGGCTATTTAGGGCCTATTTTTGAACCTGTGTGAAGACCTGGGGCCTGTTTCAGAAAGGAGGTTAAGTGAAAACTCTGAGTATTTTAACCCTGAAATGAGAGAAACTCTGGGTTTTCCGTTTCAAAATGGCAGGTTTGTCAAACTCGAGAAAGCAGGGTAAGTCAAGCCTGTTTCTAAAAGAGAGGTAACTTTAACTCAGAGTCAGTTACCATGGTAACTTACTCTGTGAACCTAACCTGGTCAGGAGCAGGTTTTATTCTCTAAACTCAGAGTTTCTGTCGGTCTCCTGCCCTTTTTTAAAGACGAAGCGGTATTTCTCACCTTAGATTTACGTTTCCACACACCTATTTTAATGTGTATTTTGGATATGCGCATAAAAAAAATCGATTGATGGAAACACCAAGATGCACATAACTTTTGAAAATAGGCATGATAAACATATGCGCATAACTGAGTAGGAGAAGCTTTTTATTCGATAAGAAAAGATGTGCATAAACTACGATGGAAACACTTTTACTGAACAAATTCCAGTATACGCATTAAAAAAGGTTTGTTATAAGAGATCATATGATGATGAAAATGTGTGTGAATGGACAAACCAGCAGGCTGAGCACACTGTAAAACGTCTGAAATGTTGTTTTGGTCATTCTAAAACGCCTTAAACCGTTTCAGTATTATTATATTATTAAATACCTTCAGAGAGTCTGCAGCGTGTCAAGACCGTCTGTTCTCTGCGTCTCATGCGCGTCTCAAACGCCACCACGTGTTCATTGTGTGTCGGCATTGTCTTCTTTGGCATAAGTTATTTATTAAATAAAAAAACAGGTTCACGCAGCTTCTTCTACTGCAGTAAATTCTGTTTTTACTGTGGATATTTGGCGACAGTTAATCAGCAAGTGACAATTTTGTTCTCTTTGACTCGTTGGATGGAAACGCTGCTTTATTCGCACATCTTTTATGCCATATTCCAGTTTTGCACATAAATTTAATTCGCATTTTTGGATGAAAACATAGCTAATACATTTCAGTCACACAAAGAACAAACTCACGTACGAGAATAGTTTGTCCTTTTTTAGTAATTAATTAGCTTAAATTCACTTACCTTCCACTGGCACATGTAACGTTACTAACTAGATTAATGGGATTATTACTTCTTCTAAAAACTATTTTTTTTTGTTCTGCTTACATTATAAATGTCATATCATCCTCTACCACTCGAACAATAAAAAAGGCAGACACACAAGTGCACTTAAATCTATTAAAACTGATCAATGTAAAGTGGAAAAGTGGAAACCTTAAATTAAACATTTTCACTGAACATTAAGCTAAGGTTATATGCATTCTTGTTTTGTCAGATTTGTTGTAGAAATGCGCTAGCCTATTTTATGTAATTTAATGCAATTACATCTGAAATAGCTTCAAAATTATGGCCAATTCCCCACTTTTTCCAAGTAAACATTTTATAAATGTCACACATTACATTACTTTTTATTATACTTAATTATTTGAATACTTTAAATGTAAACTTGCACATTAACTTGAGCAGCTATTTTTTCCCACGCTAACAGTCTCTGTTTCACTGATGCAGTGGTGTTGCTTTTTTAAATATATGGTCATATTTGCTATAACTTTGCATGAGCACATTAAGTTCAGCTGGAGAACTGAACTCCATTGAGCTCCATTGATAATGCCTTTTTATAGTTGTGGTGTGCGCGCTTAACTCTGAGTTGGTCTACTCAAAGTTGATTGACCCAACCCAGATCAGCTATTCTGAAACCGAAAACTCTGAGCTTTTAATATCTCAGTAAATCAACTCAGAGTTCAAGTTTAAACTCTGAGTTGGTTGAACCTCCTTTCTGAAACAGGCCCCTGGTGGCCCATATGACCATGTTTAGTCAACTCTGAGGAATGTTGAAATAAAAACCCTGACATTAAATGTTACATTATTGACACAGGAACCTAAATTGGGCCCTTGCGCACTTCATAGCTGCCCCTGTCATACTCAGTCAAAACTTGTATGCAAAAAGTGTGCACCAATATGTATCTAAAAAGACTACACAGAGGGTGGCGTTTTTGATTTAGGATCATAAATTGCAGCATCATCCTCTGCAGGACTCCCTGGGGGTCACTGATGGCTCCTGTCATATCACACCAACATAAAACACAAACTGACTGAGCAGTGAACTAAGAGCCCCTACATGTATGTGCTCCCAGGAGCCCTATTCCCAGTACCTCAATATAATGCAGATATTTCCACTTGTGAAATTATTAATAAATAATAAAATAGCTTCTCCAGTTCATTAGTTATGATAATAAACCACACATAAACACTAGTAATGTTTAAACATGGGTGTGTCACACACAGATACAGTACTTTTTGAACCCAATCTCACATCCAGCCATATAGCACGAACGCCACGCTTTCCCCCCGTGAACATCTGCGTGAAGTCCGGCTGCTCTGGCTCCGAATCTCCTGCTATTTTTGGGAAAGCTGATGTTCTGAAGATGTTTAAAGAGACAGCTGGGACACATCCTGCAGATGAGCTCTCGGATGGGAGGGGTTGTTAGGCGTCTGCCAGTACAGACTCATGGGAAAAAACAACAAGTTTATACACCATCTGTGTGAATATGACTGGCCTCGTTATAAACTTACAGTATTCCGGAACAGGTGGTGCACACAAACGAGCCCACTGTCATGTTGACGTAGGTCGGGCCGCGCTGGTCGCAATCAAAGCATTTCCTATTGGGAGGCAGGCTGGTCATCTCCCGAAGCATCTTCAGGTGCTTCTCCTCCTGTTTTCGTTTGGCACTCGCCGCCATCACCGAATAATTAAGGAGTCGAGGCTGGGGCAGGTCGAGCTGTTCGGTACGGGTAAATCTAGTGCATAAACACGCCCGGCAGCGCAGGAAAATCGTTCCACATAGGACAGCCAGGAATAGCCATAAACGTCCTGTTGTTCACTGGACTGATGCAGCGCGTCTACGGGGTGCTCGAGTCGATACTGCCATCTACTGTAGTGGAGACAAGACCCCATACTGGCACATAGCCAAAACATGTTATTTATAATATTTAGACTTTAATATAGGTTAACGACATGGTGACAGTATGGTACTGAATGATGATAACATTCGCGTTTTATAGTATGTTCTTCAATGTAGCCTACTTGAAACTAACACAATGACACACTGCTATCATGTCTTTGGTATCCTGCCCAAAAACATGGCAGTAATATGATGATTACCACATTCAAACTCCATGGTGCGTACAGAACATGGTATCAGGGTGATTGAAAAAATACTACAGTATTGTAAATTTAACAAGACATGGCATTACCAAGTTACTGTGTCCAAATAAACGATGGCCTATGCAGTTTGTGAATGGATGGATTAAATACAAACAGTAACACTTTATTACACCATCTCCTTTGTTTGACACATGTATAATGAATAATATCACTAAAATATTAATTAATAAGAGTTTATCAAGAGCTCTGTTGACAGTGGGCTGAAAATGGACGCCATCAACAGACCCAAAGCCCTCTAGTGGTCTCAGATTTACAAGATTTAACCTAAAACCATACATTGACAAGTGTTTTTTGGGGGTCTCAGATGGCTCTTTTATATTTATTTAGATTAGATTAGATTCAACTTTATTGTCATTACACATGTACAAGTACAAGGAAACGAAATGCAGTTTAGGTCTAACCAGGAGTGCAATAGCAGCAAGTGCAGGATACAGGTATAAGTTATAAAGTGCAGTTATAGAAAAACTATGGTGATATTTACAAATGGATGTACTATAAACATTATATACAGGTTGTGTTAGCTATGAACAGAGATTTACAATAGATGGATAGATGTACAGGTTGCTATTAATAATCAGAAGTGTGCAGATAGATAAACATAATTACAAATGTATATGTACAGTGGGTGTGTACATAATTACAAATGTACATGGGTATGTACAGTTCAAATAAATGAATAATATCACTAAAATGAATAATGAATAATATCACTAAAATATTAATTAATAAGAGTTTATCAAGAGCTCTGTTGACAGTGGGCTGAAAATGGACGCCTTCAACAGACCCAAAGTCCTCTAGTGGTCTCAGATTTAACTCTCTGTAGTATGATTTCCTCAAAACACTAACACCAAAGGTGGCCATTTTGAAGTAGGGGCTAAAATTGAAGCGTTGAAGCTCCAAAGCCCTTGTGGTCCCCTGTCACATTTAGTCAACCCTCTGCAAAACCCACAAAAACGTCACAGTGAAGGTTTAATTTTTGGACAAGGGATAACTGGACCTGTGTAAAGCCTACAAGCACCAATCTCAGCACCACAATATCACATACCAATTTCACACTCATTGAATAAAACATGCATGTTCACAGGCAATAATGTATGGAGCTTCCTTAAACAAAAGCCACAGTAATATTGTATAATCCTGTAATAATGTATTAGGAAATGATGAGGCAGAGCATACCTTTAGAAATAAACAGAGATTTACTTTTTTGTCATTACAAACATTATTTAAGATGTTTTCTAAAGCACTGATTTTACAGGCTCTCAAATGTTAGCGACTTTTTTTTTGTACATGATACAAACATTAATTAAAAATTGTTTTTTTTGGCACTGGTTTACCATGATGTTGCCATTTGAACAAATAAAATACTCAGTAAAAAAAGCACTCCAAACTACTTCAAATCACCATCACACATTTGACTCTTCTGTCCACATGATGGTTCGTTCGATGCTTTGAGATTCAAGATCCACATGGTTCCGTCTTATTTAGTTTTGGATTGTTTCCTCCCACTTGATTCTTTAACAGCAGCAGATTCAGCCTAGAGAGGGAAGTCAAGATTGTTGGATACAATATTTAAGAGAGTGATAAATTCATAATACTTCTTTAACTTTAGATCTGACCTTTCTCTTCCTCGTGGCAGGGAAAAAATCCTCAAGGCGTGATTGTCTGGTTTGGCCCATTTGCTCATTCACCTCCCTCTGCTTCCTTCTCTTTAAGAGAGTCTCACGAAACTTCTTCATGCGTCCTCGCACCCTTTCTTCCCTTAAAACAGTACATAAGTTCACATACGAAAAGCAAGTTAAATCTAAAAATATCCAAGTAACGTCAAATAATGGCAAACACTCCATAATACTAGAACATGTAGGCGTACTTTAAAGGTTTCTCCTTGCACAGGAACTCCACCAGACCTTCTTCATCAGGCTCACTCCAGGCCAGGACTGGGTCGTCGATTTTTGGGGTTTCGAAAAACAGCTTGCGGGCATCCTCATACTGCCAGTTTAAAGGGATAGGGTGTGTCTGTAAGAATTAATAGTCAAAGAAACTGTTTATTGTTGGTGTATAAACAAAACAAGCCAGTGCGTTCAGCTTAACTGGTTAACTCTTTAACATCTACCATCTACAAGTACCTTTCTGTTGACATGTTCCATTACACCCTCTATTGTATGATGTTCTTTAATAAGCTTCAGAGCTCGACTTGGCCCAAGACCTCCAATTTTATCACAGTAGTCACAACCCAGTAAGATACACAGGTCAACAAACTGGAAAAGAGACACAGGTAGAAAACGGATAAACAAAACACATTACACATTCTGTATTATGCTCTTTTGGTATTTTGATTTTTACAGAGCAATTCAAATGTTAGTCAAATTCATATTGAATAACTACTATGCTAGATATTTCTAATTACTTCGAGACAAT
Source organism: Danio kyathit (assembly GCA_903798195.1). Classification (NCBI taxonomy): domain Eukaryota; kingdom Metazoa; phylum Chordata; class Actinopteri; order Cypriniformes; family Danionidae; genus Danio; species Danio kyathit. Next base: position 21,623,367 of record LR812520.1, read on the forward strand.
CAGGCTTGAGATTAATCGAGAAAAGCCATCAACAACTTTAGGGAAAAAAAATGAACAGAAGAAAGACTGAATGTTTTACCTCTTCGTATTTTAGCTGTAGGGCTTCCAGTAGTTTTGGTAAGGAGTACTCTGTGATCTCACTGTGAGAGAAATTATTATTAGTCATATCTTATTATTTGTGGCACAGATTCAACAAGGCACTGGACATATAATGTTTATTTTGTCACTGAAAATAAGATAAAAAATGTTCAATGATGACATTTTTTCCAAGACTATGAGACAGTAATCAAACATCAATATCATGAAATTCTAACAGGTATACATCAGTACTACAACAATACTAACAGTCAACATGCAGTAACAATACTACATCAGCATGCAATATTGTTAACAAAAAAAGACGAGACTAAAATGCGAGATAAAAACTAACCAACCTAAATTTTTGTTGTTATCTGCACTGCAAAAAATGCTTTTCTTACTTAGATTTATCTTGTTTCTAGCCCAAACATCTAAATATTCTTAAATCAAGAAGCATTTTTAGACAAAGAAAACATATTGCAGGCGGCGCAGTGGCGCAGTAGGTAGTGCTGTCGCCTCACAGCTATAAGGCCGCTGGTTCGAGCCTCGGCTGGGTTAGTTTGCGTTTCTGTGTGGAGTTTGCATGTTCCCCTTGCGTTCGCGTGGGTTTCCTCCGGGTGCTCCGGTTTCCCCCACAGTCCAAAGACATGCGGTACAGGTGAATTGGGTAGGCTAAATTGTCCGTAGTGTATGAGTGTGAATGAGTGTGTGTGGATGTTTCCCAGTGATGGGTTGCGGCTCGAAGGGCATCCGCTGCGTAAAAACGTGCTGGATAAGTTGGCGGTTCATTTCGCTGTGGTGACCCCGCATTAATAAATGGACTAAGCCGAAAAGAAAATGAATGAATGAAAACATATTGCCTCGTTTTCAGAAAAAATGTGCCAAAATTAAGCGAGTTTTGACAATGTCTTTGGTTTCTTTTCTTGACTTTGAAAACACTGTGACCCTTGTTGTCTTTTGAGGATGAGAGAGCTCTCGGATTTCATGTAAAATATTTTCATTGGCATTTTAAAGACGAATAAAGGATTCAGGGGAGTGGAACAACCCGAGGGTGAGTTTTTGTAGTTCTTCAATGTGACTAAACAATAACACTGATATTACTGTTTTAAAGCATATTTTATTACGCTTTCTCTTGCAAAATGAAAGAAATGACTATGACTGCTTTCTCACCTGTCTCTCTTTGCGTTCAGCTGGCGGAGAAGAACAGTTCCTCCAAATGCCAGTGTGTCCATGTCTTCTGAGGCCACAGCATTAACTGTGCCAATTTTGGCCAGGTGGGCACACAGTGCCTCTGCTTCACCTGGAGCCTGACATTGAAAAAAAAGTGAAACAACAACCTCTCAAATTCAGACGAGAGAGAGAATTTAATTAAGCAAAACAAGCTAAATAAATTAATTAGATAACAAAATACCTTGATACAAGGCACACCCATGAGATGCAGGAGACGAAGGCAATCTTGTTTAAAGGCAGACCCTAAATATGTGGAAAAGACGGTGTCAAATATAATAGTTATTATTACTTTCATTAAATAGGGGCAAATTCAATGTTTCTTCTTCTGCAAATAATTATATTGCTCATAAATGCATGTATAATATTATAATCTAGTGTACGTCTGGAATCTAAAATCTTAATATCCACAGAAATATTAAGTAGAAAAAACTGTTTGAAATGTTTCTTGACAAACAAAAAAGCATATTAAGATGCATATAATAAATTACATTTTAAAATATATTAAAATAGAAATCAGCTATGCTATATTGTAATAATATTTAAAAATACTAATGTAGTGATTAAATACACAAATACAGCATCAGTAGGTGTAAAAATTGATTGGAAAAACAACAACAAACCCTTGAACAAATCTATCCAGCCCCAAAATTATCAGCAAAGTATATGAAGAAACATTTAAAATGTTTATTTTAATTATTTTTACACAGCTCCTATTGCAACTAGGCATGGGCCGGAATAAGATTCTGATTTCTGACAGTATGATAACCTTGAATAAAAATATCATGATTTCACAGTATCATGGTATTGTGATTACTGCTCCAAAATATGTTCTTTTTAAATGTCTGGGTAAAAAACAACCTTTCCCCCCTATTGAACACATTATATTTTATTTTAAGAAACATTTAAAATATTTCGGATAAGTAGTTTTAGATGTGGAGGTTCCTTTTCTGCTGGAGGTATGGTTGCCCTAAAAACTACATAAAATTGTTGTGAAAAACATACTAAAAACAAACAGACTTACATATATCAAAAAAATATAACAAATATATTTAACAAAAAAAACTTTGGCAGTTTTAAAATCTTGACTTTTCCAAACCACAGTAAACCCTGAAACCGGTTATTATCCCATGCCTAATTGCAACAGTGTTGAAGCCACATATTTACCTGTGTTAGGGCTCTGTGAGCTGCTCCAGCCTGTGCTTTGAGCTCTTTTCTCCAGCTAAAGGACATGCAAACATATAACATTATACTAAATAAAAAATATTATTTTTATATTTAACCATTTTAGTTTGTATCTCACCACAGCTCTCTTTTGATTGGGTGGCTTTCCATCAAGTACAAAGACAGGCTTGATGTCATGCTCCAGGAAAGCAAGGGTGCGGTAAAACAAGCCAGCGAGAGGACTGCAAAAATAGATATTCATATTGTAAACAAATATGGAATAAAAAAAACATTAACATCTACTTAAGGAATTCAAAAACCATATGTTTACAAAAAAGAGAAAGCCAAAACAAAAAAAACGAATTGAACTGACCTTAGTTTCAGATGGCCGGGGAGAGCTGAACGGAACTGATTCACCACAATAGATGTATCCAGTGCGATAATCTTACCTGAATCACAGATACATAAAATTAAATATAGTTTTTTAGGGAAATATAACAGAAAAGAGACAATTCTGAAAAGAACAGGGATTTTTTAAACTAAGGAGCTGCAAGGGAGTGCTACTACAAGGTGAGTGGAAATGTTTGGAGATAAAGAAAATCAAAATAAAGGATCACACATTTTAATAAGATCAATAAATAAGACAATAAATCACAGATACATGACATTTATTACAGATTTTTAGGTAAATATAACAGAAAAGAGACATTTCGAAAATAAAAAAGGGTTTTTAACTAAGGGGTGCAGGGAAGTGCTATGTGGTGAGTGGAAATGTTTGGAGATAAAGAATAAAAATGCAAAAAATAAATTATCAAACATAAAAATAAATGATCACACATTTTATTAAGATAAGTAAAACAATGAACACACATTAGTATAAATTAAACAAATATATAAAAAACTGGATTATAACAGCATACAATGAATAAATAAGATTAAAATATTATATAAGTTAGCCACAATTTGTTTAAAATAACTAAATAAATAACTAGGATAAAACTAAATATAAATATCAATGTAAAATATTATTATTTTTTAATATTTTAATAATTATTAAATTGATTAGAATAAATAAACAAACAAACAAATAAACAATAAACCTTTAAATAGAGCACAGAAATGTATTATTCTAAAGGTTTTAGGTCTGCAGGTTCAGTTAATTTAAAAGGCCACATTAAAGACCAAGTAAAGAAAATAATAGAATACATTGACAAAACACAATCCATCACCATGTTTTTAAAATGTAAATATCTATGAAGCGCAAAATAAGTTGCATTAGCAATACTTTCTTCAGACATTCCAAAATATTTGTACCTCGCCGTACCTAAAAAAACGTTCTTCATTAGATCATTTGTTACCTCCCAGTACAAATACCTTAAAAATTCCTTCAATCAAGATGCATTTACTTGAGAAGCAAAATGATAAAAGATATGAAGTCCTGTTTTCTAAGAAATTGACGAACAATTATCTGCAAATGGAAGGAGGTGGTGGTGCAGTAGTTAGTGCTGTCAGCTCACAGCAAGAAGGTCACTGGTTCGAGCCTAGGCTGGGTCAGTTGGCATTTCTGTGTGGAGTTTGCATGTTCTCCTTGCGTTCGCGTGGGTTTCCTCTGGGTGCTCCGGTTTCTCCCACAGTCCAAAGACATGCGGTACAGGTGAATTAGGTAGGCTAAATTGTCCATAGTGTATGAGTGTGAATGAGTGTGAATGGATGTTTCCCAAATATGGGTTGCAGCTGGAAGGGCATCTGCTGCGTAAAACATACACTGGATAAGTTGGCGGTTCATTCTGCTGTGGCGACCCCAGATTAATAAAGGGACTAAGCCGAAAAGAAAATGAATGAATGAATATCTGCCAATGGAGTCCAACAATCTAAAGGAAAATAATATAGGGAATATATGGTATTCATATTACATTAATAGTTATATATTTTATAGTTTTAAGCACAAACTCGCTTTGTTTTGTTCATCCTAATGCAGCTGGAGTTCTCTCTCTCTCTCTCTCTCTCTCTCTCTCTCTCTCTCTCTCTCTCTCTCTCTCAAACCTAGAGTTTATAAATTGATTGAAGGACATAACAAGTCAACATAAAATACTGAGGTAGACATTATGATTTTGCAATGCATTAAACAGATAATGGTTTAATTTAAGAAGCATACAAAAGATAGCTTTTATAGATTAGAATTTTTTCACAGTAGTTATAAATTGGGTTTTTATACAATAACCTATACTTACAGGCAGGGGCGGATTTAACCAATAAGTGAAGTAAGCAGCCTTCAGCCTTAGGGCTTCAGGAAATTAGGCCCCCCAATAAATACCTAGAAGAATAAATTATACACATAACATCGTTTTCTATCATATTTTGTATGGTGAGGGTCTAATAAATTAAATTTTAACGTAATTATTTTAATCTACACAAATGTGCCTTACATCCCCAATCACGGAGCAGTCCAGCAGTAAAGTCAGGTAAAGATTTAGTTTTAAAAACTATTTATTATTTTCGCATTATTCTTTTTTTTTGGTTGTAAATTCATTTTAAGAAAAAAAATCACTTAAAATGGAGAGATTTCATTAGGATAAAAAAAATGAAAAAGGAGATTCAGTGATATAAGGAAAAAACAGCAAAATAAATAAATAAAAAATGAATAAAACTACTACATTTTAGGACTGTTGGGCCCCATGGCTGGAACTGCTTAGGGCACCCAGATCCCTAAATCCGTATATATATATATATATATATATATATATATATATATATATATATATATATATATATATATTGTACACGTTTAACTACATTATAACTTCAATGCATTAATCTTACCAGAATAATCGCTGATCTCTTTGCTGCGCATTGACGCTGGTGCGTCGAAATGAATTAAATGCGCTAATTTTGTAATCCCCATATTGAATTAGGAGCGTTTTTGACAGTAAATAGTGCTCGCTGCACAGTTGTTTTGGTCATTCATCACACAGCTTCATTTCCGCATCGTGCCACGGCTCGCGATGTTGCCATGGTAACAGGGCACTGATAGGGTACTTTGACATCGCGTCATTAAATCGTTTCACGACTTCCTTTGCTTCCAACAGACTGACCCAACTCACTTGCCGTAGTAAACGGCGAAAGTGCGAAAAGAGTTTTGAAAGTGATGCGCGTGGGGAAGAAGCAGAGGATGGACAGGCTGCAAGTCACATAAGTCTAAATGTTTCATTAGGTCAGCACGACCTAAACATTTTTTTGTATATAATAAGAGCTCAATCACCAAGTAAAGATGGAGCAAGGACTGGAAATGTCAGCAATGATTCCTGCACTGCAAGAATTAGCAAGGTAACGTCAATGGCTGCTAACAGCGACAATTAAAATGTTTTTAAACGTGTCTTCAATATGAATATTAAATAATAAATCAAACACAAGTCTTGTTTTGTGTTTTCCAGTGCCAGTTCGGTTGAGTACAACCAGGCTGTGCAGAAACCTCGTCAGATACTTTGTCAGTTCATTGACAGGATATTGACAGATGTTGATGTCGGTAAGAAACAATAAACTGTTTTTTTGAGGTTTGTTAAGGATAGTTGTGTTCTTACGTCAATGTGCTGTCATTATTTTCTAACCCTTGTGCTTTTTTTTTTAAACCAAACTGAATGAAAGTAATGCTATTAGCTTGTAGTTGGCTTCACATAAAACCCGAAAAATACTGAAAAATGTTCATGTAATGCCCTCTGTGGATGCTGTATGTTTTTTTATATGCTAATAGTTATATATGTATATATATATATATATATATATATATATATATATATATATATATATATATATGTGTATATATATATATATATATGTGTATATATATGTATATGTGTATATATATGTATATGTGTATATGTATGTATATGTGTATATGTATATATATGTGTATATGTATATATGTATATATATATGTATATATGTATATATATGTATATATGTATGTGCTAATAGTTATATATTAGATATTACATGAAACTTCTAAATAAGGCTTGTCAAATGGCTGTCAAAGTGTTTCAAGTTTTTTATTTCAATGAAATGTACAGCATTTTAGTAGAGGGATTTTATTTCAATGTAATATATGTATAGCATAGGATTTTATGGTACCAAATTAAATTTATGGGACAATTATAATCCAGAATTGGATGAACAAAATTTGCCGTAGTGTATAAGTGCATGTGTGAATGCGAGAGTATATGGGGGTTTTCCAGTACTGGGTTGCAGCTGGAAGGGCATCCGCTGTGTAAAACATATGCTGGAATAATTTGCCGTTCATTTCGCTGTGGTGACCCCTAATAAATAAGGGACTAAGCCGAAGGTGAATGAATGAATGAAAATGTATCCATGCTTAACCTGTTAACCGCTTAATGTTAAGTATTATTGTGAAAATTGTATTTCCAACTTCAGGTAAATCTTGTTTTTTTTTTTAAAGAAAAACACTTGGTAGATTATCGATGATTTGTAAATATAGAAAAAAAAATTAAGAAAATAAATTTAAAATGAAATTTTCAAATTTGAAATGAAATATGTGTTTTCATCTCAAGTTTAAGTTGTAGTTTACATTTAAGTCTAATATAAAAATAAGAACTTTGTATAAGATCCTGTTTGAGAACAGTATTAAACAACTCCACTATATGTAATTAGTTTTTTAACATTAGTAGATTTGTGTGTGTGTGTGTGAGAGAGAGAGTTTGTGTGTTCATATGGCAACCACCAAAACCTTAACCAAGATAAAGTAATAGTCCTTCAAAAAAAATTTAACAATTTAATTTCGGCTTCAAAAATTACCAACAACAACACAAAAATAGTTATTATTAAGCATATCAATATAAAAAAAAATGAAAAGGTGTTTTCTTCAAACAGTCCAATAATAGTTCCTAATGATGAATTATACACTATGCAGTATGTACTTATTCTGTGTATTATGCACTCAATCAGGAAGACTCCAACATTTTTGTTATCCAACATTGGAGACTCTCCCTTTTTCCACTCTCCGTATTTCTATGTCAAATAGTTTAATAAGATATTAGTGACATCCTACTACATTGATAAATATTCTCTCATGTTCCACTGAAGCAAGGGGAATGACTTAAAGGTGCTGTATGTAAGTTTTTGACTCTTCTAAAGCATAAAAATACCATAATATATGTGCAGATATTTAAGAAACATCCCAAGTGAACATACTTGTTTAACTGAAAAACAATGCTGAAGTCAGATATTCTGCTTTGAAAATGGTTTTTCCGTGCCGGAACGCTGTCTTTGTTTAGATAAATTTCATATGCACCATGCCAGTTTAGCCAATTATATTTTAGCACCCTGGGTTGCCTTGTTGGAAAACAGCGCATTTCATTCATTCATTCAGAAAGACTCTGAAAGCATGCGTCCGTGACCAAAAAGAACAGTATGGGAGACAGATGCAGTTCCACATGAGGTTATTAATTAGCAAATTACATAAATATTACAAACGTAAACATTAGGTGAGCAGGTTACATTGTAACCGCGTGTCCTAACAACACTCTGTGACGAGAGAGGCAGTGATCAGCTATTTGGCTGTTTGCACCACAAAACACGGCAGAAATTTAAATACAGCCTTTCAGAAGCACAGAATATGCACTCACTCACGAAACGGTAAGGTTTAGAATCTATTTAATACATGTTAACCCACTTTAACATCAATGTAGATGCTGAATCACTCATATGTGTTTAGTTCTAAAGTTCAATTTCAGACGGTTTATTGTATTTTCCAGATCTGAGGTGAACTTTCTGCTTTCAGTATATGGCAACAAATGCCATGTAAAATGCATTCAAACTCGCATTGTTAGCATTTAGCACAGAATAAAGCACACAAGGCTTACCTGAGGTGATCTAGCTGTCATAGGTTTCTGTTGTTTAGCTGTGAGAAATAGAAGCCATTTCTAATATATCAATTCGAGGTGTTGGTTAGGACAAAAACTCCTTTTAATATGGAAAATATTCCCTCTATCGCGTGTCGTTGCTTTTATTTAGAACACAGTTTAAATCACTCGCTCCTGTACACAATCTGGCATCCCAGCGTACTTTTATTATGATCCAGGAGTGCAATACCTAGTTCAACCACTGGGTGTCAAACTTACATACTGCACCTTTAAGGGAAATAAGGGTGATATAATTAGTATTTTGAGTGATCTTTTTTTCTCTTTAAAACAAATTAAAAGAATATATGAATATATTTGAAGTTTACATTTGTTTTTTCATTAAAATGAAGCACCTTCTAGCTTTTAATACAATAATTTGTGAGGCACTTGTCTTGTTTATTCATTTTATCAATTTTATCTCTCTGACATTATAGTTGCTCTGGAGTTATGCAAGAAGAGCAGTTCTGAGCCAGCGTGTGTGATGCTGCTGGACTTTGTGCAGCACATTATTAAATCCTCTTCACTGATGTTCATAAACCCAGCATGCCTTTCAGATCACTTCAAAAATTCAGAGAACAGCTGCACTGGTGAGTTGGTCTATTTACATTCATTAGTATTTTTCGTACATACATGTGATCCTGAACCTCATTACAGTTAAGGAGAAAACAATATATCTTAGTTTTAATTTTCAAAACTTTAGTTGGTAAATTACCACAGTATAAATCTAATTTGTTGGGAGTACTGTTCAAATACTTACAATACCAGATCAGCAGATATACTCTTACTTAAGATGCCATTTTTTCACACAGAGTTAGGTCGATCTGTATTCTCCAAGTATTCTCCAAATGTATGAAATGAGCTTCAAGATATACTACATATAAAATCCACACCATCTATCGCTATATTTAAAAATATTTTAAAGACTGTCAATGTAAGGCTTAAAGCTTACGCTGCTATTCTGAACAAATAATCGAAAACAGAAAGCAGTTGAAGGATGGCGTGTTTAAATCATTTATTTATCTGACTACATTGTAATTAATCTGACTCCCTTAAAGTTGTTAGCATCATTGATAAAGAGAAAGAATCTCAACACCTTAAAGCAGGCAAAGTTGTTTATTAAGTTACATATTTAAATATAAAGACAGTAGAATTAAACAAACTAACATACTGTATAAAGAAATTAGCTGTAACATATGCACTGCTGAGCAACAAAGACAGTGAAACTGCCTTTGTTAGCATATGAGGCTACGCACCGGTGTGCGGGAGACGCAGAGTAAAAGCCATTCTCCCAGATCAACAGTTACCATTCCTTCTTATACCCTGAGCAAAGCATTGTCAAACATGAGTGAAAACCAACCCCCAAAACCAGCTGAACATGAGAGCAAAGTTGAGGAGATAAAGTGGGGGAGAAGAACATTAACATACTCTCCTCAGGCCATGACTCAACAATAGTAAATATATTGTATATTGAAAAACAATCAATCAATGTCTCTGTTGATTTCATCACTACAACGCTTAAGTCATAAACTGTCAAATGACACCAAACATGAAAAAGTTATATGAAGGAAGATCACAAGAAGATTAATTGTGTATGGTGAAAAGCACATGGTTACTGTAAGCAAATGGCAGAGATGTGCATTGGAGCTGTGATGAACTCTGCCACGCCAGGAGGACCCATCCCATGCTTGGAATGTCTCAGTAGTCCTTCATTAGCATAGATGAAATTGTATATAATATTTTCTCAGCTTACAGTCAATTTAGAACAGTGCAGCACATGTTTTAACAATTGATCATGATTTATACTTTTTTGTGTGTTTCTATGTGTTGTGACATGTTTTTTTTTATTTTTTTTTATTGTAACTTTGTCGTATGCTGCCTGTCTAGACCAGGACTTACAGTTGCAATCAGAATTATTCAACCTCCTGATTTATTAGCCCCCCTGTTTATTTTTTTTCCCCAATTTCTGTTTAACGGAGAGAAATATTTTTCAACACATTTCTAAACATAATAGTTTTAATAACTCTAATATCTCTAATAACTGATTTATTTTATCTTTGTCATGATGACAGTAAATAATATTTTACTAGATATTTTTCAAGACACTTCTATACAGCTTAAAGTGACATTTAAAGGCTTAACTAGGTTAACTAGGCAGGTTAGGGTAATTAGGCAAGTTATTGTATAATGATGGTTTGTTCTGTATACTATTGAAAAAATATATAGCTTAAAGGGGCTAATAATTTTGACCTTAAAATGGGTTTTAAAAAATATAAAAAAAACTGCTTTTATTCTAGCCGAAATAAAACAAATAAGACTTTCTCCAGAAGAAAAAAATATGATCAGACATACTGTGAAAATTTCCTTGTTCTGTTAAACATCATTTGGGAAATATTAAAAAAAAAAAAATTCAAAGGGGTTCAATAATTCTGATTGCAACTGTATTGGTAGAAGAGATATTGTATCTCAATGGGACATTCCTGGTTAAATAATTCAATAAAAATATTTGGGTGAGATATGACAATTTAAATATCTGGAGTCTGAGGGTTTAAAAAAAATCTAAATATTGAGAAATTCAGAGATTCATATCAGAGATTTTTGTTGGTTATTTAACTTTTTTTTTACCTCCCATTTATCAAAATTTCTGATTATTGTTGGAAAAAATGACTGATTTTACGGCAAACTTTCTCAATTTATGGCAATATTTGTAGCATTTCTTATGTTGTTTTGCTCTGAAAATATTCACAAATTTAGTTCTTTATTACTTTTTTGACCGTAACAACCTTTAATCTCTGTTATTTAAATAAAGGGAATGCTGAGAGACAAAGAGAGAGTGTGTTTACCTCTTACTCATATAAAGCTTACTCCATATTTGATACATGACTCTAAATGTCGAAAATTAACAACTGTTATTATCCCTTCAACAAAAAACATTAGGAAAAATATTACAATTAAAATTTTAGCAATCGATTAAACAAACGTAACCTTGTTCAAATTGGCTTAATGCGCATTGTGATAATGTCACATGACACTTCTAAAGCGAGTCACACGCTGCCATATCGTTTCTATGAGAATTCGAGGCATCGCACAAGATTTACTGTGGTTTGAAAAAGTCAAGGTTTTAAAAACATAAACATTTTCTGTTAAACCGTTCCTACAGTGTATATACAAGTTTATGTTTAATGCCATTTTCCAGGCCTGGAAAAGTTTTGGAAAAACCGAAAAACCCACAAAGTTTTGGAAAAGTCATGGAAAATAGATATCTGTATACTTGAATATAGGTTAGTTGTCTTGAATTATTTTCTGTCCTTTGCCAATCACATACTCTCACATTATTAGTGCGGTGTAAGCATTATATAAATCAATTTTACGTAGCTATAAATATAAATTGGGCGTCCAGGTTGTGCAGTGGGTAGCACAATCGCCTCACAGCAAGAAGGTCGCTGGTTCGAGCCTCGGCTGGGTAGTTGACATTTCTGGGTGGAGTTTTTATGTTGTCCCCGTGTTTGCGTGTGTTTCTTCCGGGTGCTCCGGTTTCTCCCACAGTCCAAAGACATATGCTATAGGTCAATTGGGTGAGCTAAAATTGTCCGTAGTGTATGTGTGTGATTAAGTGTGTATGGATGTTTCCCATAAAGGGACTAAGCTGAAAATAAAATAAATGAATAAATATAAATTGAAACGAAATAGATTGTTGCGTGTTTTACGATATGCTGTAATAAATTTGAACATGTATTGTTTTTTACCGCATTTAAAAAACGGTAATGCATTTAATGCATGAAACATTAAGTCATGAAAATGTACTTGAAAGTCTTGGAAAAGTCATGGAATTTTAGTAGATAAAGGCCTAATCCCAATTCTATTTTTGGACCCCTACCCCTTCCCCTTGGCCCTTGCAACCGAGGGTTAAGGGGAAGGGCTTCAAAACTTACCCCTAAGAATTGGGACAGCACTTCAACACCTGCACATGTCATCATATGTCATCGCGATCTCTTGCTTCATATGAGATCAGACGATGGCGACTGCTGTAGTTGTTCCAGTTGTGTTATTTTTTGGTATTTATCTTCAGGAAATCACTGAAGGCATATATTATGTTATCATAGCAATCTAATGTGGCAGTAAGATCGTAACTGTACTGTGTATTTACACAGTGGCCATATTTATCTATGTAAACACACGAAAACAACATTAACATTATAGCAGACACTGTAAAAGGCTCATTTTCAGCCACTACACTTTTCTGACAGGGTATTAGAGTGTCATCGAGTGTCAGAATGTTGTGGGACTGCTGTACAGGAGTTATGATTATGGATTATAGATCGCGAAATTTAGCTTTTTTTTTGTGTTTTCTTTAAAAAAGCATGACAGTAAAACACGAACGCGGATATGAATATATTCAAACATATGTTTGTTTGTCGTAAAAATTCGGAATAATGACAAAAAATACTAATTTGTGGATCTCCTTACTTCCGGGTTCAGCAATACTGCCGTTGTGGCAGGTGTATTCTGGGAAATTTTCTTATCCCTTGATTTTAAGTGTGCTCTTGAAAAATCTTCGTTCGAAGGGGTGTATACCCCTCGCCCTTAGCCCTACGCCCCAAGAGAATTGGGACACCACTACCCCTTGACGTGTACGCGCAAAACGAAGGGTAGGGGTAAGGGGAAGGGCTAAGAGGTAGATTTGGGATTGGGCCAAAATGTGTATGAACCCTGAAAGTGGGAATCCTGGACTGGTTTTGTGGTCCAGGGTCACAAATACAACCATCATAGATTGACCGTCTACTTCTCCCTTCCCAGATTTCACCAAATGGATCATCAACCGCCTCTTACGAATTGCTGCTTGCCCAGAATGTGAAGACCTTCACACAAAGATCTCTTCAGTCATCTGTTCATTGCTTCATCTTTTCAGAGCCAAGGCTCCAGTCCTGTTTGGCCTGTTTTCCACAGAACTGATTTGTCTAATACAAGATCTTGTGCATAAGAACCTCATGACCCGACCATCACCACAGTGGCCAGTGGTGGTGGAGCGATTCTCCATCAAGTCTGGAGAGTCTGTCGTTTACTTGACTCCCACTATCCTCCAGCTGTCCTCCCTATCTTCAACTGAGGCATTGTTAGCAACATCATTAAGAGTGCTGACAGATGTCATACAAGGACTTTTCTTTCCAAGGGAAGTGGGCATCATATGGGACTCTACCTGTCTCATGCTGTCTAATGGGAGCCCAAAGCTCAAGGCAGTGTCCATGGTGCTTTTAACTCGCATTGTGACTCTAGGAGGCTTCCCCGAAGACCATTCACAGCCATTTTTCTCAGCTTTTCTGCATCTCCTGGACTCATTGCCTGCTTTTGAAGAATCAGAGCTTGGTGTGTTCGGCAGGGAGTTTCAGAAGCTCTCTCGATGCATTTTCCAACATGAAGAAGGAGCTCATGGCAGGTTTGAGAGAGTCCATCTGAACATGCTGATGGAGAGGCTTGAGAAATTGGTGGTTATTGGGGCACTGGAGCACTTGAAGGTTGAAGAGGTGAAAGTTACACTTTGTGAAGTCTTCTGCTTTGTCCTGGGGTTTGTTCCTCCTGGATATGAGTGTGCTGTGCAGATCCGGAAGGAGAGAGTCGCAGCGATTTGCAAAGCTCTGATTAAGACAATTGGAACCAAGGACCAGCAGGAGGTAAAAGGAGAATTACAGACTAATCAAGACCAATATTTTAGTCTTTGTTCTGGTGAGCATAAAAGGTTAATTTGCTGTTAAATTATTCATTCTCAGGCCATCCAAGATGTAAGCTGTCTTTCTTTCAGTAGAACTTAAAAGAAGAGTGGCTGCAGTCACTGAGATAAAAAAAAACAATTACAAAAATTGAATACCCATGACTCCTGACGAACATTGAGGTCTAATGATGAAGCGAAATGATCAGTCTGTGCAAGCAATTAAGAATATAATTAGAGCAATTAATATATATAATAAGCAATTCATCATATAATTAGAGAAAATAGTGTTTTTGCAATATATTAAAGGGCACCTATGATGAAAATCATCTTTTGTGAGCTATTTGGACAGAACTGTGTGTAGGTATAGTGTGTTCACAGTCATATTGGAGTGATAGAAACACAAAAGTTTTATTTTTTTATTTTTATTTTCTGACGTTAAAATACGATCCAACTCCCTCCTATTTTGAGGCTCACCACAACGTGACGTAGGAGTGCGGTTTCCCCGTCCACCAATTTGATTGACAGACGCGTATTAATACGTCTCCGTTGTAACGCGTATAATCATATCAATAACAACAAACAAACCACAACAAATAAATCATATAATCATTGGGAAAGTTCTTACTGTAGTATTTTTCACAAACGTCTGTCACTGTGCTGTTTATCTGACGCAGCCGAGGCACACTCTGACAGGCACGTGGGAACGGTGGGCGGGGAGAGCTAGCATTAAAGGCACATGCAACAAAAACAGCTACATTGTTCAGAGCCGAAAAACCAATATTCTGAAAGATCTAATAAATAATCTGATTGGTGATTTGAACTGAAACTTTACAGACACATTCTGGAGACACAAAAGACTTATCTTAAATCTTGAAAAAAGGGTAAAATAGGTATAATGATCAAGGATCATGGTTTCAGCAAAATAATAATAATAATAATAATAATAATAATAATGCTATATTTTTAAAACAAGTACCTTATTCTTAGATGCCTTATAGGTGAGCAAATATTTATCTTTTTGAGTTGACTATGCCTTTAATGGGAGATCCTTAAGTTCGTTCAAAAATGATATTGTTTTAATAATGTTTACAATTTCTCACCCTTACTATTTTTCTAAATTTTAAGCATAAAAAACTGAGAAACATAGAAGTTCAGTTAGTCATGTTTGACACATGAGAACATACCTGATTGGTTTTTGCAAATGCGCAAACCGTTATACAAACATCATATGCCTTATACAGTGTCTATATGAACATTTCACAACATCAATGTTTTAGTTAACTGGACTTTTAGTGAAGAGGCAAAAAATGTTCTGTTATCATTAAAAATGTCTTCACTTGTTTTGAAAGTTCATTTGGCTAAATGGAGATAAGTAAGTTTATTTCTTTATTGATTTTATTTTATTTATTGTGCATAGAGGATGATATACTGAAGAATGTTGTGTTAAAAAAGCCATTGACTTCCATAATATTTTTGTTCTTATGGAAACATGTTGTTTTGTGTTTAACAGAAGAAATAAATTCTGAATGTTTAGAACCACTGAAGTGAGAGTAAATGGAGAGTAAATGTTTATTCATGGGTGAACTATCTGTAATGTTTAAATACCTTAGACACAGTATCTCTCAAATCTTATTCCCACTTACATTTTTATTTGAATTGAGATTCATGAAATGCTAAGGCACTGTTGTGTTCTTTCAGTTAACTTGTTCTTTTTCGTGAAATCTAGCAAAGCTTGGAAGGCTATCTGTATGCTGCCCTAAAGACAGACGCCATTGCTGCTGTGCAGGACGTTCAGGCCAGTGTTTCTGATCCTGCTGATCCTAGAATATACGAAGAAGAGCTTCCAGCCAAACGCCCAAATCTCTCTCTTCCAACCCAACTGAGGAACGGGGACAAAACTCAACCAATGTATCTATTTTTTTCCCAGTTTGTCTGTTTCTTAATACATTCCCTTAGTTTTTTCTCTTATTCTGTATATTCATGTTGTCCACCCATCAGGCAGTTGGACATGAAGAGCAGAAGTGAGGTTTGGGCAGCTGTAGACTGTCGTCTGGAGGAGTTACTGACACAGATGAGAGACCATACAGTGAGCCAATGCGTGAGTGCGTTTCAGGGACTTGCGGTGATCTTCCATCTGGCCGCACTTTGCTCAGAGCACTCTCTGAACGGACCACAGAGGTATGGTTTAACTTAAAGAGCTCTATTTTAACGATCTAGGCGCAAAGTCTAAAGCGCATGGCACAAAAGCACTAAGGGCGCATTCAAATCCACTTTTGCTATTTTAAGGACAGAAAAATACGCTTTGCGCCCTGGTGCATGGTCTAACAGGGTTGTTCTTATTCTTTTATGAGTTATGGGTGTGCTTTGAGCATAACGTGCATTAAACCAATCAGAGTCTCATCTCCCATTCCCTTTAAGAGTAAGTTGCATCGCACCATGGCGCATTTGCTATTTACATGGCGGACTTTGTAAGTGGAAAAACTGAATGCTTCACTAGTGAGAAAATGGTTAAACAGACCATCTGCAGCGCGAGGATAAAAAACGAGCCTCCTCCATTCGGCCTTTTTACTTTACTTTTACTCTTTACTTTACTCCTTTACTTTCAAGGATAAGAAAACAGTGTTGTAAGCACTTCACTGAAAACTATTTCAAAAAACTGTTTCAAAACTATTTCTAAATTCAGTTCTAATTTCCAGAAAACGAATAAATGAACAATAATAACGAAGTGTGGTAAAAAAAAACACACAGTTTGAGTTATATTCAAACACACAGGTGCAGGTGTCTCCAAAACCCGACAGGTGGACAAATCTAAACTTGTTTTTATTGAAACAAATATAAATATGCATATAATAAATAATGCTAATAATCATAATAACATTATACAAATGCAAATTGTCATGAATAAACTGAAAAAAAAACCCGAAATGAAAGCATTAGTGGTTTTTATATTTATGTAGAAAATAAAAGTTTTTGTAACATTTTAATCCTTTAATTTTTTTCATATGTAAAGATATTTGCTGTACATCTTGTGTGTACATCTTGTTACACATTGTACAACCAATGTGTAAGCATTTTGGACCTGCATAGGCGCCTAACAAGCGCACTCTGTGCTGGACTTTAGACCTGCTTTCAGCAGTGGTGGAAAGAGTACTGAAAAATCATACTCAAGTAAAAGTACCATTACTTGCCTAAAAATGTAGTGTAAGTAGAGTAAAAGTATCTGCTGTAAATATTACTCAAAGTATGAGTGAAAAGTAGCCCTTTTAAAAGTACTCAAGAGTAGTGAGTATTATGCTGTCAAAAAGCTGATATGTTTACATGTAACATTTGTGCATGTGTGTGTAAACGTAACATTCTGTAGTGCATTTAGTTGTTGCCCTGAAGGCACACAACATCATGAGACGTTAATATTAGGTTAGATTTGGGTTGTAATGTCAGGTGACCAAAATCAATTGTCAAGCCAGCATCAAAGGACATTATTTTGACGTCAAATGACGATGATATTTGGTTGATTTTAGGTTGTTAGAAAATGACTAAAATCCAGCGTCGAGCCAACATCTTAAACCAACGTCATATTGACGTCAAAAACTGACATTTATCCGTTGGGTACGGTAACCAAAATCCAACATCTGATAGATGTCATAGGGGTGACTTTCACACAATGTCAAGCTGTAACATCATTAGACGTTGATATTTGATTGGTTTTAGGTTGGACATTGGGTATTGATGTTGGCCTGACGTTGAGTTCTGACGTCAACCCGATTTTCATTTCCAAACAAAATGCAAAGTCCCCATGACGTTAGGGTTCAACGTCAATCAGACGTCATGTTGACGTCCTGTGCCTGCTGGGTGTTTAAGGCCATTTCTGTCATCATACAGTAAACACAGGGTTTCTGCGGGGTCTTAAAAAGTAAAAAAAAAAAAATTCTCAAATTAAAAAAATCTAAATTTAAGGCCTTAAAAAGTCTTAAATTTGCTGTTCTAGGTCATAAATATTTTTGCTCAGGTCTTATTTTTCCGATGTCCATGTAACGCTACATCTAATGCTCATTTAGATACTTTTTGTTGTTGTTGCTTGGTTTTCGTGGTGTTGTAGTCCTTAACTTCACTAGTCCTAATGTAATTTGCGGTATTACAACTACAAATGAGACCAGCATGCAATAGCCAATCAGCTTTCTGTTATTGGGCCTAGTGCACGTGGCGAATGTGACGTCATCGCTGTGTTTGTGGAGGTTCGCTTTCGGTGCACGCGACATGATTTCGGCTGCCAGCGTGAACAGATTTCAGGTGAACAGTTTGCGCGGCACTGCGTTTGATTTGAGTTGAATATGAAACACTTTGAAGAGATTTAGTCTGAAACAGGTACGACTGTACAGACATCTTAATGATCCCTCCATGCGTGATCATCATAGAGATAACCAGATGATCAAAAGATTCTTGGCTAGAAATTGCAACAGCCATGGGAAAGGAGGAAAGTTTTTGTAAAAGTTTGGAAAAACCTGAGGGATAAGTTTGTTAAAACAAAAAAAAGATGCCATGGCAAAAGTCGAGACCCAGGTGGTTAATAGCTTCAAACTAAAATTAAGTGACAAATTATGTCTTTGATAGCTGG
Source organism: Danio kyathit (assembly GCA_903798195.1). Classification (NCBI taxonomy): domain Eukaryota; kingdom Metazoa; phylum Chordata; class Actinopteri; order Cypriniformes; family Danionidae; genus Danio; species Danio kyathit. The sequence continues at coordinate 21,642,064 of LR812520.1, forward strand.
AAAAGAAAATATGAACCTATCAGTTTACAATATACAATATACTGAGGCTTTACTGGTGATAATGGTCAGGAATGTTGAACCATTATTACCTTTTTAGCCGTTATAGGACAGAAACTAGCCAGACAATAATGTGTGAATTGTTGAGTGGGCAAAATAAAATAAAAAACATCTGTATTTTTAGTAAGTTTTTTGCTTTTATTCTTCCCATAATAAAAAATATAATTGTAGAGCAACCCATTTTCTCTTGTTATTGATATTTAACTTTAATAGGTAGAACTGTCCGAGATTTGAACAAAAGCAAGTGATGCATCAAAGTTTGATTTAAAAAATCTTGAATGGTTATAAACATCTTTATAATCATTATAATAAATTATAAAAATAATTAAAAATAATTAGTTTTAAAATCTTGAACGATATTAATGATATGACGTAGTTCCGGAAACGTACTACATCTCTGTTTATCCGTCTGACTTTACGATGGGCTTCTTTTGACTGGCCCCTGTCGTTTTAAAGAATATCACAACAGAGAACGTGTCGAGTATAAAAGCCTCGTCCATTTCGTGAGGTGCGCGCACAGTCAGCGGAGCTGCGAAATGCGCCGCCAGTGAAAGTATAAATCAGCCTTAAGATGTTTTTTTTTTGTAGTTCAGTGGTCCATCTAACCTGTCTTTAATACAGTTCAATTTAAATAAATTTATTTTACCACTAATTTTATGATTTTGCATTTTCTCTCACATGTTTTTGATATTGTGATATAAGTCTTAAATTTAATTCTTAATGGTCTTAAAAAGGCACCTTAACAGACCTCCTTTTCAGACCGGCACACCCATGAGTCCACATAGTGGCGCAGATGGATATGCTGTTTATACAATGTGGCGCAAAATGTGAAAATTAGGGTTGCGCTTGTCTGAAAATAGCAACAAATCACGCCAAACGCATCTTGCACCTTATTGCGCCAGGTGTATGAAAGGGCCCTAAGTGTTACTTACAACTAAAAGTGTTTTAGTACAACCAAAAATGAAAAATCTGTTATTAATTACTCAACCTTATGTCATTCCAATCCACTGAGACCTTTGTCTTCAGAACACAAATTAAGATATTTTAGATGAAATTCTCTCATATTTTAGATGAGCACTCTCTCATCCTTCATAGACAGCAGTGTTCCCAAGACATTAAAATCCAGAAAAGGAACCAAAAACACAGTTAAACATTCCACATGACTTGACAGTGACAGTGGCTCAACTGTAATTATACGAAGCTCCAAGAACACTTCTGTGCACCGAAGAAATATAAAAACGGCTTTGTTTGTTGAAAATGTTTAAAACTCAGCCACTAAAATCCTAACAAGGACCAGGACAAAAGATCATATTGCTCTAGTTTTAGAGTTATTGTACTGGTTCCCTTTCAGGCTTCAGATAGATTTCAAAGTTCTCATGCTGAACTATAAAGCTTTAGATAGTTTGACTCATAATTTCTCCTCATTATGGTTTCTCATTATATAACTGTTAACTGTTTACCTGCCTAGTCTCGATCTACAATCCTCTGATTATGGTGTTTTTTTAGTGGTAACCAGTACTCGTTTACATTCGATGGGAGATTGTGCATTTTCCTTTTTCGCACATAAACTTTGGAATTGTCTACTTTCTGAGATTAGAAAGACTCGATCTTTTACTGTTTTAAAATCAGTTTTTAAAATGTAACTCTTCAGAATGGCTTTTAAGTGATTTCTTATGCTAATGATAGAAACTTTTTGCACAGTGTTGCCAGGCAATTTTGCAAGGCAATGTTGCTTGGTTACCTTTCTATTAAGAAAATCTGTAACCCATTGCCCTAATTAGTTACCTTGTGTCTCACCTGGTTGCCCATTTATGGGATCATTTCCCAAAGTTGCCCAGCAGCATTGCTGAAAATGTTGCCCTGTGTATCATCAGCATTAGTGTCCAGCTTCTTTTTACCTATTATTATTATTATTATTATTATTATTCATTCATTCTTTTTTTTCAGCTTAGTCCCTTTAATAATCTGGGGTCGCCACAGCGGTATGAACCGCCAACTTATCTAGCATATGTTTTACGCAGCGGATGCCCTTTCAGCTGCAACCCATCACTGGGAAACATCCATACACACTCATTCACACACACATACACTACGGACAATTTAGCTTACCCAATTCACCTGTACAGCATGTCTTTGGACTTGTGGGGGAAACCGGAGCACCCGAAGAAAACCCATGTGAACAAGGGGAGAACATACAAACTCCACACAGAAATGCCAGCTGGCCTGAGAGTAAAGATAAAAATAACCCATGTGCAGTTTTATCCCTAGATGCGGATAAAGCTTTTGATAGGCTGAATTGGGATTATTTATGGAGGGTGTTAGAAAAATTTGGGTTTAATGAAAGATTTATTGGCATGATTAAAGTTATTTATGATAATCCATCAGCAATTATAGCAACCAATGGCTTACACTCTCAACCATTTGATATACTGACAGGATCCAGGCAAGGGTGCCCTCTCTCACCAATGTTATTTGCACTTTCCCTTGAGCCCTTAGCACAAAAAATAAGAAAAGATCAAATTTGTTCCATTTCTATCAAGAATACTAAACATGCAATATCCCTATTTGCAGACGATATCTTATTATATTTTTCAGATTTTGCTATAATCCCAATCATTCTTAAAACATTTAATAAATTTGGAAAATTTTCAGGATACAGGATTAATTGGACCAAATCATCTCTTTTACCATTAAATAAAAAAGCTCAAAGTATGAAAACAACAATAGATATCCCAATCGTAAATCAGTTAACTTACCTGGGGATTGTTATACAACCCTCTCTAAAAGAAATTGTACATGTTAATTATGATAAAGTCTTCCAAAAGATTAAAGGAGATATTGACAGATGGAGAACCCTTCCAGCATCACTACAATCTAGAGTATCAACTGTGAAGATGAATATATTACCCAGAGTTAATTTTCTTAGTGCGATGATCCCTCTGCCACCTCTTCAAAAATGGTGGAAAAAACTCGACTCTTTAATTCGCACTTTTCTCTGGAACGGCAAGCAACCAAAGTTAAAATTGTCTACACTACAGCGCACTAAAGTGAAAGGTGGTCTCTCCCTTCCTAATTTTGAGATGTATCATACAGCATTCCAACTTCGTTCAGTTAAGACATGGTTGGACTCTATGACCTGTACACCCTGTAGGGACATAGAAACAGCAATTGTCAGACCAATTAGACTGGAAGATGTACTTTTCTCTGGACTTTCAACAAAATATTGTAAACAATATTTTGGCCCCATTGTAACAAACACAATAATGAATTTTAGAGCAGTGGAGAAAACAATACTTTACAAAAATAAATGGCACCGACAGACCCCCTTATGGCACAATAGGAACATCAAGTGCGGTTCTACACCATTTACATCAGAACAGTGGTCAAAGCAGGGAATAAAGACTCTGGGTGACATATGGAATGACAATGGCATGCTTAGTTTTCAGAATATAACTGCAACATTTAATGTACCAGCATCATCCTTTTTCTTATATCTGCAACTGCGCTCGGCCCTTAGGGCATATGGAGTCCCTTGGGGATCTGCTCTCGAAACACATCCAATTCTTCGCTGGTTTACTAATACCTCACTAAAAAATGTTGTTTCAGGTATCTATTCCCGCCTTCTTGAGGCTAACCTAAAGCAATTTTCAATACCAATGATTTGGGCTAGTGAATTATCTGAGGACCAGATTGATTGGGAGACGGTTTGGGAAAACATTTTTGGTTCTTCAAAAAATCCAAATCACCAATTAATACATTTTAAGTTCTGTCACAGACTGTACTGGACACCAAAGAAACGTTTTCTCTGTAAACTATCCTCCACTCCCAATTGCAGTTTTTGTTCTCACCAACAGGTTGGAACATTTATACATATGGTGTGGGAATGTGAAAAGGTGTATGAGTTTTGGGAAAAAACTTCAATAATATTATCTGAAATTATAGGAAAGGTTATTCCAGTGCAACCAGGTGTGCTACTTTTAAATGATGATTCAAGTATGGGTTTGACAGAGTGACAAAGGAAGGTCTGGTTGGCAGGATTAACATCTGCAAAAAAGATAATTGTGCAAAGATGGCTTCCTCCGCATTCTTTATCTATTCGGCAGTGGCTATTTCAGTTTTATGATATAGTATTGTTAGAACTTTCAACAGCCAGAATAAATAAAGCTAGAGCCTCAACTCTTGATGCGTGGAAAACGGCTGCGGACAAACTGGCATAAAGACTCATGGATAATAGACATTTATGTGCAACAACTTGAATCTTTAAATCTCTGATTCTGTGTGATTTTCTATTTACTTCTGTTAGTGTATTACTATGTGTGTATGATTGTCTATATGTACTTTTTTTTTTTTTTTTTTTTTTCTGCTGTTATTTGTCTTTGAATGCAATGCTGTTGTGGGATGGCATGGACTTTGGCACCGCTGGGGGGTTGGGTGGGTGTTTTTTTCTGGGTGGGCTGGTAGGGGGGTTGAGGAGTGGATCTTGTTTTGTTTATTGAAAGAAAATTGTAAAGATGCTGTGGCCACTCACATGTAAAATCAATAAAAACTTAATCACAAAAAGAAATGCCAGCTGGCCCAGCCGAGGCTCGAACCAGCGACCTTCTTCTTCTTCTTCTTATTTTCTTTAATTCTTTCATTAATTTAAACGTTTACCTTCTGTGTAAAACACATTGAGATGTATCTTTAAAGGCTTTAAATAGTAAATAGTTTAATAGTTTAATATGGGCAAGATGCTTTATTTGCATTTAAAGTCAGCAGTGCAACACGCAAGCATCATATTGCCCATAGTAAAAGTGCACTGGGACCTGACGTGAAACTATTCTCCAAACAAAGAAGTTTTGACTTTTTTTTTTTTCTTTTTTTTTTTTAATCACATGGAATGTTTTGACCGTTTTTGGTTCCTTTTCTGGACATTGAACTTCTTGTTGGTACTATGAAACAGGTCATGGTCGAGTACTTACTGATTTTGTCAGATGGTGTGAGGACTCGTATCTTAAGTTAAATGTATTAAAGACAAAAGATATGATAATCGATTTTAGGAAGGCTGCTCACACACAGGTAAACACTTCCATTAAAAATCAGACTGTCGAAAGTGTGCAATAATACAAATACCTTGGCACAATATTTGACTCTAAACTCTCCTTTGACAAGAATTGTGAAGCAGTGTGTAAAAAGGGCACCAGATACTATTCTGTTTGAGAAAGTTAAATCAATTCCATATTGATAATCACATGATGATTTTATTTTACCAAGCTTTTCCTGATCCATTTTATCATTTACTTTGGTGTGTTGATTTGGGAACTTTTCTGTTAAGAATAAAAACACACTAAATCAGATAGTTATACAGTAAGTGGTCCAGTAAGCTGACTGGGGTGTCACTAGCCAATATGGACCCTGTGTACACCAGGCAGCTAAAAAGAATTAAGTGACACTGCTCATCCCTACACTCTGAGTTTCAGCTCCTTCCTTCTGGTCGCAGGTGTTTAGTATCAAGCTGTAGAACTAAACGATACAAAATAGTTTCATATCAACAACCATTAGACATTTAAATAAGGCATAGACTAAAGCAGAGCTGTTTCTGTTACTTGTATATTTGACATTTTATAGATTGTTTTAAACACTCGCTTATTTATTTTATATTTATTTATTCTTTATTTTTATATATTTTTTATTTTGGTGTGTTTTATTTTACATTGGAGTGTTTTGTATGTCTATGTTTTATGTCTTTATGTCCATTTGTTGTTGTCACTATGTGAGTTATTTTGTGCAGCACTCTTATGAAATGAGAACTCTTGACTGCAAACCAAATCTACCTTCGGTTTAAATAAAGTAATCTAACCTAACCTATTGCTGTATGTGGAGAATGTGAGAGCTCTCAGATTTCATCTAAAAATGGTCATTTGAGTAGATTGTATTGACATATGAGGCTAAGTAATTAATTACAGAATTACATTTTTTGGGTGAACTAACTATTTTAGATCTTTGTTGTGTTGTGTGGTTATTAGTGCTCATTCTTAAATTTTTCTTCAGTAGCAGAGGAGAGAAGACATCAGAGTCCTCCGTTGTAGCTCACCTCATTTGGTTAAAGCCTCAGATGTTGGCTCAGATCGTGGAGAGCTGCCGCACAGTATTGGCAAACAACTATAATGAAGAACATCTGGAGCATCTGGTGGAGGGAACTGTCAGGATTCTTGATGCTGTTCTCTACCTTAGCAGTGAGTGCTTATTTTGACTCAAAGGAACAATTGTTGGTTTTTTTTTGGTACTTTTTTGATAAGCTGATAATTATTTTCAAGGTTTATTACAAGTAAATGTGCTTAAAATACTATTTGCTCAGAATTCATGAAAAATAAATAACCAGAAACTAAATTAAATATATTATAACGCATATCATCTAACAGTATTTTTAAAGATAAACTAACTGCTATTCAAAAGTGTGAGGTTATGATGATTTTTAAATACATAATCAATACTTTTATGCATGAAATTGATCAAAAGGGAGAATAATTGTATTTGTAATGATTTTGAAATTTATTAAACATTTTCATTTAGGTAGTTATAAGTGAAGTTTATTTATAAACTAATTTCGATAGCATCACATGCTCATGATTGATCACGGCTGGTCCTGCATTAACTAACGCATGATGCAGCAATCAGATGATTCGTAACTCACAGACTCACTCACTCAAAGAGTACTGAATAATCATACTCGAGTAAAAGTACCATTACTTGCCTAAAACTGTAGTGCAAGTAGAGTAAAAGTGCCTGTTGTAAATATTACTCAAAGTATGAGTATAAAGTAGACATTTCAAAAGTACTCAAGAGTAGTGAGTATTACGCTGTAAAAAGCTGATGCATTTACATGTAATTTGTGGATGTGTGTAAACGTAATATTCGGTAGTGCATTTAGTTATCGCCCAGCAGGCACGTAACGCCATAAGACGTTAATATTAGGTTAGATTTAGGTTGTGATGTCAGGTGACCAAAATTCAATGTCTAGCCAGCGTCTAAGGACAATGATATTTTAATGTCCAATAACGACGTCAAATGATGTTGATTTTAGCTTGTGTTGGAAAGTGACCAAAATCCAACGTCGAGCCAACATCTTAAACCAATGTCATATTGACAACATTTATTCATCAGTTATGGCAAACAAAATCCAACGTCTGATAGACGTCATAGTGGTAACATCCACACAACATCAAGCTGTAACATCATTAGACCTGACGTTGAGTTCTGACATCAATCTGATTTTCATATGCAAACAAAATGCAACTTCTCCATGACGTTGGGGTACAACGTCAATCTGACGTCATGTTGACTTCTTGTGCCTGCTAGGTGTTTAAGGCCACTTTGGTCATCATACAGTAAACATCCAACATGTTCTCAACAGTGGCATGCATCTAAACAGTCTCTGTGGTCAATGCGTATACAGATTTTGGACATCATCTTGGACACTTTTAATGCTTCCAAACAGTTTGCTGTAATTATTAATCGCCCATGTCTTGAGGTAGATCATTATGAGGCAATTTACCTTCTGTGTGTGATTTGATTGGACATGAATCACAAGACTTATTTTTCTAATAGACAAGAAAAAATAAAGTAGTGACTGCAGGTTGAAGCAAAGTAATGGAGTAAAAGTACAGATACAGCACTAAAAATGTACTCAAGTGAGAGTAAATGTATACATTTTTAAAACTACTTAAATTACAATTCCTGAGAAAAACTACTCAATTACAGTAATTTGAGTATTTGTAATTAGTTACTTTACACCACTGCTCATAAATAACCAGAGTTTCTTACTTTAGTTATGTTCGCCTTGAAGAATCCCCCCTTCCACCCCTACTTCTCCATCTTTCCCTTTATAGGGCGGCACGGTGGCCCAGTGGTTAGCACTGTTGCCTCACAGCAAGAACATCACTGGTTCAAATCCTTAACAGGCCAGCTGTAATTTCTGTGTGGAGTTTACATGTTCTTCCCATGCTCGCTTGGGTTTCCTGCGTGTTTTCCTCCCACAGTCCAAAAACATGTCATAAGTGAATTGATCAATCTAAATAAACACTATAGTCAAGCTTTTAACCAGCAGTATATCTCCAGCAATTTATAATCTGTCATCACCTCTAAATAAGGGGGGGGGGGGGTTCATTGAGATCTACCTGAGCTCAAACTCGCCTTTCGCCCTGCAAACAAGAGGGAGCCCCGGGCTCGAGGATCTTATGAGCTCAGGGCTCTCTCCAGGCACAGCATGCCAAACACGCATTATAATCAATCATCAGCTAAGTGTGAACTCTTTAAAATATATAAAACAGAACAACTGTTTTCAACATTGACAATAGTGTCACATGACAGCCAAATCATCATGTTAAAATAATGTTTAAAGGATAAATGTATTTTGAGCCGTCCTTGTTATTTTTTTAACTTAAACTTAAGTGTTACCAGAAAAATGTATTATCATCAATGTTGGAAACATTGCTGTGTACAATGTTAATGAGTGTTAATTAACAGCATCATTTTTAAATAATCAAAATGCATAAATGGACAAAAAAAAAAAAAAAACGGTAACACTTTAGGTCACAATTACTGCCATTATGGCTTATTACCTGCCTATTATTAAAATATTAACTGTTCATTAGTAGATATAAAGTACATGTTCTTCAGTTGTTTTTGCTGCTTGATCAAACTACTTATTTCAAATGAGCTGAATCAACACAATTCTTGAGTTTTTTGGGGGACAACTTGATTGTTTTATGTTTATTCCACTTGAATTGGTAAAAACAATCAAGTAAACTTAATCGATTTGTCCTACAACATAAAGGAATTGTGTAGAACCATTTTTTACAGTGTTCATTGAAGCAAAAGTCATAGTGGTTTTTGGTTTCTTAATATTGATAATTAGATTTTGCATCCCTAATCCTACCCAAAACCTAAACCCAACTTCTACCTTACTAACTATTAATAAACAGCTAATAAGTAGTTTATTAAGTTTATATTCACATTTGATTTGTATTCATTTAAATTTTATTTCATTTATATTCACATAGTATTTTTGAGAATTATAGATATATTTAATGGCATGATATATAATTTAAATTAATTTAATTTTCTAATCTATTTGCAGCCAATAGTGAGAGTGACAAAAGTTTCCACAGGAACCTTTGTGCTCTGCTGTCAGTTCCATGGGTGCTTGAACATTCCTCCCAAAGTGTTTATCAGACGGCCTCATTTCCTGCAAGTTTGATTGCGCTCTCCCAGAAACTCGCTCCTGTCTACAGTAAGCATCTAATCTATTAATGTTGTGCAATACTTTACATATACCAAAAATCAAATATCATATATGTTAATCAATTAGTTTAGCTTTAATATACTGTTTAGTTCTAATAAATTGCCATTCTTAAAGGAACACTCACATTTTTTTTTAAATAGGCTCATTTTACGAGTTCCCTATAGTAAAATAGTTGAGTTTTACTATTTTAAATCTATTTAGCCGATCTCTAGGTCCGGTGGGAGCACTTTTAGCTAAGCTTAGCATAGATCATTGAATTGGATTAGACCAGTAGTATAAAAAGTTTCAGTAATTTTGCTATATAAAGCTTGACTCTTCTGTAATCACAGTACATTCTGTATCCAGAGATTGGCTGAACGGATAAAAAAATGGTCAACAGTTTAGCTCTATGGGACTCGTAAAATGAGCCTATTTCAAAAAAAGTGGAGTATTCCGTTAATGTGTTTTTAATGTTGTCTGTAGATGCACAAACTCGAGCACACTGTGTGTTCCTGCTTGCCCTGCTGTCGAAGAGTGTGTGTGGTGACTGGAGGTCATCAGTTTACCGTTGGGCCCTGCAAAGTAAGAGTGAAGCTGAGCGGGCCAGTGCCGTCAGAGGCTTCCCAATTCTGCTGCACCAGCTAGGAGTCAAATCCTACAGCCTCATCCACGAGGTCCTTCTGTAGGTCATCAACAGTCTTTCACTGTCAGTCTTTTCCAGTTTGATGATGAACATAGTAGTGCAGTAGAGTAAACTTGATCTTTAAAATGATCAAATTATCATTATCATGAAATAGGCATATTTCATGCACAAACACACCTTTTAAACTTGACAAAAACAAATTACAAAAATAAATAACAAAACAGGATTTAATTAACAAACAAGTTAAGTAAATAGGTTTTTAAAAAATGAAACAACCGAAAATGAAATGAAAAAAACTAAGAACTGAAACCAGCTCAAATGTCCTTAATTAAAATGTGTTGTGGAAATACACAATCGTTAGTCATTTGAGACCTCACACTTTATAACAGCACTCCTGTAATATTCTCTCTTGCTTTCACAAAAAAGTTATTTTTCTTTCATTTATATCCATTATTAATAGCCTATTTAAGTTTTAAGGTAGGCTATTTTTTCAGTACATGGGTGACTGCTTCTTCAAATACACGGAATATACAGTCGAAACCAGAAGTTTGCATACACTGTATAAAAAGGCACATAACCATTTTAAAAAAAAGTCAGATGTTAATGTGACTAAAATCTTTCTCTTTTAGGTAAGTTAAGATTATAAAATTTGTTTCTGTAATGCTTAATGGCAGAATAATGAGAAAGATATTTTTTGAGAATTTTTTTATAACTTTTTTTGAAAGTCAAGTTTACAATCAATAAGATTATTATACCTCTGAAAAAGCTCAGATGATGGTGTCTAGGTTTTGGAAGTTTCTGATTGGCTAATTAACAACATTTGAGTAATTGGAGGCACAACTGTAGAATAGTATTTAAGGAAAATCTCAAACACACTGCTTCCTTGTGTGACAACATGGGAAAATCAACAAGCCAGAATCAACAAAAAAGCTAGAAAAATCTTTGGAGACAATGTCCTGTGGTCTGATGGAACTAAGATTGAACTGTTTGGCCATAATGACCAGTGTTACATTTACATTTAGAGGACAAAGGTGAAAGCTTACAAACCTAGGAACACTATCCCAAATGTGAAGTATGGGGGCGGCAGCATCAGGTTGTTGGGCTGTTTTGCTGCAAGAGGGACTGGTCCACTTTACAGCATAGATGGCATCATGAAGAAAGAACATTATGTAGAAATACTGAAGCAACATCTCAAGACATCAACCAGGAAATTAAAACTTGGCCACAAATGGGTCTTCCAAATAGACCATGACCCTAAGCATACTGCCAAATTAGTTAAAATGTGCTTTAAGGACAACAGAGTGAATGTTTTGGAGTGGCCATCACAAAGCCCTGCTCTCAGTCCTATAGAAAATTTGTAGGCATAGTTGAAAAAGCTTGTGTGAGCAAGACAGCTAAAAATCTGACTCAGTTACACCAATTCTGTCAGGAGGAATGGGCCAAAATTCCTGCAAACTATTGTGAGAAGCTTGTGGAAGGATACCCAAAACATTTGACCAAAGTTATACAGTTTAAAAGCAAAGCTAAAAAAATACCAAGGAAACGTATGTAAACTTTTGACTGTCTAGACATTAATAAAAAAATTCTCAAAATGTTTTTTTTCTCATTATTCTGGCATTTAGCAAATGTTAATCATTTAGGTAATCCTAGCGGACCTAAAATTGTAAATGTTTAGTATGGTTTACCATCAGACATTTTTTAAAAAATGGTCATGTTCCTTTTTTTAGAGTGTATGTAAACTTCTGGTTTCAGCTGTACTTATTTATCTTATTTGTGTTTAATTCGATGGAATTAAATAGCCTATTTATTTAATTTAAAAATATGTTTTATTTATTTAGCTTATATATTCTAATAAAATATATTTTATTCATTTATCATTTCATTTTTTTTTTCGGCTTAGTCCCTTTATTAATCCAGGGTCACCACAGCAGAATGAACTATATTATTTATTTATTTATTTAAACTATATTAAATTAAATTACAACCTGTATTTTACCATTCGTTTTGGCTTTAACAGTTTATTGATAACTAATCAAAGAACATTTAACTGAGCTCTGTAAAAAGTTTTGTATGGCCTACAGTGTAAAATGTAATATTAGAGCCATGGCTGTGGTGAGTTGGCAATACTGTTTCTCTTATCAGAAAACGTTCATTCATTCATTCATTTTCTTTTTGGCTTAGTCTCTTTATTAGTCCCTTTATTAATCTGGGGTCGACACAGCGGAATGAACCGCCAACTTATCCAGCACATGTTTTATGCAGCGGATGCCCTTCCAGCTGCAACCAATCTCTGGAAAACAGCCATGCACACTCATACACTACGGACAATTTAGCCTACCCAATTCACCTGTACCGTATGCCTTTGTACTGTGGGGGAAACCGGAGCACTCAGAGGAAACTCACGCGAACGCAGGGAGAACATGCAAACTCCACACAGAAACGCCAACTGACCCAGCCGAGGCTCGAACCAGCGACTTTCTTGCTGTGAGGCGACAGCACTACCTACTGTGCCACTGCATCGCCCTTATCAGAAAAACAATAAACACAATTATCCCAGGCGCAGCATTGTATTAGATTTTAGCAAATATGAACAAAACATGCTGAAAACACCTCCACTTTCCACGGAGAAACAGCCACCCATGGGCGTCCAGTCCTCTGCCTTCAGAACTGGCGACTACTGAGAATGAAGTTCGGCTGCCCCCTACTGATGATGTATTTTTAGAGTCAGAAAATTTCCCTGAGTGCTATGGCTAACCGCTGCTAGTCATGGCATTCTGTTACCTGTGCAATTCTAAAGGCCACATCTGTACATGTAGACTCATTCATGCCTGTCCGTTTGATGACTGGACTATTGTTAGATGTCTATTAGATTTTCAATGAGAGCCAAATTTAGCTTTCAGAGTGTCCGCGGAGTCTTAGAAAGTCTTAAAATGTCCTAATTTTCAAAAACAAAAAAAATCTTAATGAAAATCTTTGCTAAACATTGCGTTTTGAATAATTAAAAAAAAAAAATATTTAAGCGTTTTGAATCATTTTTCTTTGTCCATGTGAACTTACCCAATTGGGACAACATCCAATCATCAATAGCAAAAGTTTTATTTATTAACTGTATTTACCAATATTGTTCAGTTATCTTCCTTTGAATAACATTTGTTTAAAACATCTCTCTATGTATTTATATCTACCTGACCTTAGTGTATTGCAGTTTTTAATACTTTAAAAAAAAAATAAAAAGTTAAGTTGCAAAAAGGTTCTGTATACAACTAAAGTAGTAGAGTTTGCTTGTTTTAAACATCATTTTAAAAAATGTGGTTAAGAAATAAGTAATTAGAATTGTTTCAAGTACAATTCTACCAGGGGCCCGCTAGAAAAATATTTAATTCAAAATGGTCTTAAAAGATCTTAAAGTCTTACAATTGATTGCAGAAACCCTGCTTTGTTTTAGCCAATGTTTAGATCTCTTTTGGATGTCTATTAGACTTCTTTTAAACACAAAAAAATGCTTGCTAGGACCTTAAACATTTTTGGAAAGGCCTCAAACATTAAAAACTCGGCACAGACATTTCGCTTGAAGTTTATAATTTTTTAAGACAAATTTTTAATGTAGTTTTGGTTAACATTATGCATTATCATCAATAATGCATTTAGGAACAGACTACAGGACAGCTCAACAGAAGTGAAGACCGAGCTGGCTGGTATCACAGGGCAGCTGGCCTGCTGTTTGTCTGAGAGCTCACAACTACAGGTCCCTCAGGAGACCATGCCATCCCATCAGCTGCTCTGCGCTGGTCTCAGCATTTCAGACTCTCATTCCAGTCAGACCTCCTCCATCGGAGGCTCCATCCTCACCCCGTTCCTTCAGCTGCTCAAACCTGTGGAGGACATGAGGGTTAAGCAAGGTTGGTGAAAGGGATTTAGCTATTTTAAATTATTTTGAAGATCCAATGAATTGCTCATTTGGTATGATTGAATGATTATTGTGTTTTTATTCTTCTGGTAATGTATACATTTGCTCTTGCAGCCTTCACAGCATAGGTCTCAAACTCAATTCCTGGAGGGTCGCAGCTCTGCACAGTTTTGCTTCAACCCTAATCAAACACAGCTGATCCAACTAATCAAGGTGTCACTGGAGACTATTAAGCAGGTTTGAGCTGGAGGTGGGTGGAGCTAAACTATGCAGAGCTGTGGCCCTCCAGGAATTGAGTTTGAGATCCTTGCTTTATGGTGATCAGAAAATGTAATTATTTTGCTAATGCTTTTTTAGCTCACCAAATAAATCTTAAGTTTTGTCTCTTGAAATGGCAGCTTTTATCAAGAATATACGGCACTTGTTCAAGCACGTGGATCTGGGTAACAGCGACCCTGATACCAAAGCTTTGGTTAACGCTTTGGTCAATCTCATTGAAGACCCTGACCAGGAGGTCAGAATAATGTTTGGCCAAAACATCAAGAACCTTCTAGAGTTTTGGAATGGAAATGGGTTCCTGAAAGAGGTAAAAAGCCTAAATAATATTAACACGCTGTAGCCATCAATGTCGTATCTGTTAATATACTCAATCGCCCTCATGCAATCCAAGATGCAGATGACTTTTTTTTTAGTAGAACATTAAATTTGCCATGAAATCAAAATTTGCTCTTCTTATTTTTTATATTTATGAAGTAGCTTTTGCTATAAACCATGTGTCTGTGCACTTCATTATTTGCCCTCATAATCGTTTATCAAATATCATAACCTTCTCTCTTCCCTTGAAACGACTTTTATTCTCTTCTGGTCACATGGAGTGCTTTTAGGGTGGGGCTATCAGTGCATGTCTCAGTTCTGCTCTGCTTTTGTCCATTCATCAGTCGTCTTTCATTTTGTTAGCAACACCCATCTTCCAACGATCCAGTCGGTTTTCAAAGGGCTTAATTATGCACTGCAGGAAATTATTTTTATCTTCATTTTAGGGCCATTTCAATTGGATGTACTTCACATTATGGGAAAAAGCACAATCTAAATATCTGTTTCATGGCAATTTTAAAGATTTCTAGATTAAATCGTGGTCAGCATTTTTTTTTTAAATGATCCCTTTAATACTACAGAGGCTGTAATTTTGACCATTTGTACAATTGGAAATTTATTTATTTGTTCAAGTAAAACCCATATAGATATAGTTCCTTGACTTTACCCAAATGTGTGTATATTTTATTCAGACATGTCTTTCAAACTTTCAAAAACAATATTTTTACTGCTATGATTAAATTTGTGTAATGGACAAACGTGAGGTACTGTGCTACTTCGGCTGTGTTGTAGTAACTCGTACACAACTACAGGCTATATTACAAAAAAGATTGTATTGTTAGAATAGTGACTAGACCCACACTGAATCTGCACCTGCAGAAATCCACACATTTTACCCCATTATTGAATCTAATTATTATTTACTTATATAAATGTGTGTAAATATGTATTTCTTTTCAGTTTTTCTATTGATTTCAGTAATATTATTAAATAATATACAAATGTTTAGATGATTTATGCACAATGCAGTTTGTAAAGTAATATTTATTGTCTTTAAGTAGATAAATTTGTTTATCAAACAAGTTGTTTTGATTGAATTTACATTGTAAACCTTAAATAAAAGTTTAAAAAATCCTTATTTTTTATATTATGTGTTAAGTTTTAAGTTAATATTCTCTCAAAATCATTCCACATAAACTACTTTTAAAAACAAAAATTCTGTGCAGAAATAGCTTAAGTCTGCAGATTCTGCCTGGCCCTGAAATTACTTCTTAATAAATGACTGCAGATATTCATATTAATAAAAAAATGGAAGCTTTAAATTTTAATATAACGTGACAAACAATTCTGTTTTGTACAGAGTTGTATGAACAGTCAGAATTCTGGTAGTTCCTGTTTGCATTGTAAAAAAAAAAAAAAAAACTCAACTTAAAATTTTAAGGCAACAAACTTCAGGGCATTTTTGAGTTTACTTAACTTAAATCGAGTCAAGTGCAGTAATTGGGTTGAAAGTGGAGTTAAAATAATTTTTTTTTTTTACTTTGTGGTTTAGCAGAGAATTTTGTACAAATTGTCTAATTGATGGATTATGATTTTGTTTTTTACAGCTTCTTGTGTCCAGGCTAAAAGAAGCATACACCAATGCAAAGACGTGCAGAAACAACGAACTGAAAAACACACTTATATTAACCACTGGAGAAATTGGAAGGTATTACAAAATGCCGAGTGCCATTTTTTTGTTTGTTTTTATGCGTCCAACGGTTATGCGTGTTCATATTCATTCATTCATTCATTCATTCATTTTCTTTTCGGCTTAGTCCCTTTATTAATCCGGGGTTCGCCACAGCGGAATGAACCGCCAACCTATCCAGCACATGTTTTACGGAGCGGATGCCCTTCCAGCCGCAACCCATCTCTGGGAACACTCATTCACACTCATACACTACGGACAATTTAGCCTACCCAATTCACCTGTACCTCATGCCTTTAGACTGTGGGGGAAACCGGACCACCTGGAGGAAACCCACGGGAACGGAGGGAGACTACCTACTGCATCGCCTGCTCATGTCATGTTTCAGTAATAGTTTTCTTTCTAATTGTTATGTTCAGGGCTGCAGAAGGAAACCTGGTGTCATTTGCTCTGCTTCGCCTCCTGCACTGCCTGCTGTCAAAGTCCAATCCGGTGTCAGTAGCAGCCTATACAGAGATCCAGGCTTTAGCCACCTGTAGAGACCTCAAACTGCAGTCCTTCTTCAGCCAATATAGGAACCCAATCTGCCAGGTCAGTGTAACTTTTTGTGAAAAATATTAAACAGTCACATGGTACAGACTGGCTCTAATGAACAAACACTCATTTTACAAGTGACCTAGAGTTAAAAAGTTGAGTTTCATCATTCTTAATCCATTCATCTGATCTCCAGGTCTGGCAGGAGCACTTTTAGCTTAGCTTAACTTAGCATAAATTATTGAATCGGATTGGACCGTTAGTATCTCACTCAAAAAATGTAAAAAAAAAAAAAAAAAAAAAAAGTGGTAACATTAAAATGTTGGTCCATTAGTTAATGTTAGTTGATGTGTTTACTAACATGAACAAACTATTAGTAATACATTTATTACGGTATTTATTCATGTTTGTTAATGTGAGTTAATGTTCATTCATTCATTCATTCATTTTCTTGTCGGCTTTGTCCCTTGCGGGGTCGCCACAGCGGAATGAACCGCCAACTTATCCAGCACGATTTTACGCAGCGGATGCCCTTCCAGCCGCAACCCATCTCTGGGAACTTCCACACACACATTCACACCCATACACTATGGACAATTTAGCTTACCCAATTCACCTGTACTGCATGTCTTTGGACTGTGGGGGAAACCGGAGCACCCGGAGGAAACCCACGCGAACCCAGGGAGAACATGCAAACTCCACACAGAAACGCCAACTGACCCAGCCTAGCCGAGGTTCGAACCTGCGACCCAGCGACGTTCTTGCTGTGAGGCAACAGCACTACCTACTGCGCCACTGGGTTGCCTGAGTTAATGTTATTCAAGTGAAATGTTTACTCGCAGTTCTTTAATGTTAACAAGCCCAACTTTGGCTTTTAGTAATGCAGTAGTTAATGTTGAAATATGATTAATAAATGCTTAAAACAAGATTATTATTCATACTAGGTTAATGTTAGTAAATACATTGTTACCATAAAAGGGTTTCAGTAATTTTCCTATTTAAACTTAAAGTTCCTAGTTACTATTTAAAATATAGCTTCTAGCCATATCAACCTTGAAAATAGCAACTTTTTTATTTTGTGTCTGTCTTACTGCACAATGTAACTACAGAAGATTCAAGCTTTAAATAAGAAAATTACTGAAACCCTTTTTGTTCCGAGAGACGCTCATGGCCTAATCCTCTTCAATGATTTATGCTAAGCTAAGCTAAAAGTTCTCTCGGCAGACTTGGAGATCGACTGAATAAATGCAAAATGAATAAACTCAACTGTTAATTCTAGGGGACTTGAAAATCGTAAAATGAGTCTATTTCCAAAAAAGTGGAGTGTTCCTTTAAGTTTGCACATCAGCAGAATATCAATGTAATAGGGTATATGCAGAGCTAGTGTTTCTTCCCTTACCAATAAACTTCCGGTGAACGGTTAATGTGTCTTTTTCAATTTTATACGGTTCCTTTTCCAGCATCGATGTTGTAATGTAATTAAAATATAATCGGTTAAATAGACTTCATCATTCATTTAGTTGTTTAGGGTTCATACGGTCATGGAAAACCTAGAAAAGTCGTGGAATTTTGACATGGCATTTTCCAGACCCGGACAAGTTTTGGAAAAACAGAAAAACCCACAACGTTTTAAAAAAGTCATGGAAAACAGATATCTGTATACTTTAATAGGTTATTTACTTCTTTTCTGTCCTTGGCCAATCACATATTCTCACATTATTAGTGCGGTGTAAGCATTAACTAAATCATTTTTACATAGATATAAATTGAAACTAAACAGATTGTTGCGTGTTTTACGATATGCTGTAATAAATTTGAAAATGCATTGTTTTTCTGTTACCACACGTATGTAGACATTGCATGAAACATTACATGAAACATTAGGTCATGAAAATTTACTTGAAAGTTCTGGAAAAATTATGGAAAAGTCATGGAATTTTAGTAGTAAAAATGTGTATGAACCCTAGTTGTTGAAGCGTAAACCGAGATAAAAAGACGTTTACATGCACGTGCCCGTCAGGATCAGCAGGTGAGCGCAGAAATGCTGTTGGAAATACTGGAGAAAAATAAATTTTTATATTTAAAGACATGGTGTCAAAAAAATGTAATTTAATGCAGTGCTTTTTGTACATTCTTAGACCCACTTTATAGCGTTTATCCTTAAGACAGTGAAGATCGTTGATTTAAAAAAAAAAAACAAAAAAAAAAAAACCAGACCTTAATCATGTCGATTTTGTAACGGCATACAGTTCAACGGATGCGTTTAACCCAGGTTACTGACAAATTAAAAGTCCTTCTGCATATACCCTCTTGAGATTGATGTGATTGAATATGAGATTGCTAAACAACAGTGCACATTTGCCAGTTTTTTTTCCTTGCTACACTGTAAAACCCAACAGTCAACTTTATCAAATTAAATGAGTGTAGTTAACTCTAAATTTACTGAAAGTTAAATCTACTCATTTGAAAAGAGTTTTGAACTCAGTGTTGAAGGTAATGAGTCAATTAAATACTTCATTACTTCAACTTAAATGGAGTAAGTTCACAGTACTCGGATAGATTAGTTTTTTAACTCAAAGGGTTTGTAGCAATCGGTTTCCTAAAATCGGTTTGAGATGCCTTCACTTATTGGGTTTTACAGTACTCAGTTGGTTTGAGTTCTCTTCATTTATTGGGTTTTACTGTGCTCAAATTGCTTGATTTACTCAAATGGATTAAGTTCACAGTAGTAATTAGGATTAATTTTTGAACTTAAATGGTTTGTGGTTTGTTGCACTCTGTTTACTGAAATGGTTTGAGTTACCTTAACTTTTTGGGTTTTACAGGGTAGTAGTTGCTACTACTCTAGAATCTAGTTCTTTTGCTACTACTCAAAACTGGTATTCAGATTAAAGTGCATATTAAAGGCTTAACTAGGTTATTTAGGTTAACTTGGCAAGTCATTAGACAACAGTGGTTTAAGCTGTAGCCAAGCTGTATATATGTATGTTTATTTATTTATTTATTTATTTGTGCTAATAATATTGACCTTTAAATTCTTTATATTTAGTTTGATTTGTTTAATAAAAACTGCATTTATTTCAGCTGAACAAAAGACAAAAAAAGAAAATGTATATATATATATATAGGAAATTCTGTAAAAAATCCATTATTGAAAATGTCCATCTCTTGGGAAATGTATTGATAAAGTAATTTTATAATTCATCTTTAAATGTCTGTGTTCATAGTAAGTTGAAAACTGTAAACCAGTGTAAGCTGTTTATTTCTGTCTAAAAAGTTGAGTTTGTTTTTGGTATAAAATAAGTGAGTTTGATGGTCAGTCATCTAGTATTTGTTTTGTTGCAGTTTTTGGTGGAGTCTCTGCATTCGCGTCATGTGACTGCTCTGCGCTGCACGCCAGATCAGAGCAGCGAGGCTCTGCAGGAAGAGGCGGCCCATCAGAGAGAGCTGGCACTGGACATCCTGTCTCATGTGGCGCATGTCTTTGACTTCCCTGACCTTAATCGTTTCCTCAATGTAACTTCAACATCTCATTACCAGATTTGCCATGATCAGCCTATGATGTAACAGAAGGGTTTTAGGCAAAGATAGTACAATAAATCTCAGGATAAAGACAAAAACACTAGGAGAGATTTTTGAAGACAAAGGGCAAATATTGTGAGCCACTATGAAATGCTCCAATGAGCTATGATCAAGTGTGACTTTCATCGCTAATTTCAATTAAGTAATGAGCTTATACTGTCTTTATTTGTTTACAGCGGACATTACAGGTCCTTCTGCCTTTTTTGGCGGCCAAAGCCAGTCCTACAGCTTCCGCCTTGATCCGCACCATTGCCAAGCAGCTGAATGTCAACCGCAGGGAAATGCTCATCAATAACTTTAAATACATATTCTCCCATCTTGTGTGTTCATGCTCCAAAGAGGAGCTGGAGAGAGCCTTCCACTACCTTAAGGTGTGTGTGTGAGAGATCTTTGGATGATGAAATCAGGAATGGAGGAAAAATAAAAAAGTAAAAAAGACAAATAGGCAGATGAGTGGTATAGAAGATAAATCTTTTTTAAAAATAAACTATATTGAACCTCTGAATGTTTATTTGATATTTATGTATTAATTAATTTATAGTTTTTTTTAACCAATGAAATTTTATTTTTGACTTCATTTCTGATAATTATTTTTTAATTAACTGGTTTCTTTCTTTTTTGACATAGAATGAGACCGAATTGTGCAGAATTAGACCTCTGAATATTGATTTGATATTTTGTTATTTTTATTATTTATAGTTAATAAATTAATTCAGTAAATGCTATTTTGAATTAATTTCTAATTACTTATTTTTAATGGGGAGATTTGTTTTGGCATTGAAACGGACAGAAATCTATTTAGGCATAATTTGACCTATGAATGAATGAATATTTGTTTATTTATTACATTTTATTTTTACTTATTTTTTACTTTAGATATTTTTTGGCCCTTTTTTTATTATAATTCATTTTATTTAATTAATTAAATGTTATTTTGAATTACTTTCTTGTTTAAAAAAAATTCTCCTCTTTGGCACAGAAAGAGAGAAATAAAAGTGGGCAGAATTGGATCTATTCATATTTATTTATTTATTTATTTATTTATTTGTTGAATATTATTTTGACTAACCACAGCGTTCAAATACCTTTTTACATATGATGTGGGAATGTCCAGAGGTGGGGTTCTGTGCTGGACATTTTTTTTAAGTTACCGAACATTGTTTCCCCAAAGATCCTGTATTGTTATTGTTGAATGATACCTCTCAATTTTTCTTAAATGCAAAGGTCCGTAAATTTTGGTTAGGTGCTTTAACTGCTACAAAGATAATGTTGGTACAGAGGTGGAAACCCCCTCATGATCTCTCTGTTAACTGGTTGCATTCAGTATTGGAAATACTGCACAACTGTCATCAGCATGGCTCAACCATGCTTAACTGGATATTTTGACTGTATGGAAAATCTATATACGTGACATCAAAGAAATCTTCGACACTTAACACTCATAGGATAATATGAAAGTCAAATTTATTGTAATTTATTTGCCTGCTTGGTCTAAACTACAGTTATTCTGTGTTTCCTGATGTGCATAAAACGGTGTGGGTGGATGGGGAATATATATGGGGTAATGGCTTTAAAAATATTTTTTCTATCTGATTGTAATAATTGTATATTTTCATTTTTGAAAATAAAAACTGAATTACAAAAAGAATATTATTTTGACTTAATATCTTAAATTGTTTAATGAACTGGTTTCTTCTTTTTTTGGCACAGAATGAGACCGAAATAGAATTGGGCAGTCTGCTGAGGCAGGACTTCCAGGGTCTTCATAATGAGCTGCTTTTACGTCTTGGAGAGCACTACCAACAGGTCTTCAATGGACTTGCTATTTTAGCTTCTTTCGCCTCCAGTGATGACCCCTACCAGGGCCCAAGAGAAATCACCACCCCAGGATGCATGGTACAGCTGCCCTAACAATGATATTCCTCAGTTTAAGGCCCATGAATAACTCCACAACTTTAATCACAGATTTATTTAGTTTTCTTCTAGAGAGTTGGATGTGTTGAGAGCTACACAAGTCTGTTGTCAGCTTTCTGGCACGGTCACTGTTCTGGAAATAATGCAGTCTGTTGGTGTATGTCTCTGCAGGCAGATTATCTGCAGCCCAAGCTCCTGGGCATCCTGGCTTTCTTCAACATGCAGCTGCTGAGTTCTAGTGCTGGAGAGAAGGAGAAAAAGAAAATGGTAAGTTCTTAGCCTTTCATTTTTGATTGTTTAAAAGTGTTTACCAGTGGCCTCATTTATACTTATTGTGTACAATGTAGGCATTGAAATGTCTTTGCTAATTTCTAACCAAAATATGGGGTTTTTAAACAACAACTTGATGGGAAAATATGCACACACAATCTCTGACCTATGGATACTTAGATTTTAGTGACAGATCAGTTTGGTGACAATAGCTTTGTTTCCATCCAAAGATACAAATTAGACTTATGCGCAAAACTGGACTGATCTTTTGAAAAAGAGCATCGTTGTCATCCAAAGAGTCAAAGAGAACAAAATCGTTACTTCCCGATAAACTGGCACCAAATATTGAAAGAAAAAATGGAATTTGTTGCAGTGGGAGAAGTCAACTTGGGCCTTTTTTTCTTATATAATAAATTACTTGTGCCTCAGAAGGTGAAAACGAAATGCAAGAAATGCGCAGTGACTTTTGGAGGCGCAAGACCGCTCTTTGGAAGCACAGAGGCTCAAGACTGGGGAGGTAATAAATGCAAACCATTTTGATGGACTTTGACTAATAGATTTTATAATGACCAAAACAACATTCAGGATGTTTTACAACGTGGCGCTCCGCTGGTTTGTCTATCATTTGTCCAAAATATATGTGCTTCTTGGCGTTTCCTTTAAGCATTTTTTTAATGCGATATTCCAAAATGCACATAAAATGAGGTGGACAGAAACATAGCTTCTAGAATAACAGCAAAGTAAGGAAATAAAAATTTGGCTTAAATATTGACCTAAAGAGCCTCTAATATGCATTAAAAGAGGGTCATATTTTGGTTTTGGGGGTGTCCAACAACAGGCTGATATGTATGCATGGTCAAAAAACACTTTCATTGTCTTATAATATGCATTTATTTTACCTAATTATCCCAACTGCTCCCATATGATTCGTTCAGCGATTCATTTGTTCCCAAACCCCTCCTTAGCACGATGATAATCTGTGCTGATTGGTCCGATGACCCAGTCTATTGCGATTGGTCGACTGCATTTAGAGACAGAGAGAAATGTGAAACGTGTGTAGGAACAGCTGACGGTGGCCATAGCAATGACAAATGGCAGTGGATGGCGAGCTCACAAATATGAGAATATAAAGAGTTAACCAGATACAGTACAAGCAGTTACAAGTAACAATACACAATTAAATACATAATTTTCAAGCTAGCGAAAACAAGGGGGCAACCATTTTAATCGCACTTAAGTTACTTACACTTGTGAAATGGAGGAAGGAACTGATCCATGAACTGTGTACTGTAAAGTTCCTGTCAAGCTCTGACAAAGTCCCATACATCAATAGTCTTTTCTGATCCTTCCTTTAACAAACGGCCGTTGAATCCCCCGTTGTAAGCATGCAGATTGCTGAAGCACTCGTCAGAAAAATGACGGGAACACAGCACAAGGCTGGAGCTATAATGCTGAGGTATTTTTGCTAAAACCACTGACTCTTCACAGCCTTGTCTTTGGGTAGGGAAAATAAGACAAAATTTCCCTCACACTTCAGAGCACAGTGTCTACGTGACTTGATTCAACTGGCATCTGCTACAATGTTTGTCTTCCTCTTTTTCTTTCTACATTGTTTGGGCTCTGCGCACGCAACAAATGGGCAGGGCTTGAGTTCCGTATCGACTTCATGCCGACATGGCTAAAGACTCGTTACCCCACGATTCATTCGAACCACTATGAGTTGACTCTTTTATAGATAATTAAATAGTTTTAAACATGGTGCACTTTCAGATTTATGCCTTAGCTGGATAATTCACTTTGCTTAGAGCTGTGTTACACACTGCATGGAAGGTCATTTTTAAAAACCCATAATAGGGGCTGTTTAATAAAGGATTAATTCACCCCCAAATTTTTATTCTGTTATTATACTCATCCTCATGTCGTTCCAATCCCCTGAGATTTTTTCTTCATTATCTGAACACAAATGAATGTATTTTAGATAAAATCAGAAGGCTCTCTCATCCTCCATATACAGCAAAGGTCCTTAGACATTCGAAGTCCAGAATAGCAACCAAAAATATTGTCAAAACATTCCATGTGACTACAGTAGTTCAACTGTAATCATGTGACGCTCCAAAAACACTTTTGTGTGCCCAAATAAAAACTGTAAAAACGACTTTGTTCAACTTTGTCTCCTCACATTGTCATCATATACAGTTGAATTTTTGGCCCCTTGTTTATTTTATTCCCCAATTTCTGTTTAACGGAGAGAAGATTTTCTCAACACATTTCTAAACATAATAGTTTTCATTTCTAATAACTGATTTCTTTTATCTTTGCCATGATGACAGTAAATAATATTTAATATATATTTTTCAAGACACTTCTATACAGCTTAAACTGACATTTAAAGGCTTAACTAGAATAATTAGGTTAACTAGGTAATTAGGCAAGTTATTGTATAACGATGGTTTGTTCTGTACACTATCGAAAAAAGAAATAGCTTAAAGGGGCTAATAATTTTGACCCTAAAATAGTATTAAAAAAATTTAAAACTGCTTTCATTCTAGCCGAAATAAAACAAATAAGACTTTCTCCAGAAGAAAAAATATTATCAGACATACTGTGAAATTTTTTTTGCTCTGTTAATTGTCATTTGGGAAATATTTAAAAAAGAAAAAAAATCAAAGGGGGCTAATAATTCTGACTTCAACTGTATATGACCACTTTCCCCCTTCTCAGGCTCTGAACAGTTTAATGTCCCTGATGAAGCTAATGGGTCCAAAGCACATCAGCTCAGTTCGAGTGAAGATGATGACCACACTCAGAACTGGCCTGAGATACAAGGACGACTTCCCAGAGCTCTGCTGCAGGTGTGTTTCTCATTCACATCAGTCTAAATGCTTTGAAGAGAATGTGTGAATTAACAGCCAAGAGCTTAAGAAGTGCCATCTGCATGAGAGCGCTGCAGATAAGAACCAGAATGTTGCTTAATTAGCACAGTAAACACCTGGTTACAGTGTTTAAGCTCTACAAGAATCATCTGTATCTAATATGCAATCAGATCTGAGAGTGAAAGCATAATTGCAATTTGCTCACCAAATAACAAGACACAGATATTAAGGCTTTTTTTTACCTCGCTGGTTTACAGGACTTGGGATTGTTTTGTGCGCTGTCTTGACCCGTCATATCTGGGTCCTCTTCTGAGTCATGTAATTGTGGCTCTATTACCTCTCATCTCCATTCAGCCTAAAGAGACGGCCGTGATCATGCACTACCTCATTGTGGAAAACAGGTATGGGGTATTTCTGTTTCTCATTTTGCCATTGATTGGATTTGGCATCGCTTATCTAATGAGGCATTTCTATGTAGACCTGTTCCTCTAAAGTACAAATTTTAAGATTAAATTGGTAGCATTGGATAGATGAGACTTTGTTTCTAGTCAAAAGTAAAAAAAAAAAAAAGCTATACAATGTACAGTAAAAGTCAGAATAATTAGCCCCCTTTATATTTTCCCCCAGTTTCTGTTTAGGGCTGCACGATTCTGGCTAAAATGAGAATCACAATTTTTTTTTGCTTGAAATCAAGATCACGATTTTTGCACGATTTTGTAAGTGTAAAATAAAGGTTAATATGAGTAGGTTATTATTATTGTTATTTTTCAAACATATGGTAAAACAAAAATAATAATATTAGGCCTATTTGTGTAGGTCTACTGTTGGTTAAAATGCTACATTTTGCATGGACTTGGAATGGTGGACTAGACTTAAATTTGTCCTGGTTGTTAATTCACAGTAAAGTGATGACAATTATTATTAGATCATTTTTTTACTGGTACAATGAGACATTTGTCATTATCTGATTCCTTTTTTACATTATATTCAACATTATATAGGCTAGAGTAGTTATACTGACCCAGTAAGCATTTATTTTCATACACAACACCTTGTGTTCACTGTAAAGAAAAACCATTTTAATCATTTAAATGATGAAAAAAACATGGAAATCATACTTCCTGCGCGGCTCTCAAATGATCGCTCGGTGCAACCATTTATTTCTCCGTTATTCACAACCTATGCAGTTTCTGTTCACTAAAGTAGGCATGATTGGCGGGCAAGCGCATATTTTTGGTAGTAAACAAACAGTATGTCAGATCACGTGTGATTTCCCAGACGTGAGTACATCATTACATTAAGACAGAAATGACATTTTTGTGTGAAGTATACCTTATAAATACAGTATGTGACTCTTTCAGCACCATTTGGAGGTGTCCATGTTGCTGAGCAACGTTTATAAAACAAAGTGAAGACTTGTGCGACCACCTTTATGCTTCTCTCCTGACTTTAAAAATATAATTGGCTGAATCGTAGGAAATCTGAATTAGGATCATGTGCAGGGTTTGAATCGAGATCGCAATCTTTTTTCAATTAATTGTGCAGCCTATTCTGATTTTTTTCAACACATTTCTAAACGTAATAGTTTTAATAACTCATTTTTAATAACTGATTTATTTTATCTTTACCATGATGATAATATAATAATATATTATATTTTATTAGATATTTTTCAAGATACTAGTATACAGCTTAAAGTGCAATTTAAAGGTACAAGTAGGTTAATTAGGGTAACTAGGCAGGTTAGGGTAATTAGGCAAGTCATTGTATAACAGGGGTTTGTTCTGTAGACAATAGAAAAAAATATAGCTTAAAGGGGCTAATAATTTTGACCTTAAAATGTTTTTAAAAAAAATTTAAAACTGCTTTTATTCTAGCTAAAATAACTAAAAAACTTTCCCCAGAAGTAAAAATATTATAGGTAATACAGTGAAAAATTCCTTTCTCTATTAAACATCATTTGGGAAATGTTTGAAAAAAAAAAAAATCACAGGCAAGCAATTTTGGAGAAATTGATGTTTCCCCAGAGCAGCACGGTGGCGCAGTGGGTAACACAATCGCTTCACAGCAAGAAGGTCGCTGGTTCAAGCCCTGACTGGATCAGTTGGCATTTCTGTGTGGAGTTTGCATGTTCTCCCCGTGTTTGTGTGGGTTTCCTTCGGGTTCTCTGGTTTCCCCACACAAGTCCAAAGACGTGGTATAGGTGAATTGGGTAGGCTAAATTGTCCGTAATGTATGTGTGTGAAAGAGTGTGTATGGGTGTTTCCCATTGATGGGTTGCAGCTAGAAGAGCATCCGCTGCATAAAACATATGCTGGATAAGTTGGCGGTTCATTCCGCTGTGGCGACCCCTGATTAATAAAGGGACTAAGCCGAAAAAAAAATGAATGAATGAAAAAATCACAGGAGGGCTAATAATTTTGACTTCAACTGGATGTCTAGTAACGTTTTATCCACGCATTAGCTGAAATATCATAGACTAAATAATCTTAAATTTTTTAAAAATCATAAGCCGCGCTTCCACAATTGTGCTGAACTGTTCTCAGAAAAGTGTGTTTCTTTGTGAGCCTGGAATGACGCAGCACTATTACAAGGTGTTCTCAGAATTCTAGACACAAGCTGCATTTTCCGCTGCTGATAAAGGAAATCTTTGGAATGAAATAAACATGCATCAGTTGTTGCCCTGGTAAAATAAGTGCAGTGTAAACAGCCAAATGGAAGATGATGAGATATTTCTATTTTTGGAACTTCTTTTTTGTTATGTTTACTTTGTTGAATAACAAAAGGTGTTTGATTCCGCTGTGGAGACCCCTGATAAATAAGGGACTAAGCTGAAGGAAAATGAGTGAATGAATGAATTGATAACAAAATAAATAAATAGTGCTGGAGCAGCACGGTGGCGCAGTGGGTAGCACAATCACCTCACAGCAAGAAGGTTGCTGGTT
Organism: Danio kyathit; assembly: GCA_903798195.1. Classification (NCBI taxonomy): domain Eukaryota; kingdom Metazoa; phylum Chordata; class Actinopteri; order Cypriniformes; family Danionidae; genus Danio; species Danio kyathit. The sequence goes on from LR812520.1 coordinate 21,670,335, forward strand.
GAGCCCCGCCTGGGTCAGTTGGCGTATCTGTGTGGAGTTTGCATGTTCTCCCTGTGTTGGCGTGGGTTTCCTCTGGGTGCTCCGGTTTCCCCCACAAGTCCAAATACATGCGGTACAGGTGAATTGGGTAAGCTAAATTGTCCGTAGTGTATGTGTGAGAATTTGGTGTGTATAACATGGGGCCTCATTCACCAACCATTCTTACGAACAGATTTGTTCTTATACCCCACTTACGCACTTTTCGTGAAGATTCTTATCTAAGAGCTTAATCTACAAACACTCCGCCCAAGTGGAATGCATATTTGAATGATGGTAGTTTGTTGTTTGTTCATAGTCATGTTCAGCTTTGTTCATTATGAGTGAATAAAATTATAGTATTTGAATGTATGCTACACAAGTTAATGAATGTGTAAGTTAAATATAATTTTACAAGTATAAATAAGCTTCGGTTTTCCCCACAAGTCCAAAGACATGCTGTATAGGTCAATTGGGTGGGCTGAATTGTGTGTGTGTGTGTGTGTGTGTGTGTGTGTGTGTGTGTGTGTGTGTGTGTGTGTGTGTGTGTGTGTGTGTGTGTGTGTGTGTGTGTGTGTGTGTGTGTGTGTGTGTGTGTGTGTGTGTGTGTGTGTGTGTTTTTGTGACATATCAGGACACAAATCTGTATAATGACATAGGTATGACACAGGTATTACAAATGGGAACTAAGCCAAAAAGAAAATGAATGAATGAAGTATAAATGAATTATATATATATATTAAATATTGTATCAATCAAATGTAAATTAGCGCACTCTACCAGATACGTTTGGTGCTGTGACAAAATTCCTTCAAATTACAAGTATCAAAGAAGGTCCGGACTCAGTAATTTATTAAATAAATCATAGATCATTATCTTTTCTCCTGTGATTTATTTAACCATGGTCTAAACGCATCTGGTTGTTGAAACCACTTATGTAAATTCAGTCTACTTATAATCTAATGAGAATTAGTTGGCATGTAGATGTATTGTAACTTAAATTCAACAAACAGACCATCAAAATAAAGTGTGACCTGGTAAATTAATATCAAATGTCAACATTGACAAGAAGTACGCATTATGCCTCTGTGAAGGAAATATTAAAGAAAAATATGGTGTTTCATTCACTTAAGGAACGTGTTGTGTTTTTTGGGAGAGTAGGTTATACAGTACACAAATGAATGTAAACCCTTTACGGTTTTGAATGATGTCTTGAAAGTATCTGTACAACAAAAATAGATTAATTTATCCTATATTATTAGTAATTGAGTCTGCCTTCTGTGCTTGTGATGATGTTTTACTAAAGCACAAGTGAAGTACAAAGCCTACTGTAGCTTACATATAAAATCATTTATATGTCAAATAAGATACATAGATTTAACACATTCTCTTTGACATCCACACTTTCCTTTCGCACAGCTTTAGGATGTCATGAACATTTCAGGGGGATTCATTGGAAAAACTATCATTTTCTTTCAGTTAAGAAGAGATCTGATTCACCATTCTTAATTGAAGACTTCTTTTTTTAAAGGCTCATTTTACAAGTCTCCTAGTGTTAAACAGTTGATTTGAACCATCTTTTAATTTATTCAACTGATTTCTTGTTCTGAAAGGGTCACTTTTAGCTTAGCCATTTGACCATGAGCATTTAGTTCAGAAAAGGCTTTGGTAATTTTTCTATTTAAAGCTCGAGTCTGTCAGGAGTGTTCGTTTAAGAACGCAGGTGCAAACAATTCTGATGTATAATAACATGAATCTGGCGTAGATTGTTTTTGGAAGATTCTTAAGAGCAATTTAATGAAACCTTTTAAGAAGATATTGACGAATGAGGCCCACTGGCGTTTATGTATCTACCAAAATTATAGAAGCATGTGATTCTTTTATGTATTTGGGCAAAATCTTTTATTCAACCTTTTTTTTAATCTAGGGAGGAAGTTCAAGACTTTCTTCATGAAATCTACTTCCTTCCTGACCATCCAGAACTGAAAATCATTCACAAGGTCCTTCAGGATTACCGTAAGGTACAACCTAAACAAGCCAATCACAGCAAAATAAACAACTTCAAAGTTGGTCATTTTAAAAGTGCGCAACACATTTTGAATTTTGACTCTTTTATTCAACAGCAAACCTCAAAGAGCACTGACATGCAGGCAGCACTGCAACTGTCCATGCGCGCCGTCCAGCATGAGAATGTAGACGTACGCATCCACGCACTCACCAGCCTGAAGGAGATGATATACAAGAACCAGGTCAGACTCCTAATAAATAAATCTCCTTACCTAGCCGAGAAGTTCATCAGCTTGTTTATTCTTTCTTGAAAAAGTGGTTAAATGTGGTAAAATGATTTTGATATCATTGATGATGAGTGGGAAAATGATTTTGTTGAAGACCGTGAGACTGTACTTCAGTAATCATCATTTTAATGGCAATAACATTGGATTAAAGGGGTAGTTCACCCAAAAAATAAGATTCTGTCATTATTTATTCACCTTCGACTTCTTTCATCTGTTGAACACAAAGGGAGATATACTGAAGAATGTTGGACAGCCATTGACTTCCATAGTATTGTTTTGTTCCTACTATGGATGTCAAATGATGCTCCAACATTCTTCAAAATATCTTATTTTGTGTTCAACAGAAAAAAAGAAATTCAGAATCATTTTAGTGTGAGTAAATGGTGAGTACATCTTCATTTTGGGGTGAACTATCCCTTTAAAAGCAAATTTGTGATTGGCTATGCATCATGTGACAAAGGCCTAAAGGGTGAAATGTGTGTTTTGTTTGTACAGGATGCTCTGCTAAAGCATGTTTTAGACAGTGAGATGGTGGAGCCGGTGATCTCTCAGTTAGTAACGGTGTTGCTGCGTGGCTGTCAGGATGTCAATACTGAAGCCAGGCTTTTGTGTGGAGAATGCTTGGGGGAATTGGGAGCCATTGATCCTGGTCGGCTGGACTTGTCACCAGCTGACACTCAGGGAACTGGCTCCACATTTGTGGTAAGACGTTGCTCGGACAGCGTTGCTGCTGTCTGTATCAGTCAAAATATTGACATTCATGTCGTGAGGGATGCACATTTTCAAGTATATATTTATATACAATTTTAAAAATTAATTACACAGGTTAGTCATTGTACTATACATTTTTTTGTTACTGTGTTAAGATAAGGGAGTATTATGTATGCATGGGCAAGAAACAATAGATTTTTAGTTTAACAAAAATAAATTGCATTTCATTTATATAGTGAAGGTGGGAAATATTAAAACGTATTGCAATGTACTTTCTAATATTTGTCAGCTCTAATGAAAAGTGTATCTTTTTGCTTTTAGAGTGGCATTGATGATCCAAACTTTGCCTATGAGCTGCTGACAGAGCTGACCAGGACTTTTCTGGCTTATGCAGATGACGTGAGAGCTCAAGATGCTGCTGCGTATGCTATGCAGGTAAGGGCTGGGGCACAGTGCATCTCTCTTTTAGACCTAATAAAAATACAATTAAAGACAAAATTATTAGCTTCTGTGAAATTTTTATACTTTTTATACTTTTATATTTTTTTTATACTTATATACATTATGATTGCTGTTTTTATAGATACTAGTATTCAACTTAAATTGCAATCTAAAGGCTTAACTATGTTAATTAGGTAAGTCATTGGTCTACAGTGGTTTATTCTGTTGCCAATCAAAAAAAAACTTTTAAGTTTTTTTATTTTTTATTCGCATTCCAGCCAAACTAAGATGAATAAGACTTTCTCCACTATGCAAAATCTGTTCAGGATCACTATTTCAAAAAGTTTCAAAAATTTCACAGGACCGTTAATGATTTTGCCTTCAATTATATACTGGTTTGCTTAAAACTGCCTAGGTTTTTCTGAGACTCTGATTAGTCAGATGGTTCATTCTTTTGTTACTGGTGTACCACTTATAGTGCATGTTGAAATGCAACATCATTTACTGTTGGCTAATAGAGCCCATCTGCTGAGATTTTGTTAAAAACAAACAAAGGCTTAGAAAATAAGACTTGCAACAAACTGGCAGTTCAGAAAATTGTTTTGGTGAGAACTCAATTTATTATGCTCTTTGATTTTTACAACTCTGCAGACATTTACATGACTCACTACATAAAGTATATTGTACAAAAAGCATAAAAGTCTTTAAATGACATTAAAGGTAAATTATTATATTATAATATTATTTAGTAATATTATTTAACATTTTAAAAATTTTTAACTTGGGGTATTTTGTTTATATTCCACATTTTTGGGGACCTAAAAAGCAACATTTGAAATTGTATGTTTCTTTAAGTTTATCAACAAAATGTGATTTTGTGAAAATATGTTTTTATTTGCACAGTGATATTTTTAACTACTTTGCTGGCATGAGTATTACACTGTTTTTACTTACATTCACAGATCTGAATGAACAGGGATCATTTGAAATCATTGTTGTCTGTACATAAAAACCTTGCAGTTTATTAGTACATTGTTTTCATGTTAACTAACTAAATGTAAAAGCGTTGGTTTAATGGTGAACAATTACATTTCCATTTCAGATAGCAACTGATACTGATAAATTAAGGATTTTCTTATACATGTGACTTAGAAATGTTCAAGTCGTAGATTTGAGAATAGTTAAATTCAGTGGCGTTCTGTTTCAGGAGCTTCTGTCATTATTTGAATGTCGGGAGGGCAGGACCGACTCTTCAGGTCGCCGTCTGTGGAGAAGATTCCCAGAGCAGGTTCAGGAAATCCTAGAGCCACATCTCAACACCAGGTTTGTATATCATCATTTAGAATAAGTTGACTCCATTGACTTTAATTCAAATTCATGTGAATATACCAGACCGGAAAAGTGTTTCTCATGTTACTGCTGCTTACTGACCTGCAAATGTTTATAAGGTGAATGTGTGAGAAAAATAAAAGAGTTCAAAACGTGACCTCACTGTACAGAAATGTAAAACATGCAGCTGATCTTTTCTTTGGTGCTCCTTCTGACAGAACTTTGCAAGCTTAAACTTTTGTGTGACCGAGGCTTACCTATTTGTCATCCTGCTTTTCTGGCCTACATCTTGTGTGCATAAAACGGACTCATTTTATTGATCTGAAGGTATAAGAGCTCTCAGAAGGTGGTGAATTGGTCCAAGTTGAAAAAGCCGATATATCTCAGCAGCCGTGGAAGCAAGTTCTCTGACTGGTCTGCAACATGGGCCGGATATCTCATCAGTAAAGTAAGTGCAAATCCACTCGTTTTCCTGGAATCTCATATATACATAAAAGGCTAATTCTCTCGAATCCATTTTGTGTTGTAGGTTAGACATGAACTTGCTGGGAAAGTGTTCAACTGTTGTAGTTTCATCATAAAGCATGATTATAAGGTGACCATTTACCTGCTGCCGCACATTTTGGTCTATGTGCTGATTGGATGCACTCAGGAGGAGCAGCGAGAGGTACATGTTCAAGCTCTGTTATTTTATATATTCTGTATTCCTAAAACAAGTGTGAGATGTGTCAGGGGAAGCACAGCGTAAGGCTGGGGAATTCATCGAAGGTGATTTTATGCACATTTTGTTAGTAAAGCTGGTTCTATGAAACTGTCAGCATGTGCTTTTAGATGGAGCAGCATTCACTACATGAAAATCACATTCAAAATGGAAATTGATTTAATCAGACGATAATGAAATTGAGATGATTGTTTTGTGATAATGACCGCTGCTAGCTTCACTTTTCCATAAACTGTGGCTTTGTGTAATAAAGGTCGCATGTACAAATAGCACATTTTTAGCATTTCAGCAATATCAAAACATTTGTATGAAATCTGCATTAACTAAATTAAATCGAGAATTTAATTGAATCGATAGTTTGTGAATTGGGACCTTTAAACTCTAGTAAACCATATTAAAAGTGGCAATCATGTGTGTGTCCTGTAGGTGACTGAAGAGATCATGGCTGTCCTGAAGGAGGGTGACCCTCGGTTAGTGCGACTGCAGGAAAACGCCTCCAGTCTGAGTCAGCTCAGTACACAGACAGTCTTTTCTATGCTGGATCATCTCACTCAGTGGTCCCGCCACAAACTGCAGACCTTGAGCACCAACAAGCGGACAGGAAAAAATGCCAGAGAACAGCCACAGGCTACAGGTAATATAGTGACACCTGTGGTCATTAAATGAATTGATTTTCCTTGCTGAAATATTCCAAGTTCTTGCCAAGAACATTCAAACCCTGTGAGCTGCTTAACAGTCTTTTGTGATATGATTAAGTGATGGAACATCTTTTTTGTTTCCTTACATGCTGTTAGCAATAAAAGTGATTAATTCATGTAAATTCTTTTAATTCTATTTAATTTTTAACATTATGAATGAAAATAGATAATTTTTTCTTAACCCACGTGTCACTAATCTAACTAAATATATTATGCCAAACAAATTCTACACAAATCTTTCATACTGCAATAATATTGTGGGATTATTGCAAGTGCAGTAAAACTGTGAAATATACACTCACCGACCACTTTATTAGGTACATCTTATTAGTACCTGGTTGGAACCCTTTTTGCCTTCAGAACTGCCTTAATCCTTTGTGGCATAGATTCAACAAAGTACTGGACATAATCCTCAGAGATTTTGGTCCATGTTGACATGATAGCATCACACAGTTGCTGCAGATTTGTCAGCTGCACATCCATGATGCGAATCTCCCATTTCACCACATCCCAAAGGTGCTCTATCGGATTGAGAACTGGTGACTGTGGAGGCCATTTGAGTACAGTTAACTTATTGTCATGTTCAAGAAACCAGTCTGAGATTATTCTCACTTAATGACTGCCACGTTATCCTGCTGAAGTAGCCATCAGAAGATGGGTACACTGTGGTCATAAAGAAATGGACATGGTCAGCAACAATACTCAGGTAGGCTGTGGCATTGACACAATGCTCAATTGGTAATAGTGGGCTCAAAATGTGCCAAGAAAATTTTCCCTACACCATTACACCACCACCAGCAGCCTGAACCATTGATACAAGTCAGGATGGATCCATGCTTTCATGTTTGTTAATGCCAAATTCTGACCCTACCATCCGAATGTCGCAGCAGAAATCGAGACTCATCAGACCAGGCAACGTTTTTACAATCTTCTATTGTCCAATTTTGGTGAGCCTGTGCAAATTGTAGCCTCAGCTTCCTGTTCTTAGCTGCCATGAGTGGCACCCAGTGTGGTGTTCTGCTGCTGTAGCCCATCTGCCTCAGGGTTCGACGTGTTGTGCATTCAGAGATGCTCTTCTGCATACCTCGGTTGTAACGAGTGGTTATTTGAGTTACTGTTGCCTTTCTATAAGCTGGAACCAGTCTGGCCATTCTCCTCTGACCTTTGGCATCAACAAGGCATTTGCGACCACAGAACTGCTGCTCACTGGATATTTTCTCTTTTTTGGACCATTCTCTGTAAACCCTAGAGATGGTTGTGCGTGGAAATCCCAGTATATCAGCAGTTTCTGAAATACTCTGACCAGCCCATCTGGCACCAACAACAATGCCACATTCAAAGGCACTTAAATCACCTTTCTCCCCCATTCTGTTGCTCGGTTTAAACTGCAGCAGAGCGTCTTGACCATGTCTACATGCCTAAATGCATTAAGTTGCTGCCATGTGATTGGCTAATTAGAAAATTACGTTAACAAGCAGTTGGACAGGTGTACCTAATAGAGTGGCCAGTGAGTGTATATCTATATTTAAAGATTATATAATATATATATATATATATTATATCTAATTTTTTTTAAAAGTTTTTATTTAAAAAAAAAAAGAGCTTAATGACCTTCACAAATCATTATACCATGATCGTCAGGCAACATGTATTATTATTTATTTTTATTATTAATAGTTTCTCTCACAGTTCTTGACTAGAATGTATGTACTAGAATGCAACACCACAATTTTGCATTTTGAAATTGTACTATGATGCATAACATCAATTAAATAAAAAAATAAATAAAAGTATTAACTTCTTCCAAAAACGACAAAAACATACTGAATAATATTGAATATTTGTTTCATTTTTTTTAATAGCTGCAATTAAAATTTTTTTTTTTTAATAACAAGCCAGGTAATCCAGGAATATTGCTTGGATTAATGGCTTTTGTTTGTTTGAAAGTCTATATTACATCCTATAATATCTTTTGTATTAGTTAATCTCTTTTTCTTTGCTGCAAGTATGTCTGACTATTTCTTCTTCCTCATAGGCCCAGAGAGCAGCGAGTATCAAAGTGTAGTAGCTTTCCTCAACAGTATTCCTCAGGATGTGCTGGCCAAGGCCTCCTTCCGCTCCAGAGCTTACACTCGTGCCGTCATGCACTTTGAGTCCTTTATCCGGGAGAAGAAGCAGAACATTCAGGACCATCTTTCATTCCTACAGGTCTAACCACTCCACAGATTTAAAAATAAAAATGTGTTGCATCCACATTATTTCTATTATTACTTATTAAATTACTTGTCTAGAAATCATATAAGCTCTTATTTTTTTCCAAAATGGTCTAATTTTTCAAGTCCCCTAGAGTTAAACAGAGTTTTACTTACTGAGTTTTAATAATTTTTGAATCCATTTAGCCGAAGGACAAAAATCAAACTCAAGACATGATGAGATTATTCATAGAAGATACAGTGTTGGATACATAAGACTTACTCATAGACTTCTACTCAAGGGAAAAGTTGAAGCAAAATGCCAATATTGTTATACAGTAGCAACCGCAACTTTCAAACATACTTTTGTAATGCCCTATTTTTAGTGTTATCAGACAATTTTTATCTGGAGAGTCCTTAAAGGGCCACGAAACCCCCTGTCTCAGCAGGGTGTTTTCACACCTCTGTTTTGAAAAAAGTCAGGAAAGTTGGGCGTGTCCAGCTCTGGGAGTGTGGGAGTGTCGGGGGAGGGAAAGAGGATAAGATTTTGCATAGAAGGGAGTTAACATTTGGGCACGCGCTAAGTTTGACAGGAAAAACAAACACACAGAGGCTGATTTGATACGGCGAATAAGAGAAAAAAATCCTCCGCATTTCTCTGTAACTTATGTACTCGGAAGGTAGCATCAGAAAGCCGTGTGTGTATAGACTATCCTGTCACAAATTGCAGCGAAAATCCTGCACGACGGGAATAGTTTGTGTTTACATGTTTACACTCGGAGAGCAGCATTTAAACAAAGGTCAGTTCACTGCAAACACTTACCAAATCTGTAGACAGACAATCAAACTGGAGCTGTGTCTTTTTATTAAAATTAGACGAGCGACAAATCCGGATTTCACCATTTCCAGATGAGAAAAAGCTCTCGGGTAAAAAATGTTCCTTACAAACGCGTTTCTGTTGCGTGTCGCGTGCACTGTAATCCACACGTGAGTCCAGCAGCTCTCTCATAAAGGGAAAATGAAAACAAAACCTTCGTTGCAACACACTAATAACACCTACGAATTTTGTCTTGAAATTCTTGTACTTTTACTTGTTTTGGCAACACAACGTGGCGTCTCTCTTCCGTCTGTACGGTGTAAACTGGTAAACAGTCTCCGGAGCTATCGTGCATATTAATGAAGTTTCACGTCATACACAATAGAGCGCGCTGATTGGTTTGAAGCACGTCTTTCTCATGAATTAATACTGCACACTCAGATACATAAGAACGTCCTAGAAAAGACAGACAGCCACTCTCCAGCTGGATTTACACCTAAGTATCTCATGGTCGTGACGCAGCTTCAAAAATTCGTTTCAAACCGGAAGAACGAATTTGCTCAAAATAACGCAAAAACAACCAATTTTCACTTTTTAGTGCAATATATGTGTCCTAATAGTGTTTATAGCAGCGTGGGACACATATATGACTGTCAACAGCTCAAAAAATGTGTTTTGGTGTTTCGTGACCCTTTAAAGGAAGTGTATTTAAATGTGAATCCTTCAAAAAATGTACAATTGTTTATCAAAAGTAAATCTTAAAATATAAAGTTTTAGTTCTTGTATCTTATTTTATTTATCATTTATTGTTGTTAATTTATGTTTTTTTTTATTATAAACACTTTTTATTATTGAAATGTGTTTTTTATAAATATGTTTGTAATTTTTTTACATACATTTGACAGAAAATGAAAAAATTGCTGAAATGGCAATAAAATCAAATCTCTTTCTCAATTCAGCCAACCTCTTGGTCTGGCAGAAACACTTTTAGCTTAGCTTAGCTTAGCATAAATAATTGAATCGGATTAGACCATTAGCATCTTGCTCACAATTAAAAAAAAAAAAAGAGTGATAATTTTCTTTTTTTTTTACTTTTCTTTTTAAAACTTGAAAACAGCCAACGAATTGGTAATGGTTCTAATCTAATTATTACATAGTTAACCTATTTAACATTATTAAAAGTAAATATAAAAGCTGTGACGTCGAAAAAATAGAAACTGTTTCTAAAATTGAAATTTTACGAAAATTTCACACATTGCTGTCACAGATGGTTAGGACAACCTTGTTTTAACATTAAAAAGATACTCCTTATTTACGGCACCTCATCATATTTAGTTGGTGGTATGATAATCAAGGAACTTTGCTGTGTATCATGACTGCAGCAGGCACAATGATATTACCTTTAACTCTAGGTGACTTGTAAAAAAGTGGAGTGTTCAATAAAGGTTTGTTTTTAAGACCTGTCTGTTTTGCTGGCCCTCTTCTAGACTTTGTATGCGGCCATGCATGAGCCTGATGGAGTGAGGGGTGTCAATGCTCTGAGGAAAGAGGAGCCGTCATTGAGAGAGCAGATCCTGGAGCATGAGAGCATCGGGCTACTGCGTGAATCCACCGCCTGCTATGACCGAGCCATCCAACTCGAGCCAGACCAGGTCAGCATCACTTATTCCTGGAGAAATCCTTGTAGAAACTGCCAAATTCAGATTGGTGTGTGTTTTGGGTGGCAAAACAGACTCAAAGCCAGACTCAGGGTGACCTGTAAACTACAAGTGCACTTTCAAGTATGGTAATATTTAAGGCTGCATGACATTAAAAAAATCTGGCATTGAGATGTTTAGTTTTTCTGCTATACTGTATATGTTATATTAATACAGTTTCAACAGGTGATGTGAATAGCTCTTTTTTTGAAAGAATTAATCAATTTAGACTGATTGGAATGAATCTGCATTTAATATAATAAGCAAATTACAATCATAGATAAATAAAATAGAGCAAAGTGACATAAACAGAGAATTATGGTTTTCTGTGGAAATAGTATTCGGGTACAGAAATTGAATAATCAGATGTAAAATAGCACTGCATAGTCTTCATAGTATTAATAATTCAATAATGTTAATGTTTGTTGAGGTTTCAAATGGTAAGATTACTGAGTAATCCACATTCAATCAACACATACCTGATTTAAATGTGTTCACATGCACCTCTTGTGACCACCAGTGTTCAGACTTTCTCAAGCCTCAACTTTCTGCAGTTTAGTCATGTTTTTCATTACTTTTGCGAGATTTATTGAATAAACCCAGTGTAATGCTGCTTATGACCTAGCAGGAAAGCATATGAATAAGGATATGGGTGGCCACTTTTCAATGTAATCAGTGTGTTTTTTTGCACAGTGCAGGGAAGTATGAATGCCTTGTTTAGGTACACTTTCTTAATGCACTTCCAATAATGGTCACATTTGAGCGAAAAGTAGCACGATACTTTATAATTTCTTACTTTCACTTTCTTTTTTCTGAATGCAGCTTGTCCATTATCATGGAGTCATGAACTCTATGTTGGGCCTCGGTCAACTCTCCACAGTAATAACTCAGGTCAATGGAGTTCTGGCAAGCAGGTAAATGTACCTATGTAAACTATATCCGCATAAATGTCAGTACATTAAAGAAATAATAACTTTCCATTCATACTAAGAATCTGATATTGTCAGGCAAAGTTTGTGCGTTTAAAAGATGCTATATATTTTTGATGATATATACAGAACCATTCGCCCCCCTTTGAATTATTATTATTTTTTTAAACATTTCCCAAATGATGTTTAACAGAGCAAGGAAATTTTCACAGTACAGTATGTCTGATAATATTTTTTTTTCTGGAGAAAGTCTTATTTGTTTTATTTTGGCTAGAATAAAAGCAGTTTTTAATTTTTTTAAAAACATTTTAAGGTCAAAATTATTAGCCCCTTTAAGCTATACGTATATAACTTGCCTAATTACCCTAACCTGCCTAGTTAAGCTAATTAACCTAGTTAAGCCTTTAAATGTCACTTTAAGCTGTATAGAAGTGTCTTGACATATCTAGTCAAATATTATTTACTGTCATCATGGCAAAGATAAAATAAATCAGTTATTAGTAATGAGTTATTAAAACTATTATGATTAGAAATGTGTTGAAAAAAATCTTCTCTGCATTAAACTAAAAGTGGGGAAAAAAATAAACAGGGGGGCTAATAATTCTGACTTCAACTGTATATTTTAACTGTATATGTATGCATGTATGTGTATGTGTGTATATAAGTTTCTCCTACTCACCAAAGCTGCATTTATTAAATCAAAAACACAGTACAAATTGTAAAATTGTGAAATGTTATTACATTATAAAATAACTGTTCAAAAGTAGTTTATAATTTAATAATTTGTTCCAGTGATTTTAACGATGAATTATCAGCTTCATTACTTAGTCTACAGAGTCATATGATCCTTCAGAAATCACTCTAATATTACCTATTATTATTATTCATTCATTCATTTTCTTTTCGGCTTAGTCCCTTTATTAATTCAGGGTTGCCACAGTGGAATGAACCGCCAACTTATCCAGCACATTTTTACGCTGCGGATGCCCTTCCAGCTGCAACCCATCTCTGGGAAACACCCACACACAAACTCATTCACACTCATACACTACGGACAATTTAGCCTACCCAATTCACCTATAGTGCATGTCTTTGGACTGTGGGGGAAACCGGAGCACCCGGAGGAAACCCAAGTGAATGCAGGGAGAACATGCAAACTCCACACAGAAACGCCAACTGACCCAGCCGAGGCTTGAACCAGCGACCTTTTTGCTGCGAGGCAACAGCACTACCTACTGCGCCACCACGTCGCCCTTATTATTATTATTATTATTATTATTATTAATGTAATAGTAATAAAAGCAATGATGACTGGAGTAATCATTTAATTTGATATTACATACAATAAGAAAGCAGTTATTTAAAATTAATAAATATTTAACAATTTACCAATTTTTTTTACATTTAATAAATGCCGCCTCGATAAACAGAGTAATTTTCTTTAAAAAATAAAAACATGAAAAAATAAAACGTACCCAAAACTTTTGAACGGTTGTGTATTATTTTTATTGTAGTGTGGATTAAAAAGTCATCAATTTATCAAAAGCAATGACTGTCCTTTGCCCGCTTTGTGCTATTCACCTTTACAATATTGTTAAAATTAAATGTTACTTGTTTCCCAGTGTTGAGTTGTGGCTGGAAGGGCATCCGCTGCATTAGACCCCTAAATAAGAGGACTAAGCCCAAAATAAAATTTAATGAATTACTTTGTAAAATCCTCATGTCTAATTTATGCAAAGATGACAAAATTGTCCTGGCCTGGGATTGCTTTTCTGTTACAAAACTCTTTCTGTGGCTCTAAGGCTTTGCTTTTTTGACACGGAAGTCCCCTTCATATTCTCTCTTTATTATTATGTCAGTTTAGATGACCATGAGTAAAAATATAAACATTGAAGATTATTATTGTAATATAGTGTCTTAGTTGAATTGTTTATTATTATGGTAAACGCTGTAAAGCTGCTTGCTTAAACGCAGTCTACTGTATAAAGTATGGGTGGGGGTAAACATCGATACACTATAGTATCACAATATTTTTAGATGCAGTATTATATAAATATGTGAATGCTTATATTGATAATGTTTTTATTATATTATTTGGTTGAATATTAAAGTCGATTTTTTTTTAAGGTCCATTTTAGCAGATGATGGGATTTAAATATTATTTCTCTGCTGAGTGAGGACACCTGGAATAAAAATTGTGGCACTGCAGAAATGTGCACACAACATTCATTTATTAATTCATTGATTCATCTATTCATTTTACTGCGGCTTAGTCCCTTTATTCATCAGGGGTTGCCACAGCGGATTGAACCGTCAACTTATCCAGCATATGTTACATACAGCGGATGCCCTTCCAGCTGCAACCCATCACTGGGAAACATCCATACACACTCATTCACACACACAATCATACACTACGGCCAATGTAGTTTATTCAATTCACCTATAGCGCATGTCTTTGGACTGCGGGGGAAACCAGAGCACCCGGAGGAAACCCACGCCAGCATGGGGAGAACATGCAAACTCTACACAGAAATGCCAACTGACCCAGCTGGGACTCCAACCAGTGACCTTCTTGCTGTGAGGCGACAGTGATAACCACTGAGCCACCGTGTCACCCCGCACACAACATTTAAGATGTTTAAGGTTTAAGATGTTAAGGTTTTCATCAGTGTTGTTCAGTTTACTTGACAATCCCTTATTTATTCCAAAAAAGGGCCATGTAAGCAAAAGTGATGTGAGTTTTATTTAACTAGAGTACCACATTTTAGAGCTTGTGCAATCATAACAACATCCCTGGAATCAAATTCTTTCTTCGCTACTGTTTTCTCAATGCTGTCATTTTAGCTGTATGTTTATTTTTTGATCTGGAGGAATTCTCAGCAGACGTTTTAACTATATAGAGATATTTTGTGCAGGCAAACGAGAAAAAAAACATCAACAGATTTTTAGATGTTTCATGATTGCATATCCTCAGTAACCCTGTTTTCTTACACAACTTTATGATTTGTGTTTTTCTACAACTTTAAAGGGTTAGTTCACTCAAAATTGAAAATCCTCTCATCATTTTCTCACTCTTCACTTGTTCCAAACCCGTCTGACTTTTTTTCTTCTGTTGAACACAAAGGAAGATATTTTGAAGAGAGCTAGAAACCTGTAACCACTGACATGTATATTATTTGTTTTTCCTACTATAGAAGTTTCCAACGTTTTCAAAATATCTTTTGTGTTTAACAGAAGAAGTAAAGGGGGTTAGTAATGAGTACATTTTAATTTTTGGGTGAACTATCTCTTTAATTCTCTTGCAAGGCCTCGATGGAAGTCTGATCTGAATGCCTATCGAGTGGAGGCTGCATGGAAGCTGTCAAAATGGGACTTAGTTGAAGACTATCTTGCTTCTGGTAACGTTTTATTGATTGTTGTTTCTGGAAATAGAAGTATATGTTTTTATTTGTATTTTTTTCTCAGTTATTCTCATTTCTGTTTTCTAGACTGTAAGTCTAGCACGTGGGGTGTCAGACTTGGCCAAATGTTGCTGGCTGCCAAGAAGCAAGATTCAGAAGCGTTATATGAAAAGCTGAAAATAGCCAGGAAAGAACAGGTCGTCCCTTTATCAGCCGCCAGTTTTGAGTGTGGCACCTATCAGAGAGGATATGAGTACATAGTCAGGTAATCTAGGGGTCCACCATTTTTGAAAATGTTTACACCTGATATGTAGAAAGAAAAACATCAGTGTGTGCACATCTAGGAATAACTTAAAGGCAGGTCCTCGATCAAGCCAAGCACAATAGAAAAAGTAAAAAATGGGCACACTGCTCTCAAAAGGCAAATTTAATTGGACAACGTTTCATCAGGTCACACCGGAAACACAAGAGAACTGAAGATACAGTCAAACTCTAGACATCACACTTGCAAACAATGATCACCCCAATTAACCAATGAGTTAGTAAATAAGAAAAATACACAAGCCGAAACAAACAGAAAATGACTACAAGAAACATTTATATATGCACACACACATACATACATACATACATACATACATACATATAGTAAACATATATAATTATAACAAATATTTCAAGTCAAAATCCAAATTCAAACCTGAATTGTAACATGCTGAAATGTGTTTTGGACTGTGCTGTTGTGTCTCAGGCTACACATGCTGTGTGAGTTGGAGCATGTTTTCACGGAGCTGCAGAAGGAAAGCTCAGAAGCTGGTAGATCGAAGAAACCTGAGCCCAAACTCAACTGGGACGCCCACCTGCTCATGACCCAAAACTCATTCAGAGCCAAAGAACCTGTCCTGGCCCTGCGGAGAGCCCTTCTCAGCCTCAGCAAAGGGTATGAGCATGTGTTACTTCTGTTCAGTGAACTATTTCAGTGCAAAATATATTTCACTGAAAATAACAATAATGATCACACTTTTTTACAAAAACAATCACAAATTATAACAGATGCAGAAATAATTTTTAATATACAGACAGTTCAGCAAACAATAAAAATGGTGGACCGTGTTTACATGGACACCTTTTGCTTAATTGACATTATAACATTCTGATTAATGTGTCCAAACATAATGTTTACATGGACGCTATATAAAGCAATAGGGTTTGCATTAAAGGGACAGTGTCATTATCAACATGTTCAAAGCCACAAAAAATGTTTAAAACCACATTTAGGGAGAGTAAATGGTGAGGTAATTTTCATTTAGGGTCGCTTTAATGTCACAGACTGCATGAACTGAAGGTAAAGGTGGAAATGGTTTTCAAACAATTAAAGAATAAAGGTGTAGCATTATAAAATGTAATTTCCCCATCCTATACATTAGCATGTGCCCAATTTATTATAGTTTAATTTATTCAGTCAGTGTAATAGTAGTTTATATACCAACAAATACACACAGTGAAGTCTCAGATTATTTTATTAATTGTAAATTAAAACATAATACTTTGCCACTCTCATTCAGACCATTAGGTTTTATCCATTTGTCAGCAAGACTTTAATCATTTTAAATATACAGTAATACCTATTAGTATGATAACATAAATATATTATATTATTTATATGATTGTGATTAATCGAAAAGTAATCGAAGTAATTGAAATCAACATTCAGAACATATAATCGATCAAATTTTTCCAGGTCAATATTTTCAATTACTTTCGGGTATGCACAGGGATGGTCCGGCGCAGCCTTTACGTGGTTGCATACCTGCGCACCTCTCAAAAAATGTTACTACTGCATTGATGATGATCGGAAACTGCGACAGAGATTCCTTGAGACGGCATATTTTCCATTACAATAAAATTATTATTTACATTAAAATATTTGTTTACAGAAGATTCAAGAAATGCACTGTTTAAAATATTATTTCCAGGATATACAAGAGTTATTTTATTTAGAAGAGATGCTGCTTATTTTCTACTTTTAATGTGAAAAACATAATAATAATAATAATAATAAAAAACAATTTAATTCCAAAAGGGCAAATTATTTATTTACTTTTTTTTTAATAAGAAAAAGTGTCTGTTTGTTTTAGGCAGTGTCTGTTTTAATTTTAGTTGTTCAACATTAAAGTTCAATAAATAATCAAAGATAGTAGATAGTCTGTGTTTCCTTTATATATTTTAAAATCAGGTATTGCACCCTTCATTCAAAAATCTCTCACTTGTAATATGTGAGCATATTTACTGTACAAAACTGTTCAGTGAACTATGAGGGCAAAAAAATAAAATAAATAAATAAAATAATCGTTCATTAATCGTAATCAAGTTAAAATGTTACGTTAATCCAGATTTTGATTTTAGGCCGAATCACCCAGCCCTACATAAATACATCTGCTACACCGAATGATGATGGAGCATTATTTATATCATAACTTTTTATTTTCAGAAGGTTATTTAAACATTTAAGAAGACACCTTACTTGTATTGAATATGTTTTCTATGTGCATAAAATCAATTTTGTATAATTAATTTAATGCAGACACCAAAATGGGAAGTCCCCATAAGATGTGTGTACTATCCATAGTACTGCTTTAATTCCTTAAAAAAACTGACTTTCAATTGATAATAATAATAATAACAATAATACAACAGCAGTTAGATATGTTTACTCAATTTGTTCTGTTTGTTTTTAATGAACTAACACGCATTTCATTGTCGGTAAAAAAATAAAATCTCAGTATTTTTTCATATCTTCCGATGGTCTGTGACTTTAAACCTTAAAGTCACAGACCATTGAAAGATATGGAAAAATATTGATATTTTACCATTGGAAGGTATAGAAAATATTTAGATTTGATCCTTGCCAATCATTTAATATCTTGCATGACAGCCATTCACTTTCATTGAATGACGGTAATAATAAATGACTCATTGTATGTAAGTGACATGTTTCAAAAGACAAAATGAAATTTGATAGAGCGTTTGTTACTGTGGTGCAGGTCTTCGTGTGAGGAACAGGTTGGCGAGTGCTGGCTTCAGAGTGCTCGTGTGGCCAGAAGAGCTGGACATCATCAGACGGCCTTCAACGCGCTGCTCAATGCAGAGAACTCCCACCTCTCTGAGCTCTTCGTCGAGAAAGCCAAATGGCTCTGGTCAAAGGTTCAGCAACTAAAATGTGTTGCTTATATCAAATTTGATGTTTGACAGGGTCTCTTTTCCTTTGATGAAATCTAGTTATAAGCAGGGTGCTCAAACTTTTTGAAAGTATTTTAAAGCACTAGAATTTTAGACATATTGTCAAGTCAAGTCCAACTTTATTTATAGAGCACTTTACAAACACAGAAGTGAGCCAAAGTGCTGTACAGAAATTATACGACAAAATAGGCATAATAGTCTATAAAATACAATATAAAATATAGCTAAACTACCTAAAAAGGCACGTGAATTCAAATAACCAGGTATTAAGATCAGGTGTCAAATGTCAACGAAAACAAAAGAGTTTTAAAAGCTGATTTAAATGAGAACACAGAAGATGCCTGTCTAATGGGCAGCGGCAAATCATTCCAAAGTCTAGGACCCACAATAGCGAAAGCACGATCCCCTCTAAGCTTATGCTTTGTTTTTTGGCACAATCAGGAGAAGCTGATCAGCTGACTTGAGAGAACAAGTGGGCTTATAGGGGTGTATCAGCTCAGAGATATAAGGTTGGGGCAAGACCATTTAGAGATTTAAAAACACATAAAAGAATCTTTAACTGTTTTAAAATGAACTGGCAACCAATGAAGCGAAGCTAACACGGGGGAAATATGATCATATTTGCGAGTACCAGTTAACAGGCATGCTGCAGCATTTTGCACCATTTGCAAACAGGCAATACCTGCAATACCTGACCTGCTACTCCCCACATTACAGTAATCTAACTGAGTGGTCACAAAATCATGGATCACTGTCTCAAACTGTTGTTTTGATATATATTGTTTTATTTTTGCTAGTCGCCTAATTGAAAAAAAGCTAGATTTAACTTCCGATCTAATTTGATTGTCAATGGATTCAAGGCCTGTAAAGAACTTAAAAACAAACATAGGTCCTTGAAAATGATTGAATTAAATTCATAGTGAAATTTATGTTGTTATTTCAACAATTGTACTGTGCTACTGTCAAAAACAGACTGAAAAAAAGGATTCATTCTTAATTCAGGGTATCTGCGGGGTCTTAAAAAGTCTTAAATTTCATAAACAATTTTAGGCCTTAAAAAGTCTTAAATTCACTGAAATATTGTCTTGTATGTTTTAAATAATTTCAAACGGATCTTAATTTTCCTTTGTTTATGTAAAGCTACCCAATCAATCCAAAACACATCCAGTCACCAACAACACATCTCAATAAAACCTTTAGCAAAACTACTTATAACCAATATTATAACTCTAGTCTGTTGTGAAAACATTTAGTTTTTGTTGAACAAAAATGGATGTATACAACTAAGGTCTGCTTGTTTTGACACATTGTTTAAAATATGTGACTGAGAAATTACTGATTAGATTTTGTTTTCTGCTGGGCCATTAAAAAATCTTTAGTGTCTAGCCCTATTGAAGTCTGAAATCTTCATAGTCTTACAAAGGTCCTAAAAAGTCTTAAATTTGACTGCAGAAATCCTGTAATTTACATTTTAATCCTGTACTAGAACTATGAAAAATAATGCTAATTTTATTTTAGAATCAGCATTTGAATATTACTAGCATTAAATTCAACACATTTTTATTTATTCTTTGAACATGACTGTTTAAAATCATCATCACTCGTGCATTTTTTATGTAAATATTAAGTGCAGGTGAAATGTACAATAAGGACTTATATGGTGATATAGGTGCTGGGGGTGTAAATATTGCTTGATTTAAAATGTAAAAAGTCCTTGAAAGTCTTTGAATCTGCTGTTCATGAAAAATTGGGAACCCTGTATAAGGAACAATGCTGTTGTTTTTTAGGGTGATGTGCATCAGGCTCTGATAATCCTGCAGAAAGGAGTACAGCAGTGTTTTCCTGATGACCAGACGATCACAGACCCCAAGAGAATCCAGGTCAAGGGAAACGCCATGCTGCTGGTGGGCAGATACATGGAGGAGACTGCCAACTTTGAGAGCAATGCTATTATGAAAACCTATAAGGTATTTCAGTCAGTCACAAATGAAGACAAATGTCAATACTGGAGTCCGATTCATCAGATAGTGTCTTCTGTTGTTTTTATTACAGGATGTCACGAATCTGTTGCCAGAATGGGAGGATGGAAACTTCTACCTGGCCAAATACTACGACAAGGTGATGCCTATGGTCACTGACAACAAACTGGAAAAACAAGGCAACCTCATCCGTTATATTGTCACTTATTTTGGAAAGTAAGATGTTTTCTTTTGATAATGTTTGTATTGTGATTTTATTCAGCAATTCTGAAAAGTTTACAAAAACATCATTTAGTAAGTTTTTAGTAATAGTAAGTAATTTAGTTCGTTTTTAGTAATAGTTAAATTTTATATGTGCTTTTATTTTAGTATTATTATTTTAATATAGTTGTGTTTTGTGTGAAATACTTCCTTGGCAAGTAGATTTTTTTTGTTTTACTTTGTAACATGATTTTCTTTTAAATAAAATAAATTATTTAACCCTCCTGTTGACTTACAGGTTCAAAATAAAAAATAAAAATAATCTATTTTCATGATTTTTTTAAATTAAGGCTGTACATATTTAGGGTACACTGGTTGTCCTTTGGTCCAATTTTTACCCGCCAGCTATAAAACCATTTTTTACCATGAAAACTACTGTCTCACACAGGCACACACACACACACACCCAAACACGCACAATAAGAATCTGCTGCTTTAACCTTTCTGAATACTCTCTTGCTAAAATGTTTTACATTCATGCAGGTACATTGAGCATTAGAAAATATGCCACTTTACTTTAGTCAAAAACAAGTGGTGACTTCTGATTAAACATTGATGAAAAACTCCAGAGTGGTGAGGGAAAACCTAGATATGCACAGAGTTTGTTTCATCGTGTGAAATAGATTTGAGGATTAAAATTAAATTTCGATTCTTTATTTTAGAGGTTTCATGAAGGTGGGTAATTTTTGACCCAAAGGTCAAACAGTTTATACATAATTTTAGACAACAGGAGGGTTATGTTTTATGGTTTTAGTTTTAGGTAACTTGAATTTGTTGTGTGAAAGTTAGAGACAGGGATGCTTGATTTGCTTGTTTCAGAGCTTTGCAGTTTGGCAATCAGTACATCTATCAAGCCATGCCAAGAATGCTGACGTTATGGCTGGACTTTGGTGCCAAAGTTTATGAATTTGAAAAAGGTAAGGCACAAAAATAGCTTATGTAGTGTATGTGAAAATTAAACAATTAAAATATTCACTTGCAAATAGTACACAGTACAGCAATATACAGTATTGTAACATTTTAAATCATCAATGGTGTGTGTTGACCAGCCAATTTTTTTTAAAAATAATGCTTACATTGGCTTACTAAGCCATTATAAATGCATTTATAAATCTTTAATATTCCTTTAATTTTCTCTTAGACATTAATTGTAAACCAACTGAAAGCCTTTACACGCCTAATTGAAGCCTTTACAAACACTCCAAAGCAAATCCTTTAAAATTAAATGTTCGTTGCGGAATGAAAAATAAAAGTATACAACAACTAAACATTATTGTGGCATTAACTATAACCAACATCTATTATATAATTATAAGTCAAGCCTAAAGGAATCTATTCATTGCAAAACTGAAACTAACAGTGTGAGAAATACAGTTAAATAGATGAAAATTCTCACTTCATTTACTCATCCTCCACTTGTTACAAACAGGTTGAGTTTCTTCGTTGAACACAAAACAACACATTCTGAAGAATATTGGATAAACTGCTGTGGACTTCCATCCTACTTTGGGTGTTCATGTTTTTTTCAACAATCAACAGAATTATCCCAAATGTTTTAAAGATGTTTAAAGGGCCATGAAACCCCCCTGTCTCAGCAGGGTGTTGTCACACCTCTAGTTTGAAAAAAGTCAGGAAAGTTGGGCGTGTCCAGCTCTGGGAGTGTGGGAGTGTTGGGGGAGGGAAAGAGGGTAAGATTTGCATAGAAGGGAGTTTCCATTTGGCCATGTGCTGATCACAGGCAAAAGAAACACAGAGGCTGATTTCATACCGCATGGCCAATGGGAGAAAAAAAAATCCTCCGCATTTCTCTGTAACTTATGTACTCGGTAGGTAGCGTCAGAAAGCCGTGTGTGTATAGACTATCCTGTCACAAAATGCGGAGAAAATCCTGCACAACGGGAATAGTTTGTGTTTATATGTTTACACTCGGAGAGCAGCATTAGCGGATCTTTCAGTCTATAATATTGTACTGTAATATTGCAGTGATATTAACATACTGTAAACTTAGTAACTAAATCATTTTGACTGAGGTATGTCTTTAAAAACTAATAAAGCACTGCTGACAATACGACAAACTTTGCAATCTGGGTTAAACAAAGAACACTGCACACACTTACCTAATCTGTAGCGACAGGACAATCAAACTGGAGCGGTGTCTTTTTATTAAAAGGAGACGAGCGGCAAATCCGGATTTCACCATTTCCAGATGCGAAAAACTCTCGGGTAAAAATGTTCCTTACAAACGCGTTTCTGTCGCGTGTCGCGTGCACTGTAATCCACACGTGAGTCCAGCAGCTCTCTAGAGGGAAAATAGAGGGAAAATGAAAACAAAACCTTGTTGCAGCACACCGACGACCCATGTCTCCAAATTCTTGTTCTTTCACTTGTTTTAGCAACACAACGTGGCGTCTCTCTGCCGTCTGTACAGTGTATACAGTCTCCGGAGCTATCATGCATATTAATGAAGTTTCACGTCATACACAATAGAGCGCGCTGATTGGTTTGAAGCACGTCTTCTCATGAATTAATGCCGCACACTCAGATACGTCAGAATGTGCTCGAAAAGACAGACAGCCACTCTCCTGGCTGGATTTACCCCTATGTATCTCATGGCCGTGACGTAGCTTCAAAAATTCGTTTCAAACCAGAAGAACGAATTTGCTCAAAATAACGCAAAAACAACCAATTTTCACTTTTTAGTCCAATATATGTGTCCTAATAGTGTTTATAGCAGCGTGGGACACATATATGACTGTCAACAGCTCAAAAAAAGTGTTTTGGTGTTTCGTGACCCTTTAAATCCAGAGACATAAGCTATTTTAATTAGTGACATGAACTGGATACTGTGTTGTCATGAAATGATAATGACATTGGCAGCCCTCGATTTCTGGTTTGGTGTTATAAAAAAAACTAGGAAACACCAAAGACTTTAATATGTTGTGTTTTTTTTTTTACACTGTCACTGCACAGAGCAGTGTTTAGTATGATAAAACATCGCTGCTTCTTCTCCACATGATCATGTCCAGAATAAACTGAAGCGCTTGACTGTGGCGTAATGAAAGTTCATCGCACTCATCTCTCATCAGCAGTTGCTTCAGCAATCTTGTTTCGCTTTGACAGCTTTCAGCCAAAAGCCTCATTCACACTACGAGCTACTCGCAGTGGCAAAGCGACAAGCAAGCGACCTCCGTTTAAGTGAGCGTCAGCGGCCACCTACCACCTGGTCGCCACCCAGAGTGACAGCCAGCTACAAAGCTGCTGCTAGTGTGAATGACGCATTACTCTGATAATACTCATAACCGTGGTATGTTTTCAAAACCTCAACTCATCCATAAACATGATTTCTGCAGGAGTGCCATAGAATGTAATAATGATGACAACTCCCATGATTTCACACTCAGTCACAGCATCAAAATACACCTATATTTGTTGTGAATTCATGCTGTCTCGATTCGTAAAAAAATGACACACTGTGTATTTAACGATAACATGTTTATATTAGTGTTATGTCTTATTCATGTTTGCCTAATTGATAGAAATCATTCTGTAAATCTCTGCCACTTTGTTATTCTTGAATATCGATTCATATTGAATTTCTAAATGTGCAAAGTTTTTTTAAAATGAAATTCTTGTGATTTAAAATCATTTTTTTATCAGTCTAAAGACTCACTGCTCTAGTAATCTTTGATACAGCAGTTTCTTTTCTCTTTTTTGTTTTTCAGCCGGCCGTTCTGACCGAGTCCAGATGCGTACTGAACTTACGAAGATCAATTCCGTGATCAGCGACCACACCAGCAACCTCTCGCCCTACCAGTTCCTCACAGCCTTTTCCCAGCTCATCTCCAGAATCTGCCACTCCAGCAATGAGGTCTTCGCTGTTCTCATGGAGATTGTGGCCAAAGTTTTCTTGGCTTACCCGCAACAGGCTATGTGGATGATGACTGCTGTGTCAAAGGTCAGAAATCTCCATCTATAACAATAACTAATGCATACAGGTATAAATAATGTTTAATTTATGCTTCTTTTTTTCAGTCCTCCTATCCAACTCGAATGAACAGATGTAAGGAGATCCTGAAGAAGGCCATCAGTCTGAATGACTCATTTATGAAGTTTATCGGAGATGCCAACAGACTGACTGACAAGCTGTTGGAGCTCGGAAATAAACCAGTAAGACAGACTCTACCGCTACAGAGAAAATGATTTTCAATCTTTTATATTCAGCTTCCCCCTCAGGCATTCATTACAAAATTAATTATCTCTAAAATTAGCTTTGAGTATGCACTGTATTTTCTGGATAGCAAGACACATCAGAACTAAAACACAGATTAGATAAACGCTTGAAAAAGTTACATATTACTTTCTTTATTAAACATAAATAATAGACAAGCAAGACTGTAAAGACATTTATTCAAATATTTTTAATTGATTTTCATTATAACACAATACACACAACCATATACAGTTGAAGTCAGAATTATTAGCCCCCGTTTATTTTTTTCCCCAATTTCTGTTTAACGGAGAGAAGATTTTTTTAACACATTTTTTCAACATAATAGTTTTAATAACTCATTTGTAATAACAGATTTATTTTATCTTTGCCATGACGACAGTAAATAATATTTGACTAGATATTTTTCAAGACACTTTTATACAGCTTAAAGTGACATTTAAAGGCTTAACTAGGTTAATTAGGTTAACTAGGCAGGTTAGGGTTATCAGGCAAGTTATTGTATAACGATGGTTTGTTCTGTAGACTATTGAAAAAAAATAGCTTAAAGGGGCTAATCATTTTGACCTTAAAATGGTTTTTAAAAGTTAAAAACTGTTTTTATTCTAGCTGAAAAAAAAAAAAACAAATAAGACTTTCTCCAGAAGAAAAAATATTATTAGACATACTGTGAAAATTTCCTTGCTCTGTTAAACAGCATTTGGGAAATATTTAAAAAAAAAAAAAAAAATCAAAGGGGGCTATTAATTCTGACTTCAACTGTATGTAATGTGAAGGGGATGCTGACAAGGAAAGTGCGGATCCAAGCGCAGGTTTATAAACAGAATGGTCAGGCAAGCAGTGGTCAATACAGGAACAAACAGATGTATATGGGAAATCCAGAGTCGTAGTCAAATATCAGGCGAATGGTCAGTACAGGAAGGCAGCAGCCAACGTACAAGCAACAAACAAGGTGAGGGTCATAAACACGGCAAGACAAGACAAGGAAACCACGTCGTAAAGTTCACAATTCAGTATAATAAGCACAGTGTGTGTGTGTGTGTGTGTGTGTGTGTGTGTGTGTGTGTGTGTGTGTGTGTGTGTGTTGGTTTTGCTATACTTGTGAGGGCCGACTATTGAGAAACAACCAATGTTGTGAGGACATTTTTCTTTGTGAGGACATTTTAGGTGGTCCTCACAATATTAATGCTTTAATGGCCTCCAAATGGTCTATACATGATGCTGTGCAAATTTCAGAAAAAGTCCTCACAACAATAGTAACCTTGAAAATTGGTGTTTTGCCTTGTGTTCGCGAGCTCCTACTATCGGACACACACGTGTACTGCATCCTGCATCTCGGGAGGAGGAGCGAGAGCGACAGCGGATTTTTTCTATTGGACGGCGCAGCTTCCTCGCAGAGGATTTTTGTGATTGGCCATTTCAGTCACTGCTACAGTGTATGGAGGGGAAAGGGGAGACGGATGCCTGAAAACATGATTAAACTATACTATATGAGACCGGTTGGCAAACTGAAATGTCATGTTTGTAATACTACCTCACGAAATTTAATCAACTGAAGTCAATTTGCCAATAAACATGTTACTACACGTTTACTACATTAAAACCTTGGTTAATTCACAGTTAGATTTAATGTAATTACATTTGAAATTATGCATCATTAAAATTGTTCATTAAGACTCCATAATAACACCCTTAAAATGTTAAAGTGAACGTAATTCCTATCTGAAAAGCCTTTTGTTTCACATACGAGCATCAGCCGCATGTAGTGAAAGAACTCCTATATGATCGCCATGAAATCGCTTGACAAAACTGCACCTCTCGACATTCAATGAGCAATAATGAAATGTTTAGCGTCTTACCTTGTCTGATGTTATAACTCCAAAGGCTGACTTTGCTGTTTCGTCACTGTAGTTTCCCGTAAAGTCAAAGATAATCTCTAATTTCTCTTTACAAAGCCGTGTCCATATGAACAAATGTTCGTTTAAAAGGACTCTGAAACAATGATTCTCGCGAGTGAATTAGTGAATCAATTAAGCGCTCGTAAAGACGTCAGTTCATTCCATATATATCTATGAGTTCATTCTAGAAAGCATCAGTTGTTCGAACAATTCAATTCAACCCAACTTGTGATTCTGTGATGAAATGACTCGATTTACTTCACTGGCCGTTTAGTTTCGATTTTTACTGTATAATTTCATGTTTCATATATATCAATTTATATTATTCATTAATTAAATACTATCTTAATTAACATTAATCTTAACATGAATCTACGAATGTAATTGCACTCATTCTACCTGAGCCTCATTGAACGTCTGAAAATACATAATATCTACAACTTATCAAATGTTTTTTCACCCTAGCCCATCAGTCACCAGCAGCCTTGGTACATAACCATATTTTATAGTTGAATTTACATATTAACAGATGGTATTTACACTTGTGCAAATGCATAATGCTGTAAGTAGAGGGAGTGTTATAAATGTTGAAATAAAATACATAAAAGTACATATAATAAACATATAATAAAGTACAAGAGGCACTATAGGAGTAGTGAAAGTAGAATATTGCTTTCAAGGAGCCGTTATCTGTTTAAGAGGGAGATGGAGCTTGGGGGAAGAGCTGCTTCTGTGTCAGCTGCTCTGAAGCGCTGGGCATTCCTAGTGTTTACTCAAAAAAGACTGTCTATATTTTTACAGGTTAACATTACAAAAAGTAGATTGATTTATAGAGTACATGCACACCATCAGTGCTGAACAGCCGTTCACTAGAGAAGTGGTGTGGAGGAAAGATGTATAAAACTGCAGGTTGAGAGTGAAGTGTGCCCAGTGAGATAAATGAAAAGAGTAATGCAAGCTAAATTGAAGCATTCAAACACTCTTCCAGTCAGGCTTGATGTCAGCTCTCAATGTCAACCTTATTTAAAAACAACCAAGGTTGATCAAAGTATTTCACAAAGTAAAAGTACAACACTAAACAGAAATATAATACATAGTAAATCACAATTGTGTGTGTATATATATATATATATATTAGAAAACACTGGTAGAGTTGTCGTGTCCTCAACTAAGGTTGCCAACCGCCCCATATTAGCCGGGACATCCCATATGTTGAGCTTGCCTGATTTACCCTGTACGTGATTTTCCATGTCTTGTTTATTGGTTGCTCCACAGATTGAAGCAGCAGTGGTGTTGAGAAGGCTTTATTGATTTAGCTTTTAGTTTAACATTTTTTAAATAATGTACAGTACAGAATGTACTCTTTAAACAGTAAATGTAAATATGATGCAATGACAGAATGCATATGCTAATTTGCATGGCTACACTAGTTAAATTTTGTCCCATATTTCATAGCAACAAGGTTGGTAGCCCTGTCCTCAACTTGAAAGAAAAAGAGACTATTTAAAGTCCTTGAGAGTTCAGGCAATTCTAAAATGAATGATGAGCTGCTTTACAGGTGACGGTCAGCTACAGCAAAGGCCTAACCACCTCTGGTCATGAGCCTTAGTTTAGGCTGCTAGTTCTGTAGAAGCAGACTGGCTGTGATATACCGTGTACACACTGATCAAGCACAACATTATGACCACAGACAGGTGAAGTGAATAACACCGATCGTCTCTTCCTCAAGGCACTTTTTAGCAGGTGGCATGTATTAGGCAGCAAGGGAACATTTTGTCCTCAAAGTTGATGTGTTGGAATTAAAAATGGACTAGTGTAAGGATTTGAGTGAGTTTAATAAGGGCCATAGTGTGATGGCAAGATGACTGTGTCAGTGCATCTCCAAAGTTACAGCTCTTGTGAGGTGTTTCTGCAGTGGTCAGTGAACTCATCTTGAAATCTGTTCAAGGAGGGAACAGTAGTGATGCAGAGCTTGTCACAGGCAGCCAAGGCTCACTGATGCTCATGGGAGTGAAAGCTGGCCCGTGCCGTCTGACCCACACATGACTGCTGAAGAAGTTAATGTGGTTCTGATAGAAAGGTGACTGAATATACGGGACATTCCACCGAATGGATAACATTTATGTCCCCAGAATAATAAATGTATAAAAATGCATGAAAATGAACTCTAAAATGCATTTTAGCAATAATCAAAGTGTCTTCAAATTTAATTAACTGCAAAATTTAGAATAAATAATTGAAATCATTTTTAAAAACTATGTAGAACACTAAAAAATAGCAGCTGTTGCATGTCCCCACTCCCTGCTTCTATAATTTGCTAGAATATATTGAGTTTAAAATCCTTCCAAAAATTATTTTTTTGCATTTACATGCAGTTTTATATAAAATCAATGATTTCCTATTTTTAAATAAAAAAAGTCATAACATTTTTGATAAAATACACATTTTAGTCATGTCCCCAGGTTTTCACTCATTACTGTTACCCTAACACATTTACTCCTCTGATTAACTTGGAACATTCCATAAGGCATATTTTTAACAGGAAGTTGCATCATCCAGATCTTTTAAAAGCAATGGGGAGACCAAAGGGGGAAGTCTTCTCCTTTATTTTCAATATATTTGATGATATTTCAACTGTGTGAGAGATGGTCAGTCTCGACATACTGTCCTTTTACTGAAATAATTTTTAGATGTTATTTATTAATTTTAAAAATACATATCTTTGATAAACCACTAAAACGTGCTCCATATCCTCATGCCATTAGCATGTTTGCCATGTGGCTATTTAGCATGAATGTGATAATTATATGCTGAAAACTCAGTCCTGTTACCCTCAGTCCTGTTACTCATATAAGCCATAACAGGACTGAGTAATAGTAACAGGAGTTGCATACTCTGCTGCATATATAATAATGTAGAAAATTGTTAATGTAAGATGATTTACTTTAATCTTTTAGGTTTCAGTTACCATTACTTATATTAGAAAATGTACACTCACCGGCCACTTTATTAGGTACACCTGTCCAACTGCTCGTTAACACAAATTTCTAATCAGTCAATCACATGGCAGCAGCTCACTGCATTTAGGCATGTAGACATGGTCAAGACGATCTGCTGCAGGTCAAAGTGAGCATCAGAATGGGAAAGAAAGGGGATTTAAGAGACTTTGAACGTGGCATGGTTGTTGGTGCCAGACGGGCTGCTCTGAGTATTTCAGAAACTGCTGATCTACTGGGATTTTCACACACAACCATCTCTAGGGTTTACAGAGAATGGTCCGAATAAGAGGAAATATCCAGTGAGCGGCAGTTCTGTGGGCACAAATGCCTTGTTGATGCCAGAGGTCAGAGGAGAATGGCCAGACTGGTTCCAGCTGATAGAAAGGCAACAGTAACTCAAATAAGCACTCGTTACAACCGAGGTCTGCAGAAGAGCATCTCTGACACACAACACATCCAACCTTGAGGCGGATGGGCTACAGCAGCAGAAGACCACACCGGGTGCCACTCCTGTCAGCTAAGAACAGGAAACTGAGGCTACAATTCATACAGGCTCACCAAAACTGGACAAGAGAAGATTGGAGAAACGTTGCCTGGTCTGATGAGTCTCCATTTCTGCTGCCACATTCGGATGCTCGGCTCAGAATTTGGCGTCAACAGCATGAAAGCATGGATCCATCCTGCCTTGTATCAATGGTTCAGGCTGGTGGTGGTGGTGTAATGGTGTGGGGGAGATTTTCTTGGCACACTTTGGGTCCATTAGTACCAATTGAGCATCATGTCAACGCCACAGCCTACCTGAGTATTGTTGCTGACCATGTCCATCCCTTTATGACCACAGTGTCAACTACTTTCAGCAGAATAACGAACCATGTCATAAAGCGTGAATCATCTCAGACTGGTTTCTTGAACATGACAATGAGTTCACTGTACTCAAATGGCCTCCACAGTCACCAGAGCTCAATCCAATAGAGCACCTTTGGGATGTGGTGGAACGGGAGATTGGCATCATGGAATCTGCAGCAACTGCGTGATGCTATCATGTCAATATGGAGCAAAATCTCTAAGGGATATTTCCAGTAGCTTGGTGAATCTCTGCCATGAAGGATTAAGGCAGTTCTGAGGGCAAAAGTGGGTTGAACCTGGTACTAGTAAGGTGTACCTAATAAAGTGGCCGGTCAATGTATCACATGTATTATATGCAGTGGGTAGCATGATCACCTCACAGCAAGAAGGTCACTGGTTCGAGCCTCGGCTGGGTCAGTTGGTGTTTCTGTGTGGAGTTTGCATGTTCTCCCCGTGTTGGCGTGGGTTTCCTCCGGGCGCTCCTGTTTCTCCCACAGTTCAAAGACACACGATACAGGTGAATTGAATAAGCTAAATTGGCCGTAGTGTATGAGTGTGAATAAATGTGTATAGATGTTTCCCAGTGCTGGGTTGCGGCTGGAAGTGCATATGCTGGATAAGTTGGTGGTTCATTCCGCTGTGGCGACCCCTGATTAATAAAGGGACTTAGTCGAAAAGAAAATGAATGAATGATTGAATCGGAAAGATACAGGAAGGACCTAGAGTCAGGCAGGAAGAAACTGATCAATGACCTCAGAGAGAAAAGTGCAGATGCCGCAAAAAGTGGAGAGAGATGCACCATAGCATCAAAGACAGAAAAGCCCTCAAACATCCCTCCACACAACCCACAGTTATCACCAGAGCAAGCTGAACATCCACAGAGTGTCTGGATATTCATTCCTGTTATTGGGTGTTCATTCCTGTTATTAAATATTTTTGTTCTAAAAAATTAGGTTAAATGACTTTTTTTAGTCTGTGTTATGCTCATCATTTATCCAATAGTTGACTTAATTACATGACTTAAAAAAATGTAATCTTGCACTTTGTGATAGATTTGTTCAATTTGTTTAATCTTGCACCTGTACAAATAAAAAATGGCTTTGCATTTTTTTTAAAATACACCTTGTGTACATATTTAGTGAATTTTTAGTAACAAATATAAATTATTCAAACATTTTACAAACTATTTCTTAAAGATAAACAGTTTTGTGAGTGGAAGACAAAATAATTAGTTGACATTTTTTAAAACCCTTTTTAAAAGTAACTTGATTTTTGGTAACAGGACTGAGAAAAATGGATCCTTCCCCAACTTTTAAACCTTGTAGAAAATAAAACAAAGGTGCCTGATATTGCCCAATATTCATTTCAAACAGTTAAATATATGTGTTGCTAGATTCTGTGTTGAAAAAAGCTGAAAAAATAAATTTAATTTTAAGAAATTACAAAAAAATCAGCAAACACTAAAAGGGGGACCAACACAATATTAGGCCGTTGGTAATAATGTCATGCTTTATCATTATTACTTGTAGTTATAATGTCATGCTCATACAATGTCATGTATGTGCATACAGTACATACTGTACACTGTGGATGTGACACTTGTAATGTGTTTAATTAAAAAATAATATATCAAAACCACTTTATCGTTAAATATTTTCCGCTTTTAGTTAGTACAATCCTACATCATTCCATATCATCCAATATATTCTATCTACTGTATACACCTTAAATATATTTAGTAATTTAACTGCACGATAAATGATTTATTTACAAATAATGTAAAGCAGTGATATAAAACTGAATGTGGTTATAATGTTGTGCTTTAGCTGTGTATGTATGTATATACTTATGTGTGTGGATGTGTAACACTTATAATGTGCTTAAAAGTAAAATATCAAAACCACTTTATCAGTTAAATATTTTTCACATTTAGGCAATACAACCCTACATTTTAATCCAGATAATCTAATGTATTCTATCTACTGTATACACCTTTATTTGTTTTGTAGTTTAGCTGCATTTATTCAATGATAAATTATATATTTACAAATAATGTAAAACAGTGATATAAAACTGAATGTGGTCATAATGTTATGCTTTAGCTGTGTATGTAAATACATACATTACTGTATGTGTGTGGATGTGTATAACGTGCTTAATTAAAAAGTAAGATATCAAAACCACTTTATCAGTTAAATGTTTACCCCTTTTAGTAAATACATCCCTACAACTTATTCCATGTCATCCAATGTATTCTATCTACTGTATACACCTTTATTTATTTTGTAATTTAACTGCATTTATGCAATAATAAATTATTTATTTACAGATAATGTAAAACAGTGATATAATATTAAATCTAAAACAACATTAACCCAATTAATTAAAATATAGCCTAGTGAAATGAAGTGCAAAAGTCGTTGTGATATTGCTGAACCAGAGTAAAAGTCTGTTGCGATATTGTCTGCACATGACCCTGGCGTGAACTTGTTGCCGCGCTGGGGGAGGGGAGTCTGAGTTGCGAGTGGGGGAGGGGAGCGACTGAAGGAGAAGAACCTATCATCGATATAGCGATGCACTGATCAGCATTATGTGAAGTGAACGCGTGTCACGGAGGCTGCAAAAGCTCAGAGCCCATCACGAGACATGTGGTCGAAGATAGGACAAAGCCAACGAGGAAAAACAGCGGACAAGAGATTCATCAGTATCACAGGTGAGACTTTATTAATTTTAATTAATGTTAAACAATGCTGAGGTGTTTTATAGTCTGACCTAGCCTTCCTGATCCTCATTTAGCTAACGTTAGCATTAGCTTAATTACCATTAGTTGGTCTTTACACGTGCTTCAAATAAAATACTGAAATTTGGTAACAATTTTGATGACAAATTAGTTATTCGAGTCGTTTTTGCAGCATAAAAGTGACCCTGGCTGTGAAAACCCGGCAAAAGTATTTATAATGATTTTCTATGAAACTGTAACATGGATATATTTTCTATGTATGGTATGATAATCGTAGTGAAATTAATAAGTGCAATGAAACTTTAAAGTTATCAAGTTGATGCCTTATTCTGTTTTTAAATATATTTAGGCTAATTTGTAGGAGCAATTAGCAAAAATATCCTGAATTAAACATTCATATGTGTCATATAAGTCATTGTAATACTAGCAATATTTAGCACATTCATGTGGCCACTATTTAAAAAAAAAAAAAGAATAAATTATACCACTGTAATTTAAAAATAATGTGTGGTGATCTTGCTGAAAGGTAATTTTTTTGTTTTACAGATAATGGGGGGAAAAACCTTCTGGAAATAAGCAGGTACAAATTGTTGTAGTTCAATGTACCACTGATTTTCTGATGATAATTAAACATATTAAAACCTAATAAACCTGGTGCTTAATAAATCTTAATGTAATCACTTTTACACTTAATTATGAACCCAGTGGAAACCGATTCAACAATTCTGCAAAAAATATTTAAACATTCTTACAGATATAGATACAGATAGAGGTAACGGACTGAGTGTTAATGATAAGTAATGGACACAATATGATTGTTATTGAGTGTCTAACACTATATATTCACACAGATATAAAAGGAAGTTCAAGACAGAGACTGAGAGAGCGTCACCACCCTGGCCAAGCTGAGAGACATGATGATGACGAGCAGGTAACGGATTAACTGAGTGTTAATGATAAGTAATGGACACAATATGATTGTTATTGAGTGTCTAACACTATATATTCACACAGATATAAAAGGAAGTTCAAGACAGAGACTGAGAGAGCGTCACCACCCTGGCCAAGCTGAGAGACATGATGATGACGAGCAGGTAACGGACTAACTGAGTGTTAATGATAAGTAGTGGACACAATATGATTGTTATTGAGTGTCTAACTATGGCAAGCCGTTTTGACTTTTTTCATTTTCAGGATATGTATTCTTGATATCAACAATTTAGTTCTTGATATCAAAAAGGTAATTGTTTATATCAATATTACATTTCAAATAGTAACAATGTTAATTCTTGATATCAGCAATGATGTCACCATTCGCAGAAATACAATTCTTGATATCAACAATTCTGATTCTTGATATCAACAATTTAATTCTTGATATCAAGAATCCACATCCTGTTATGCAATAAGACAAAACGACTATTCTGGCAAGCCATTTTTACTTTTATTGCTTAACAGGATATGAATTATTGATATGAAGAATTAAATTGTTGATATCAACAACTTAATTGTTAATATCCAGAATGCTAATTGTTGATATCAGGAATTTCATTTCCACTAGTAACAATGTTTATCCTTGATATCAACAATTCAGTTTTTACTAGTTAAAATGTTCATTCTTGATATCAGGAACTGAATTTCAACTAGTAAAAATTATAGTTCTTGATATGTCATTGTATTTTCACTAGTTAAATGTCACCATAGACTGCCATTCAAATTTAATTGTTGATATCAAGAATTGATTTTTTTACTAGTTAAAAAGTCAATTTTACATATCAGAAATGCAATTCTTACTAGTAAAAGCATTTATTTTTGATATCAGTTGTCATATGGATACTAGTGCAAACGTCTATTCTTGATATCAACAATTGAATTGTTACTAGTAAAAACTTATATTTGATATCAAGAATAGGTTTGTCACTAGTGACAATGTTAATTTCTGATATCGTGCATGTGATTGTTACTAGTAAGAAAAACATTTTAGATATCATAATTTATATTCATATCAGAAATCTATTTTCAGATATCAGAAATAACAAATGTAACATGTTGAATTTCCATTTCAACTAGTATCAAATTAATTCTTGCACAAAAACGACTTTTTTGTTTAGTCAAAGATCAGTTTTAATTTAAATTTTTTAAAATCTATAATCGTAACAATAAATGTTTAACCTTAAGACCAACAACTATTAAATTATAAAAGAAGTCTTTTAAAAATAAAATAAGTAAATGCTTTATTTGTAGCCTGCCTATATCATAGTGTTATTTTGGTAAAATAATATATCAAACTGGAATAGACAGAGAATATCAGTTATAACTCAAAAGATTAAATGGTGTCCTTACTTAAAATAGGGTACAGAACTACATCACTAATTGTGTCTAAAAATTTGACAAATCTTCTCTTTAGGTAATGTACCTTATCGTGTCTCAAAATGGAAAAAAGTAATATAGAAAAATGTGACCCTGCACACAAACCAGTCTTCTGTTGCATAGATGTATTTTTACCTATTGAATGGGTCAAAAGTATTCATTTTTATTTTGGCAGAAATCATTAGTAAAGATTATGTGCTTGTGCAATTTCCTACTGTAAATTTATCAAAACTTTTCTGCTTGATTAGTAACATGCATTACTAAAAGCTTAATTTAGGCAAATTAAAATGCCATTTTATCAATATTAAATTATTTTGAACCCTCAGATTCCAGATTTTCTAAGTTGCAACTATCTAATAGTTGTTTAATATTGTACTATCATAACAATCATGTTACAACTTACATAAAAAGAAATATTACTTATTCCGCTTTCATATGTGATGTATAAATATCATGTTTAGAAAATTGACACGTACAGTTGCGATCAGAATTATTCAACCCCCTTTGATTTATTTTTCCTTTTTTAAATATTTTCTAAATTATGTTTAACAGAGCAAGGAAATTTTCACAGTATGTCTGATAATGTTTTTTTCTTCTGGAGAAAGTCTTATTTGTTTTATTTTGGCTAGAATAAAAGCAGTTTTTAATTTTTAAAGAACCATTTTAAGGACAACTTTTAGCCCCTTTAAGCTAATTTTTTATTTGATAGTCTACAGAACAAACCATCATTATACAATAACTTGCCTAATTACCCTAACCTGCCTAGTTAACCTAATTAACCTAGTGAAGCCTTTAAATGTCACTTTAAGCTGTATAGAAGTGTCTTGAAAAATATCTAGTAAAATATTATTTACTGTCATCATGACAAAGAGAAAATAAATCAGTTATTAGAGATGAGTTATTAAAACTATTATGACTAGAAATGTGTTGAAAAAATCTTCTCTCCGTTAAACAGAAATTGGGGAAAAAAATAAACAGGGGGCTTATAAATCAGGGGGTTGAATATTTTTGAACACAACTGTATGTCTTGTGTGTTATTTTACCAGCACTCATGCTATCTGATAGCCTACACAAAAGATTACAAATAATTCTTGTGATGAAAAGGGAAGTTTATTGGGAAGAGCAAAGGGGTGTAGTTCGTTAAGTTAATCACTCCACATAATAATTACGTTCTTGGTGCCAACTGTGGAAACAAAATAATCAATAAAATGTTTAGCCTATGATAAACTGCTGGTACCTGCCAACATTTGTCTCCGAAATTCTGGGAGATCGGGGGGGGTCGCGGTATTTTTGTGGTTTTAGTAACTAGTACCGTGGACCGGATATCAGGCGCCGGGAAGACCGTACCAAAAAGATGAGGACTGGGGGGTGGAATTACGCAAGTTTTCCGGGAGAAACAGCAAAATGGGTGGGTGGCGTAAGATAAATGTGAAATACGGGAAACTCCTTGGAAAAACTTGAGTGTTGGCAGATAGACTGTGGTTAAACTACAAGTGCTGCGTTCAGGTGTGCGATGTGTGTGCGCGCGAAGGGGAGTAGTTTGTCCCGAGAGTCGGAACACCGGCCTATAAGGGATGACAGGATGACACTCGTCATTAAATTATGCACATATCCAAAAAGGTAGTTCATGATATCTAAAATATGACAAACCGATTTTTACTAGCAGCAATTAAATTCTTGATATCAACAATTAAATCTGAATGGCAGCCTATGGTGACTTTTAACTAATGGAAATGCAATTGTTGATATCAAAAATTCAGTTGTTGATATCAAAAATGTAATTTTGTCATTACTATGCACATATCCAAAAAGCAATTCATGAGATCTAAAATAACAATTATTACTAGTGAAAAGGCATTTTTAACTTGTAAGAATTAAGTTACAGATATCAAGAATTATGTTTATTACTAGTTGAAATTTAATTTTTGATATCATAAATGTTTTTCTCTGAGTAATGACGTCATTTTTGATATCAAGAATTCGGGCTGGTACTAGTGGAAATGCAATTCCTGATATCAGCAATCAGCATTTTTGGTATCAAAAGTGTAATTGTTGATATCAAAAAATAATGTCCAGCTGTTTTGACTTGTATTAATTTTCAGGATATGCAGTTTTGATATAAAAAAATGAAATTCTTGATATCAACAAGTTAATTGTTGATATCAACAATCTGCATTCCTGATATCAGAAACTAAATTGTTGATTTCAAGAATTATATTGTTACTTGTAAAAATGTCAATTTCTGATATAAAGAAATTAATTTCACTAGTTGAAATGTAAATTCTTGATATCTGCAATTATATTTCAACATGTTACACTTGTTATTTCTGATATCTAAAAATGTATTTCTGATATCAGCAATTAGGGAAGTAATTTTTGATATCTAAAATAACTAATTTCACTAGTAACAATTACATTTATGATATCAGAAATTAACATTGTCACTAGTGACAAACCAATTGTTTATCAATAATGAACATCTTTACTAGTTGAAAAGTATTTCTTGATATGAACAATTTGATATTAACAATTATTGATATCAACAATTAAATTATTGATATCAAGAATTTCATTTTAACTAATAAGAAATCAATTTTTGATACCAACAATAAATTTGAATGGCAGCCTATGGTGACTTAACTGGTGAAAATAAATTCTTGATATCATAAATTTAATTGTTGATATTAACAATTAAATTGTTGATATCAACAATTTTAATTTTTGATATCAACAATTAAATTTTTGATATCAACAATTACCTATTTGATATCAAGAACTGAATTGTTGATATCAAGAATACATATCCTGAGAATGAATAGAAGTCAAAACGGCTTGCCATATGTCTAACACTATATATTCACACAGATATCAGAGAGAGTTCAAGACAGAAAGAGACTGAGAGAGCGTCACCACCTTGGGCAGGCTGAGAGAGATGATGATGACGAGCAGGTAACGGATTAACTGAGTGTTAATGATAAGTAATGGACACAATATGATTGTTATTGAGTGTCTAACACTATATATTCACACAGATATCAGAGAAAGATCAAGACAGAGACTGAGAGAGCGTCACCACCCTGGCCAGGCTGAGAGAGACATGATGATGATGAGCAGGTAGCAGATTAACTCTAACTCTATGGGCTAGGGATGCACCGATACCACTTTTTTACAAAACGATACGAGTATGAGTATTTTAATTTGTGTACTCAATGATACCGAGTACCGATACTTCATAGATTTGGTTTCAATGAAGTTTGTTTGTTAGTTTTGTTTTTTTTTGCCTGTTGCAAGGATGAACACAAAAACCTTTTACAGAAGGCTGTTCCAAGCCAAAAATATACACACATTGTTGATAACCCTGCGAATCCAGACCTTATCTATTAAAGATTAAGCATAGACATTTAAAGGATGAGTTATCCTTGCGCTGACATTCGTCCACGACTTTACACATTACACAAAGTGAGTGCAGTGTACGTTACCTTAAAGAGTCACTCTCTTGACACTGCATACTGGGGACGCATAAAACCCTGTTATGCGTGATTCTTTTATATTCACGTTAATCTGCTGATCAGGTAATCAAAGTAGGATACTTGATGTTTAAGTGGGTCGCGGGTAGATAAGATCAATAGCCATAAATACGCAACGCATACTCATTTTAAAAATCACGCGACCATCATCTCACAATGTTTAATAATAAATAATCCTATTTTTTATTAAAACAAAAGTGATTTAGCAATGCTGTGCCACGGACAAGCTGCAGAGAGCAACCATCGCGGCAACCGCAGTGATCACTTTTTCCGAAGTTCAGCTGTTCTTTTTTTGCACTTGATTATTATGTGTTTAATGTTAAAAAAATAAATAATGAATAGGCCTAAGAGTGTATCCTTTGTGTGCGTGTCTTTTATCACTGAAGCCGCTCTCTTCCAAAACTGAAAGTTGCTTTGTCTGTCTGGCAATATTTCGGCTTTTAATCGAATGAAAAGTTGATTTAGATGAGCCAATATTAAAAATTTGCACTAAAGTAATCGTGACGTGCGGCCACACATCGAGTCTGATGTCTGATCTCATCTCTCTCTCGCTGTCGTCCAGACATTGATACGTAGACGCCACACAAGTCAAGTCGCAAAACTGAGGCTGGTACCAGCTGACAGTTAGAATAGCTGAAGCATTTGCGAAATCTGTCAAAATACAGCACTGAAATTAACAGGTATAAATGTCTTCGAGCCAAAAAGTCTATCTGTAAAAACGCAATCAGAGCCAATGTTATGTAGAAGTTGTGTAGCCTAATAATTATATTAATTCTAATAAAATGAAAACCAAAGTGATGTTTTATAAACAAATTTTGGGAGGAGCACGATCAGTCTTTGACTGGGCTAAAGCCGCGGTCACACTGGACTTTACTCCCCATAGACTTCCATTCATACGCACGCGAATGCGTCAGACCGGAAACACAGGGTCATGCGTCACATTTCGCAGGTTGCTGCATTGCAAAGTTCAAACTTGGTGAACTCTGACCTGCGAAATCGCATCACTTGACTGCGTGAGACCAATCCAGGATCAAAACATGACCTCTCTAACCAGAAATTTAAAACATGGAGCAATTGCTCGCTTTTGTTTAATCCCGCCCATTTTCGCAGCGCCGTTCGACAGAATTTCGCAAGCTCAAACTGTAGTGTGACTTCGGCTTAATTCATCACACACAATCATTCTATTATCCAGTTAGCTCAAGACCAAACCCCTATAAATAGTCAAACACGTCATGCCTCCGTTTTCTCTTGACTTCAGCATTGGCTCTTCCAATCGCTGTAACCATGTCCAAACAGCAAATTTCCATGAGGATGACACTGCTCCTCCTGCAACTCAACGCCGACGTCCAGCGCATCATAACTCGGCAGAGCATATCAACAGAGGCCGCGGTCTTAACTCGGGCCTGCCGTCCTTCCCGCAACGCCGCCGCTCCTCCAGGCGCCGAGGACGCGATTCCATCCGGCCGCAGCAAAGCCTGCAGCAAACCTGAGCTGCGCCCCAGATTCGGCAACCGCTGGGCCAGATCAATCGAGTGCCAGCCTGCCGCTCTACACGGCGAAGCGCCGATCATCGGCCAATTCGCCACGACAGCGTGAGCACGTCTCCACTACGGCCCTGTCCACCCCCCCTCGCATGAAGCATTTCTACTAACTTACAGCGAGAATCTGCGTTAGTACCGCCCGCAACGCGACTGCTTTCGTGGTGCGTCAAATTTAGGAATAACAAGCCTATTCTTCCCTCGTGTTGTTTGCAGATTAACCAGGTAAAACTATTTGTATATACATTAATAATATGTGCACCGTTTTAAGGTCGCATCAATTCAATGAATTCAGTTAA
Source organism: Danio kyathit (assembly GCA_903798195.1). Classification (NCBI taxonomy): domain Eukaryota; kingdom Metazoa; phylum Chordata; class Actinopteri; order Cypriniformes; family Danionidae; genus Danio; species Danio kyathit. Next base: position 21,711,508 of record LR812520.1, read on the forward strand.
TCTTTATTTCTATAGCGTCCGTAGCGTACTACTTCGACATAAAAAGCAAACACTACAGTTCACACCTGTATAGCGCAGGACAAGGCAGTCAAGAGCAATCGATTGGCGATCACAATGCCTTGTATAGACTATATCCCACAGCAGATAGATTTATTGTCTAGGTGGATAAACATGGATAAACTTAAAGGGCCATGAAACCCTTCCCTGTCTCAGCAGGGTGTTTTCACACCTCTAGTTTGGAAAAAGTCAGGAAAGTGGGCGTGTCCAGCTCTGTTTAGGTGGGAGTGTCGGGGGAGGGAAAGAGGGAAGGATTTGCAAATATGGGAGTTTCTGTTTGGGCACGCAGACGCAGGGGAGAAAGACAGTGACTGTGTTTACATGGACATCAGTAATGTAATTACTTGCCAAATTATTACTTTGTCGACTGTAACTGCAGTTTGGCACTTAAACGTTTTATTCAGGAACATTTCAGAAAAAAGTCCTCCGCATTTCTCGTTAACTTAGATGCACTCGGTAGGTAGCGTCAGAAAGCCGTGTGTGTATAGACTATCCTGTCACAAAATACGGTGAAAATCCGTGACGCAGCTTCAAAAATTCGTCTCAAACCGGAAGAACGAATTTGCTCAAAATAACGCAAAAACAACCAATTTTTACTTTTTAGTGAAATATATGTGTCCTAATAGTGTTTAAAGCAGCGTGGGACACAGATATGACTGTCAACAGCTCAAAAAATGTGTTTTGGTGTTTCGTGACACTTTAAAGATGCTATTAACGTATACAGAGACATAATCTTTGTTCTGCAAGCGGAACAATTAATAAATTAAGTAAACGAAAAAAAGAAAATGATAAATAATAGACAAATATATAAAATAAATAAATTGACTAAATTTAACAAGTAAATATACTATAATAATAATAATAACACCAAGCTGTTCAGAAATCATTCAGAATCACATGTCTAGCTTACCCCATCTATTTTCACAGCGATTAGCTGTGGACTTGCAATTTCACTTGATATAAATCAAGGAACACCTTTCAAAGCCTTTGGCTACTCCTCAATGCTCCCTTTGCACTACTTTCAGTTTCTTTAAGTCTATCATTGAAGTTTTTCATGAAAAATGCACCATCAGTCACCTTTTACTATTCCAACTTCTAAGCGTTTTCTAATCCTCGGTGCTCAATCCCTCCCTACCGCTCCCACTGCAGACGCACACCTTATAATGCACCACTGCTAGTGCAGTGACCGCTCCCACTGCAGACGCACACCTTATAATGCACCACTGCTAGTGCAGTGACCGCTCCCACTGGAGATGCACACCTTATTATTATGCACCACTGGTAGCGCAGTGACCACTCCCACTGGAAACGCACACCTTATTATTATTATTATGCACCACTGCTAGCGCAGTGACCGCTCCCACTGGATACGCACACCTTATTATTATGCACCACTGCTAGCGCAGTGACCACTCCCACTGGAAACGCACACCTTATTATTATGCACCACTGCTAGCGCAGTGACCGCTCCCACTGCAGACGCACACATTATTATGCACCACTGCTAGCGCAGTGACCGCTCCCACTGCAGACGCACACCTTAATATTATGCACCACTGCTAGCGCAGTGACCGCTCCCACTGCAGACGCACACATTATTATGCACCACTGCTAGCGCAGTGACCGCTCCCACTGCAGACGCACACATTATTATGCACCACTGCTAGCGCAGTGACCGCTCCCACTGCAGACGCACACATTATTATGCACCACTGCTAGCGCAGTGACCGCTCCCACTGCAGACGCACACCTTATTATGCACCACTGCTAGCGCACTGACCACTCCCACTGGAGACGCAGACCTAATTATTATGCACCACTGCTAGCCCAGTGACCGCTCCCACTGGAGACGCACACATTATTATTATTATTATTATTATCTTTTTGAAACTCATTTGGTTTGGTATAATTTGTTGGTTATTTTAATGTATTTTTGTTGGTCAGTTATCGACAAAATAAACAAGTATCTTTGAGGTGAAGTTCAAAACAAGGTCCACTTATGCTTCAGCACACAAACTGACAAACTGGTCTGTTAAATAAAATATTATATATAAATAAAATGACAGTGAAACATTCACAGTTTCAGAGAAGCCTATATTAGGCTAAATAATTTTCTGTTAATGACAATCTATATTTCTCCCGTCAGTTACACTTGTATTAATTTTAACAACTACTTTGACCACAGTGAGCCAGGCTTTACAAACTATTTGCAGCACTTAAAGTATTCCCCTCGGAAGAATAAACTCAGTCGGAAGGATGAGAGAACAGAAACACGTTATGAGAATAATTTTACGGAGCGGCGCACGCCGCTTCTGTGCAGCCGATGCGCTTGATGAAGCTGAAAACTGAGCAGCGCAAAGGGGAGAAATCAGTGCGTTGAGGTTCTTTCCAATGTATTATTGAGCCTTTTCTAACTTAAAGTTTCAGGTAGGCCTACTTTGTGTGTGAAGAGCAGGTAATAACTAGTGGTGGGCCGTTATCAGCGTTAACGTGCTGCGTTAACGCGAGACTCTTATCGCGCGATAAAAAAAATATCGGCGTTAATCTATTCTCAAAATTGGGTTGAGAGCTGGGTCTATTCTACGCAAGCTATGGGGACTTTTACCTTGAAAGTTTAGCGCGGATGTATACCTGACCGGTGAGCCGTCTGAGAATGAAGTGCCCTTCTGAATCAAATCAGCAGGATGCCTGACTTTAGTCATGCCTTCGTGACAAACTGGGGTATTAGACGCTAATAAATGAGTAAGGACTGGTGAGAGTGTTATGGAATTTAATAACGAACGCCAAATGAGAAGAAAAAGTAACTTCCGCATTTCGCGATGTGTGTGTGTGTGTGCGTCTGTACGTCTGTGCGGTCCTTTACTGACAGCCGCCTGTGTGGATCTTGTCGGAAAATATGGCGAAAAGTCCTACATGATGGTGCTAGTTTGTCAGTATTGCCACTAATATCTGCATACTCCACGTATTAATTCCATTTCTGTGTAGTTCAGTTATGACTGAACTACATAACTACAGTTATGACTAGTTGCATTAAGGTAATCAAAAATTGCTGTTTACATGGTAGACTCTTAATCAGAGTATTGTTTTAATCATATTAAAATCGTATTAAAGTATTGTTGCCCATGTAAACATACTCAATGCTTGACACCGTCAGGGCTCTGTGAACTTGCCTTTGCAAAGCAGCATTTTCTGTATGTCCGTACATCAAAAGAAAGTATGAAATCGCTGTTTGGAGCTTATGTAGGCCTACAGTTCAAAATACATGTTTAACTGCATAAACAGTTAATAAACACAAGTACATCTTATTGAACATCATTTATTTTCATCACCAATTATCATAGTAGAACAGTTTCCCTGGTCTAATGCGACACCTGGCTTGAGAAACCTGTTCTCAAAGACTTATTATTTGGGTAACACACATATTCTGAATGCCTTCGGCAGAATTCAAATGAGCCATTTTAATCTAGATTAATCTAGATTAAAAAAATGAATCTATGCCCACCTATAGTAATAACCCTCTACTCCAGTTTTGCGAATGCGATCTGCTGATCTAACAGACAGCGCAACATGATTAGAAACGTCAATAAACTCCATGTTACAGGTCAAAATGAAGCCATTTAATACAAAACTAAATGCATTTCTCCACTGATTATTTATATTAACAGGAACAAATAGTCTTGGGGAAAGTTTTTTGTGTGGTCATGAACGCGACACGCAGTTTGAATTGTGAATGAATGGAGAATGATTGACAGGCGCAGCGGCGGGAAGCGCTGAACTGAACATGAATTTAAGCACGTGAATATTCATTTTTACTTCACATTAAACTATAGAATGGCTTCAGAACATTTGGGATATAGTAGCCTACATGGCAACTTTTCAGTGCCTTGTAATAGGCTACCTTCGTGGCTTTTGTGGGCTTATAGCCTTAATTACACAGAATATAGTGCACGTGCTAGATCGGATTTGTATCGGTACCAGCTGGCCGATACCCGATCCAGGAAAAATATGTGGTATCGAACTGATATCCGATCCAAGTATCGGGATCGGTGCATCCCTACTTCCGGTGCAATAAGGTGCAAGACATGTTTGCCACGATGTGTTGCTGTTTTCAAACCAGTGAAACCCTAATTTTTCTGTTTTGCGCCACATTGTTTAAATGGTAAATCCATTTGCACCACTTTGCGGACTCACGGGTGTTCCGGTCCAAAATAGAGGTATGTTAAGGTGCATTGTTGGCACATTGCTATAGGTTGTTTTCAATCATGTGATTCTGGTGATGCGTGAAATTCAGATGGAGGGCAGGAAGTAAAAACTGAATGGGAGTCATAGAGGAAAGTCTGTATTTTTGTGATATACCATATTTCAAAGGAGATATAAATAGAAAATAACCACATATGTTGGGCATGATCCTTATATCATGAAGAGGGCCGAGTTTTGTACTAAACTAAAATATATTTGCGTGTCATAGAGGCAGTAGACACTATAAGCTATTACATTACATGAAAAATTACTATAGTGTTTGGAAGCATACTACAGATAATTACTTGAATTAAACTGTCATAGTAATTGTTGCTATGGTACGACTACTGTAGTAATAAACAAATTATTTAAGAGGTTTCACTTCTCTACACTATAATTATACACAATCCAGTGTTTCCTCTAGGATTTTTTCCAGCAGTGGCGGCAGGACTTTTTTTTACACAGATCTGCCAACTATTTCAAAGACAAATATTACACGCAGTATTGCAAGTCGAGATAGCATTCATGTAATACGAGCATGCGAATCTCTTTGCTTGCGCGCCGATTTCCTCAGAACTTCTTGCACGCACTCAAATTTACACGTTCAAGTGCAGATCTTCTCGTGCGCTCTCCAGTAAGCGCTGCTGAAGCGCGATTTAGTGCGTTTTTGTGCGTTTTCCGACATTAACGCGTCCTGAAGTAAAGTGAAACGGCATTAAACTCCAGCAAGATAAAGTCATTGTATGCAAAGCCATTGACCTTTATCAATAAAGAAACTGTGTTCATCTTAACTGAAAGCTACACCGTGTTTGCTGGACTCACACACCTGTCAGTCAGTCTGTCAGAGAGTCAGTCAGCATGTCACCTTAAAGGGTTGAACAAACAGCGCACAGCACTACTACGGTTGCAGAAAGTTTGCGCTGTTTACCTCTAATATGTTTTGGTGCGATTATAATCCGCTATAAAAAAACACGACAAAATGAGAAGTTGTAATGTAGCCGTGGCGGGATGAATTTTGGCGTGGCGGCCCGCCACGGATGAATGAATGTAGCGGAAACCTTGCAATCACAATGCACCACAGTTTACACTAACAGTATTACAGTTTATCAGTTTACTATGCTACAGTATTTGGTAGAATTCATTAACTTCGGTAGCATTCATTATTCAATACTCAAACACTTTGTGGTTCAAAAACCTATAGTTTTTCCCCATGCGGATCTTCCAGACATCACAAAATAACAGATGAAAGCATACAAAAGCGTGGACGCATATTATTATTTATTTATTTTTGTAAGAGGGAAAAGTGCTTCACAATAATAATCGTCTAGTTTTGTCTAGTTTGCATTTCTTTTTTGTTCTGTCGGTGAACTTGCCATTAACAAACATTCACCGCTGCTGCGCATATAGACGTTAATGTTACGGGTGTTTATTCCGCCGAAACGCCAGTAAAGACTTGGATTAATGCAAAACAAGCCGGAGATTTCATTACAGCGATTTACATGGCAGGGTACATCATTTATATTCTCCTGGATTTTGTATAAGTGTGGTGGTGTTTGTATCTGATTTTTATATAACACATTACCATATTTATTCACACAGCTAGGCCTGTATATAATCTTTATTGGTGCTCTTACAAATTATAGCGTTCAAAAAAAGTTTGTACACATGGATGTATTGAGAATGTTTATCACACGCCACCTTTTTTTCCATTTCTTGAACTTTCACCCCTTTATGAACAAAAGCTTTTGGAAGTCTATAAAAGTTGTTCGGCATTTCTTATATTAGCCAGTTTAAACAATTATAAACAACATAAAACAGAAATATTTTATTGTTCTGGTAGTGATTCCTATGAAGAACCACTTCCTGCCCTCCATCTGAGTCTCGCGTGTCAGCAATGACGTCATGTGAAAACAACCTATTTTGAGGAACTAAAATAGACTGCGCAATAGACCAGCTGAAAGCTGCTCTAAAGTCCAGCGCAGAGCGCCTTAGTTGTGCGCCTTACTGAATTGTACACATTGCTGAATACACACAGGATGTACAGCAATACACAAATATCTCTACAGATGAAAACAATTAAAGGATTAAAATATTACAAAAGTTGCTATTTTCTACATCAATATAAACACCACTGCCTCCATGCCTTCACCTCGGGGGGCTTTTTCAGTTTATTCATGACAACTTGCTTTTGTATAATGTTGTTGTTATTATTATTATTATTATTATTATTAATTTTAGTAGCATTATTTATTATATGCAGATTTATATTTGTTTTAATAAACACAAGTGTAGATTTGTCCTCCTGTGGGGTTTTGGAGACGTCTGCATCACCATATGGTGATCTCACGGTGATCTCCGTGTTTTGATCTCACTTCATTATTATTGTTCATTTATTCCTTTGCTGGAGATTAGAACTGAATTTAGAAATAGTTTAGACACAAATCTTTGTGCTTAACAAAGGAAATTAAACATGTGGGCTAATGGATGTTCAGTGGAGTGAGCTTTCACCGTTTCCTTACTCCACCAAAGTAAAGGAGTAAAGTAAAGAGTAAAAGTAAAGAAGCCGGATGGAGGAGGCTCTTTCTTTATCCTCGCACTGCAATATACACTACATGTGAATTTGTAAAGAACATATCACTTTTTTTCCTTTTAAAACATTTGTCTTTTGTGTTGTCCTTACAGTTGCTTGTCTCCTAGACAAGAACATGGTGGTATGCAAGTTATCCCATATGATATATAATGTTTGTTTAAAAATATATTGGATAATACAATGTTGATCTATAGCAATATTAAAACTTTATATTGTCTAGTATATGTATATATGAATACACAAAGTACATTGTGTATGCTGTGATAATCTGATGTTAATTTTCCTGTGTTACAGAGTTGTCCAGACGCCTGAAATGCAGACGTGAGCATGACGAGGCGTTTGATTCCAACTCGGATGGTTTGCAGTTTGATTATATACAGCTTAGACCAGGGGTGTCCAAACTCTGTCCTGGGGGGCCGGTGTCCTGGAGAGTTTAGTTCCAACCCTAATCAAACACACCTGAACCAGCTAATCAATCTCTTACTAGGTATACTAGAAACTTCCTTGCAGGTCTGTTGAAGCAAGTTGGAGCTAAACTCAGCAGGACACCGGCCCTCCAGGACTGACTTTGGACACCCCTGGCTTAGACTTTCAAGCCCAGTTTCAAAGACAGGGCTTAGCTTAAGCCAGGACTAAGCCCTAGTCCAAGTTAAATTAAGGTATTTAAGGAGCTTTTATAAAAATTCCATTGAAGAATACATTACAGGTGTGCATCTTGTGACAGAACATTGTATTTTTAAGGCTTGGTTGTATTTATAAGATGCAAAGCAGTGTGTGCTCATGCTTCATTTGTATAAAATTATCGTACTTTGATTATATACAGCTACTCAGCTAACATGAAAACGACTGTCATATTTCCTAGTTCCGCCCTCGAGAGGCTCTGATTGGTCAGCTATGTAATGTGCTGTGATTCGCAGATCAGCTCCATGTTACCAGGAAGCATCACGCGCCTACAAGCACGCGCTTTTGCGCTGTGTAAACAGACCAGTCAGAGTAGCTGTTAGCCGCAGCAGTTTGTGCTTAAATCTGACACAAGATGAAGAGCACACAACTAAACACGCCTGCTCTGTAAAATAACACCTGACAACTGTCTTTCACATCTATTCGGGTTATAAGCATGTGTCAGTAATATGAAGCGTTCTCATATCTTTTGCGAGTTGGTTATTTGAGCTGTAGAGCGCAGGGAAAGAGTCCGAGAGAGACACGTTCATCAAGATTTATTAATCTTAACAAATAAAAACACTTGCAGGTTGTGGCTCACAGTCCACAGCTTAGTCTGTTGGAGGAGCTTTAACCGAATCCAGCACTGAACTGAGAGAGATACTGCAAGCTGTCCTTTGTCAAATGATAGATATATATTTTTTATTATTATCTGGAACATAATTAAATGATCTGTAAGCACTTCTCTCTTTGTGTCGTGTCCTTTAAAAGCCCAAATACAGAAACAGAAGAAGCTCTGTGAAAATGGCAGCGTTTAGACGCCATTTTAGCTTTCTCTGCAAGAACATTACAGCGCAGCATGTGTGTGCGCGTGGTGAATGCACGTAACCTGAAGATCCAGTTTCACAAACGGCTTAGCTTAAGCCAGGACTAGACCTTAGTTAAATTAGGCTATTTAAGCCACATTTATAAAATCAGCCTTAGAAAAATGCATTACTGGTGTGCACCTGAAGACAAAAAATGACACTGACATATTTTAAGACATCTCACTGCAAGTTATTTTCAGTTGAGACAGCTCAAACATGCAGTTTAATCCATGACTAGCCTTAAACCTTGTTTGTGAAACCGGAGGGAAGTGTTGGTGATATCACTAGTCCTGATGTATTTTTTGTAGTCCCCAAACTTCGTTGGCTGTAGGTTTTGCTAAGCTAACTCTGTAAAAAGTCAATGTCTCACGATGCATTGAACTTTCAGCGTCTTACGTTCAAAGATGTCGTTTATGTTCACACAGCTACATTACACATCAACTAAAGTTTAAGATATGATATCCTAGTGGACCACCCCTTTAAAACACATCAGTGCAAGATATTTTCTGTTGAGACAGTTCAAACATCCATTTTAGTCTGGGACTAGCCTTAAGCCTTGTCTGTGAAACTGGGTGTTAGAGTTCAGTAATTTATACATTTTAGTGTGTGTATATATATATATCTCTCATAAGCTGTCTCTTTTCTTTACCCAGAAAGCCCTGACTCACACACAAAGACCAAAGAAAACAGAACGTCTAAGACTGAAAGAAATGGTAAGATTGTTAGCTATGTAGTTATTCAGATAAATGATGTCCTGATCAGGTTTTTTTGCCCTTGAGTCAGAGTTATTTGTTTTGAGTATCTACCGAAACCTGATCCGATACTTCTATAATACATTAAAAAAGAGTAAAGAAGAGCGAAGAAACAGATCTACGATGTTCCTTATTTTTTTATTTAATTCACCCTATTTTAACATTCTACAACTCAGTTAACAAACAGAGCACTTCTGTGAGGTAGCTTGAACAATCAAGGAATAAATAACACCAATTCTTCCCTTTTGGACTCGGGAGACCGCGAGAACAGAGAAAGCTTTCTGTGAGCAATGAGATGCTGCGTTCTTCATGATGGTCACATGACCTTCACGCATTATTAACGGGAAAATATTTAAACATTACAGCAGGGCTATTCAATTAGTTTGTCATGGGGGGCCAGTCCATAAAAAGCATCTGGGGGCCAGAGAGATATGACTTGCAATATGAGTGATGACACAACAGCAATATAAGAGCTCATATGCTGTATTTTTGCTCCTTTAGACACCCACGTTGACTTTTTCTACATTACAATGTTAATATGTTGTATTTTGAAACTACATAACATCACTGCACTGTACAATGTGGCTTTTTTAACAAGCATATCCAAATGTATTTAGAGGCACAAAGTCAGTGTATTGCTCAAGTAGGCTTCATCTACATTCAAACACATTCATATGTTGTTTTAAACTGCATAACAATTAGGGATTCAATGATTATAGATTTTGGTTGTACGATTATAGTCTGAAGAATAATCATGCTTTCACAGTCATCACCATTATTATGCATTTATTAAATTTAAAACACTACTAGTTTAGAAAATCACATGAACTGATGATATATTAAAGTGTTGTTTATTGCTGCTCAGTAACCAAATACAGCACAAAATATTATTAAAAAACAAACAATAGTCCATTTCTCTCTTTGGACTTAAAAATAAATGAAAAAGTTTTTGATTTAAACATGAGTGATAATTTTACAATGAAAATAAATGACAGAACAATGAATAAATACATAAAAATAAGAATAAATAAAAATAGTATTTGTCTAATATTAATTTAAGCTATATATAAGATAAGAGTTTAAATGAACTGTTGTTATTATCTGCGTTCATACATAATCATTTTAATAATTTTTAATAATTCATCTGACATATCTTTAGTTTACATTGCACTGAAAACCACGCACAACTCTCACCACTACAGCCTGAGATCATTTCTACTGTGTGCCGGTGTGTGTCGGTCCGCTTGTGAGCCGTGCGCGCACCACTTCCAATATGCGCACGTCTCCATTGGAAATAATGTACTTGCGCGCGGAAAAGATGCAATATGTCAACGGCTTGCTGCTATAGTTAATCCAATGTGCGTGCGTATTGGCATAACAAGTTGCAGCAGCTTTTTTTTCGTGCAACAGAAATGCGGCGTTGAGAAGCCTTTGATAAATAAAAGCGGGGTTAATAGTGAAAACGGCTAATCATTGCATTCCTATTAACGATATCAGTGCATTGTACAAAAGGCCTTTTCTACAAACATGTCAAAATGTTTTGGCTACTCGCGCCACTCACTTAATGTCAGGTGACTCACGCTCTGCGCACCCTTTAACTGCAGCTCGTGCTGTATTGAACAGATGCACGCCACTTCATACCTATAGCGGCCGTTTTACGACTGAACTAAATTTATTTTTGATGTCTTGGTCACGCTATTTGGGGGGCCGGAACAAATTGCCTCGGGGGCCCTGCATTACAGCATTTATACAGCGATTTATTGTTGTCCCCCTTTTCAATATTTATAACATGCACAAAAGCCTCACAAATATACATATACATATAAATATATATACAGTTGAAGTCAGAATTATTTGCCCCCCTGAATTATTAGCCCCCCTGTTTATTTTTTTTATCCAATTTCTGTTTAACGGAGAGCAGATTTTTTTTCAACACATTTCTAATCATAATAGTGTTAATAACTCATCTCTAATAACTGATTTATTTTCTCTTTGTCATGATGACAGTAAATAATATTAGACTAGATATTCTTCAAGACACTTCTATACAGCTTAAAGTGACATTTAAAGGCTTCACTAGGTTAATTAGGGTAACTAGGCAGGTTAGGGGAATTAGGCAAGTTATTGTATAATGATGGTTTGTTCTGTAGACTATCGAAAAAATAAATAGCTTAAAGGGGCTAATAATATTGACCTTAAAATGCTTTTTTTAAATTAAAAACTGCTTTTATTCTAGCCGAAATAAAACAAATAAGACTTTCTCCAGAAGAAAAAATATCAGACATCCTCATGCTGGTTGATCTCAACTCTTCTTACTAATGTTTTATTGGCAGCTCATATTCTTAAGTAGATCATTATCTGAACTCTTCAGCATTTTGAGTTATTTTGTCTTGCCACTCAAACTAATTGATAATGCCTTTAATTGACAACAAATGTCTTTATCAATAATTATCAATTTTATGGATTAGTTTAAGGATCCCTATTATTTTGACTGTTTGTGATGTGTACTACGTCAGTATTTGAAATATATGCTCATACAGCAAAAACATGAACCCTCATAGAAATCTCTGTCATTTTTACTACTCAGTCATATAATTTTCTAAAAGCTACTAAAGCCTCTGCTGCTGATGCTAAAATACATACCACTGCCTCCACTGATATTACTGCTCCTACTACTACTATATTACTACATTCTTCAATTTAGGTGTTGTTCAGTGCGCATGTAAAATAATGCAATACACAAGGACTATAATAGATGTATACATGGTGATTTTATTGTTATTAACACTCAAGCAAAGTCATACCTACTTAATATACATGTTTACTTCAATCATGTCATGTGCTTTTCTGATTCTTTTTTTTGTTGGTTCTTCCAGGCAGAACAGTCAGAAAAGGCCCTGGAGTGATGCTGGAAAAAAAGCGGTTTGGCGACAGCTTGGGACCTGCATAATGCTAATGAAAGTTCCTGTGAAAGACAAATGTTTAAAGTGCCTACACTCTCAGAAATAAAGGTATACGTGAGCTGTCCCTGGGGTGGTACCTTTTCAAAAGGTACAAATTTGTACCTAAAAGGTCCATATTAATACCTTAAGGGTACATATTAGTACCTAAAAAGTACAAAGTGTTCCTCTTAACATTTTTAGGTACTATCATATACTTTTGAGGTAGCAATATGGACCCTTTAAGTATAAATGTGTACCTTTTGAAAAGGTACCACCCCAGTGACAGCTCACGTATACCTTTATTTCTGAGAGTGTAGAGAAAGAACCAGTGCTTCAAACTAGGGGCTGGAGAGAAATCATGTTCACAATGCAATCCAATCAAAAAGAAGAAACTGCTTGATTAACTTTCTGTTCTTAAAATAAATGTCATTTTTGGGTAAACTAACCTTGAACTATCCTCTATCCCTCTTAAATTCATTCTGATTTTCTGACTCTTTATTCTGCACATGAAACAAAACTTTACATTTGTCTTTCTTCCTTCAGTTTTGCTATCCAGCTGTGTACTTTTAGAGCTGACTACACTGTTAGGTGTTGGGCTTGTGAGCCTGCTTTTGACAGGCATTCTGTGTCGATGTTTTAATTCAATAAAACATTTCTGTTATAAATAAATGACCATCTTCTCTGATTTCTATTTTGGAGCTTGTATTGTGGTGGTTGTCAAATAACTGAGGTTTTGTTTCTCTATACTTTATATCAAAGTGGGTATTTCCCTTAACTGCTAAAACTAAAATAACTTGTGACCAAGACCATGTCTGGTTAGAGTGGTGTTTGTCATTAGCGTAAACTTTAACTGCAGTGTTTTTTTGTCTTGTTTTCTCTGATTTGTAAACTCTTCAGTTGTGCAACTGCTCAAACTCACAGTGCAGCTCATATCACAGATTTTAATTCAGCTGCTATTCTATATCATAATATAAGCAGGTTGGAGAATTTTATAAAAATGTAGTTTTAAAAAATACCATGAAGATATCAACAGATTAACAATAAAAGTATTGGGTAACACTTTATTTTAAGGTGTCCTTGTTATAGATGTTACATGTAGGCCAACCATAATCCTAACCATAGAGTATGTGCATGTAGTTAATTAATATTACTCAGTATTTAAATGTATAATAATGCTGTAACAAGGACACCTTAAAATAAAGTGTAACCAAATAATGTTTTTAAACCGTTATCATCTAGACTCATGCAACATGCATTATAAAAATGTGTACTGTAAAACAAATAAATATGATTAAAACATGCAACAGTAAACAGCTGACAAATCTCTGGAAAAATATATAAATATAACAAGTATTATTATTATTATTAGCCTGCTTTATAAGGTGGTAGCCTGGAGTAAGTGTCATCATGACTGACTTTAGTCAAAAGCATTAGTGAATCATGAGTTTGCAGTGAGTCGATATTCCGGAAGTGCTGTGGCGCGCGTGGACTCGTCATTTGCGCTTTTACTCAGCTTTACGCAGCAGTTCGGATGGATGCGAGATGGACAGACATCATTTCTCTATGATTGATGAATTTACAGTTAACCCGGAGGTCATGTGCATTCCGTAGAGAACGATCTGTGTGGATGGAATCAACCTCGATCCGTTTCACCACTAATTATAGTAAGTTCATTTCTTGAATCAACCAAATGTTGGCAGGGTTCGTGTTCACGGACACACAAAAATAGAAATTGGTGTCAATGACCATGACCGACCAAATGAAATGACCATTTTGTGATCTAGCATGATTTTCCTTAGTCGAGACCGTCGAGACTGTATTAACCAATCATATGAAATCAGTAGGCTTATTTACTAAATGTATCAGCATTTTGAACTGTTTGAGTAATTAAAATGATAGTCAAACTAATTAATTCAGTGTTTAAAAGTGTTATTTGGACTAAAATCAGCTTCTATTAGCGCTTTTAATAACCGCTTCCCATAACCGCTAAACTGAAATCTGCCTAGTAACAGCGCGGTCCTCACAAAACTCCAGCCGACTCCACCAGTTTTGAAAACATGGTGTTTTTGCGGATTTTAAGTGATTTCCTGATTCTAGGCTCCCCTCTAGTGGCACTACTATTTTTTTCATTCTCCTAGCATTACCAGAAAGGGGGGTCCTCACAACATGCTGCAGGGTCATGGCCCTCACAAGTATAGCAAAACACGTATGTGTGTGTGTGTGTGTGTGTGTGTGTGTGTGTGTGTGTGTGTGTGTGTGTGTGTGTGCTGTATTTAAAGTCATAGTAATCAGTCTTTGACAATCCTCCGGCTGTGTGTTTGCAATCAGTCAAGATCAGGAACCGGTGTGAGTGTGTGTGGTGCATGACTGGAACTTGTAGTTCATATACCAGTGGATTTGTCCTTTAGCGATCTACTAGAATTAGATCGCTGGTGATTGTGACAATATAACTGATGTGATGCACTTTACAAACTTATACAATACTACCACACAGAATACACAACCTGATGCATTACTGCATTACAAAAATATTACAGCCCAATACAGAAATTAAGAGAAAAAGAAAAAAAAAATCACATGAGACTGAAGACTGGAGTACTGAATGCTCGTTATCAAGAGTAGATTACAAATTGAAATATTTTCAAATACAAAAGAGTCCATTTAAATATAAACATGATTTTCAAATGAATTTGGTAATAATTTTTTTATATTCCTATTAAAAAAATAAATTACACCTGCAAGTGTGTCATATTGGCTGTAAAATTGCCATAAATAGTAGTAGTAAAATTTAGTCATAAATAGTTTTAGCTTAGACATTAATTGTAAAATAATGAATTGCACCTACAAATGTACCATATTTTCTGTTAAGAACATTTCATAATTTTATTTAGGAATAATGTGAAATACAATAATGTTAGCCCTAAGTATTGTAAATAAAGTCTTTACAAACATTAAAACATGCATTTTAGTCCCCCCCCCCCACTCCAAAGCAAATGCTTTAAAATTAAATGTTCATTACAGAAGTGGAAAACAGTACAACAACTAAAAATGATGGTGGAATTCACTATAATAAACATCTATTATATGCGTCAAGCTGAAAGGAAAATATTTATTGCAAACTGTAACCACTTGTTCCAAACGTGTTTGTGTTTCTTTTTGAGCACAGAATAAGATATACTGAACAATGCTGGATTGTTCCCACTATGAAGGTCAAAGGTTGTTTTTTTTCCTCAACATTCTTCAGAATATCTTATTTTGTCTTTAACAAAAGAAAGAAATTCATAAAAGTTTAGAACCACTTGAGTGATTGTAAATGTTGGGGAATTTTTTGTTTTTGTGGGAACTATCCCTTTAATGCTCAAACGCATCTCCGATTCTGAACCAATCCATGAGCGCATATTTGGTTTTTCTTGATGCATTTTAGGGCTATTTAATGTATTTGATTTAAACAATTTTGGAACATTATCCCATTTTAGATGATAAAATATTTAATGTGTATTCCCAAAAATACAGCATGGGTTTAAGGCTGTTTTTGGTTGTGTAGGTGGACGGGAACAGCAGCACCCTCAGCATGAGTGTACACTTCAAAATGCTGAAGAAACTGGTAGAGGAGCCCACCTTCAGTCAGATCCTCATCCCGCTGCAGTCTGTCCTCATACCCACCCTTCCCTCCACTGGTGGAGCAAACCCCAAACACGACGCTTTTCCCGGACACTGGGTTTACCTCTCCGGCTTTGATGACACCGTCAGTCCCACATGCCATTTTCTGATCACATCACGCAATACTCTAATTTCAGTTGAACCATTGATGACAACATTCATTTCATTTCCTAAAGGTGGAGATTTTGGCATCCTTGCAGAAGCCGAAAAAGATCTCACTCAAGGGTTCGGATGGAAAATTCTACACCATGATGTGCAAGCCCAAAGATGACCTGAGGAAAGACTGCAGGCTGATGGAGTTCAACTGCCTCATTAATAAGGTAGTGACGCATGCTGTTTATTAAATTACCAAATCTTTTTCATGAGAAATTGGCCAGTAAAAATGTGCCTTTGTTAGTCTTTGAGGAAAGATGCCGAGTCTAGACGGAGGGATTTGCGCATTCGGACGTACGCTGTGATCCCTCTGAATGAAGAGTGCGGAATAATCGAGTGGGTGAACAAAACAGCAGGCTTGCGTCACATCCTCACAAAGCTGTATAAAGAGAAAGGTGGGTTGATTTTATTTCCTCTAGTAAGAATGCACTGAATGTTTTGCCTCCCAAATCTGTCGGCTGAAGATAGCATTTTCAGTTTATGCTGAAAGAGAAAAATGGCAGAAAAGATGAGCTAAAAATGCCAGTGTTCAGCATGCTGGTTACATTCTCCCTCACTCCACTCAAATAACTTACATTTCTATATATTCTTGTTCCTGCTGCTTGTGATAACAACACTGCAGCAGATCTTTCGTTTTTTTAACTCCGTATAATTTCAGTTTAAGTGTTTTGAATTTAGGCAGCACGGTGGCGCAGTGGGTAGCACGATCGCCTCACAGCAAGAAGGCCGCTGGTTCGTTCCCCGTCTGGCCAGTTGTCAGTCAAAATGAACTAAACATGCTGCTTTAATAACTTTATTAAGGCTGTCAGTGTCTCTATGAAGTCATTTTCTGTACAGCTGAATGAAAGTGGTGTACTTGCTCTTTAAAACAGGGATCTATGTCAGTGGGACAGAATTGAAGAAGCTGATTTTGCCAAAAACGGCACCTTTTCAAGAGAAGCTGAAGCTGCACAAAGATGTGCTGTGTGCCAGACACCCTCCAGTGTTTCATGAGTGGTTCCTGCGGACCTTTCCTGATCCCACCTCTTGGTATTTATATATTTATAGGACAGACTTCAGTGTTCATATTCATGATATCTGTGCAACGTTAAATGCAAAATTATGATCATTATTTATATTAACTGTTGATCTTTTGGATGTATGCTGCAAGAATTTATTAATTCATCCATTAAATTTCTCAATAGTGAAATTTACTTTTAACTCCCTGCCATTTTTTATTTCTTTGACCTAAATTTGATGGCCTTCTGAATACTTTCTACAATGAATATATGGCCATATCATATATCAAAATAAGTATCATTTGCTTTTAAATAATTTTATTCTTTCTTCATGTGTTGAGGTTTGATCACCACTTGAAATCAAATAGATTTCATCAAAAATATATTTTTGACAAAAAATGCTGAAAAACTTTTTCAAAGATTTAATTAAATTTTTTCAAAGATATAGCACAAATGAGTACACCCCTCACAGATCTCTTTCTTTTAAATTAATATTTTCTACAGGACGATTTATAATCATTTATTTGTATGTATAGATTAGTCAGTGCCAAAGCCAAAACTGGAACTAATCGAACAAATGAAATAAGATCTAAAAATTATTACACCCAAATTAATATGTTGGGTAAAAATATTGAATAAAATTTTAATTAACAGAAAAATCATAAAAAAAAAAAAAAAAAAAAAAAAATATATATATATATATATATATATATATATATATATATATATATATATATATATATATATATATATATATATATATATATATATATATATATATGTATATATATATATATATGTATATATATATATATATGTATATATATATATATATATATATATATATATATTTTTTTTTTTTTTTTTTTTTTTTGTAGCTTGTAATTTATTTTTTTTTTTTTTTGCAATAACTTGCTTGAACTTAAATGTATTTTTTTTCTATTCCTAAAGATTTTATATGGCCAAACTCCTATTTTAACGAATATACAGCAACTGTAATAAAACTTTTTTATTTAAATACACCAAAATTGATTTGCTGTATGTATTTACTATATTTTTCATTATATTCACTATGAAATGGATAAAAATTTACATTTTTATTACTCATTAATGCTCAGCACCATATGGTACAGTGTTTCTCAACCACGTTCCTGGAGGACCACTAGCTCTGCCCTTTTTCACGCCTTCTTAACCAAACACGCGTGATTCAGATGAACAAATCATTAGCAGAGACTGAAAGACCTGTAACGGGTGTGACAAAAGAGACATGCAAAACATGCATTGCTGGTGATCCTCCAGGATCGTGGTTGAGAAACACTGATATAGAGTACATATATAAAAAGAATATTGCGGCCAAAAATTAAATTACTTGCCTATTTACCCCCAAGGTGTTCCAAAGCTTTACGATTTTCCTTTTTCTGTTGAACACAAAAGAAGATAGTAGGAAAAACAAATACTATGGAAGTCAATGGTTATAGGTTTCCAACATTTTTCAAAATAAATTAATATGTGTTCAACAGAAGAAAGATAATCAAACTGGTTTGAAACAACTAAAGGGCGAGTAAATGATGACCAAATTGACATTTCTGGGTGAACGATTCCTTCATTTATTTTAATGCAATGTTTGTTTACAGGTACAACAGCAGGTCTGCGTACTGCCGCTCTACTGCCGTCATGTCTATGGTGGGATATATTCTTGGACTTGGCGATCGTCATGGAGAAAACATTTTGTTTGATTCTTTTACCGGCGAGTGTGTTCATGTGGATTTCAACTGCCTCTTCAACAAGGTGTGTAAAGACACAGTGTGACCATTTAATTGAATAATTTCCTAAACTTGATATCTTTGGGTAGCTGTATACCAAATGTGCTTTTCTACTCTTAAGGGTGAGACGTTTGATGTTCCTGAGGTGGTCCCTTTCCGGCTCACCCAGAACATGGTCCATGCGATGGGGCCCATGGGTACAGAGGGGCTGTTCAGACAGGCCTGTGAGGTCATACTGAGACTCATGAGAGACCAGCGGGAGCCGCTCATGAGGTAAACACCCTTAAACTTAAAAACTAACACACTACTGTACAAAAGTTTGATGACTGCAAGTTTTTTTAATGAATTTTCTCACGCTCATTAAGACATTCATAATATTATAATAATAGGAAATAACATTGGTTATATTTTAAAATAATCCTTTTCAGTTTTGATAATCGCTCACATTTTACAATAAGATATCATTAGTTAATGCATTTAATGTACTAACATGAACTAATAATGAACAATACTTGTACAGCATTCATCAGTCAAAGTTAATAAACATTTAATAAAACATTAGTAAGTCGAAATTTGTGCTTGTTAACATTAGTTTTAAGCTTAATAAAACAATTTAATAAAACAAATAAAACAAGACTATTTGTTACATAAAATGCTATAATTATTTAATGCATTGTTTACATGAATTAAATAAGCTAATTTGTCTGCAAACATTTTTTTTTTCTGTTGAATGTGCAGTGGTGTAATGGCCTTGTTGTAATATATTCACAAATTTGCAGCACTTACTGTCATTAAGTGTAATTAGATATTATAATCCATTTGTAACCAAATATTATATTGCATCAAATATAAAATTAGCAGTAGAAAATTTCTAATTATATTTGTATTATATTGTAATTTGCATAATGATCTCTTTTTATTCCCTACCAGCGTTTTAAAAACATTCCTGCACGATCCTTTGGTGGAGTGGAGTAAACCTGTGAAGGGTTTCTCAAAGACACAAGTCAATGAATCTGGAGAGATCCTCAATGAGAAGGTACTTCACTGGTTAATTCCTCAAGCCTGAGTGAGGATCCTTATCTGTGACTTAAATCATACATGCTTTTATTTTCAGCTATGCAAACATGAAACTCCACATTGAGTACACAAGTGCCTTGGTTTATGTGCATATTAAGTTAATGTATTTAAAGTGCAAAGGTAATATTGGTGGTATTTTAAAGTGTCCTAATATTATAAGATTTAAAGGTATTCCTGTCAACCCTTCTGTTTTTACCAGGATTTTCTTGTATTTTACCTTTCTATCACGCTATCATCCTCTTAAAATATTTTCCTGTATTTCTACAGTATTTTTTCTTTTTATGAAAGGTCGAAGTAATATGTACACAGAGCTGATCCTCTCTATAAGCGAAGTACCGCCCCTTCCTCTTAAATGATCTTAAATCAAGAGCTGTTCAAGAGAATTTTATTTTTGATTAATATTACTTTCAAATAAACATAAAAAATGGCCACAGTGCCCTTTTTCTCATTAAAATCCATGCACTCTTGCCCTTCCTATGCAAGCTTCAGTTCATGTAACGGTGCGTGACTGTCAGATGTGCTCCATAATGATAGAGACACTGTTCCTCGAGTGGCTGAGTGTAAAATTAATTTGAAAAGGAGCAAATGTGGACAGTTTGTGAATTGGGTGTGTGTTTAAACATAGAAATACACATAATAAAATGAAGAGTTCAGATGCAAAAGCCGCTAAACGCCACTTTCGCCATAAGTGAGATAATGACATTGAGTGAATGCTTTAGCCATCAACAAATAGATTTGCTTCTAATCATCCAAAACGCAGTGTCAGCGCATTCAGAAATAACAGTTTATTGGCAAAAGCCGCTAAATGCCACTTCCCTTTAACAGCAAAAGCCGCTATATCCCAAGAACCATTTAGAAGGCACGAATCAAATCATATGGTTTCAATGTAGCAGCACACTGATACGCCGGCTTTTATGAAGAGACTGTTTTATTCCGCTTCCGATTTTAAAAGATGGAGTTTGATGAACTGGATGAGGCTGTCCAACTGTCAGTGAATAGCAAATGAAAACATCCCTTACCTCAAAACTCTGTGCATTATAAGAAAAAGAAAACACACTGTACTGTCGGAAGTGTACTATAAGTGTATGCCGATTTACTATACATTAAATTGCAACTGCGTTTCACGAAAGACAGAGTTAAGATGCTGTTCTTTTATCCCACGTGGATGCTATGAGGATAAGGAAGAGACCAGGACCTTAAGTATGGTGAGAATGAATGAATGACAGCCTCTAAAATTGTCTGAGAGGCATCCCCTTTTTGCCCAGTAGGCCCACCTTGTGCTTTATTAGCTAATGTAAGCTATTTTTTAAAAGATAAATATAATGTATAAAACTATACATTATTTATATTACTTCATAATACCTATATTTCTGATAAGCTTTTTTATAATAATGGACAATGCACAGATATTGATGTTTCATGTTTTACGCTTCATTATTTGAATCTACCAAGCTTAGTTTACAATGTTTGCAATGTTTACATTACTCTACTTACATTAAATCTAAATCCCAAATATCAGAAATGACAACAGATTGTTCAGATTTAATTGATGTCAGTTTGTCATGTTATTGAGTAATGCACTTACTTGACAGATATTTTCCTTCTGCTTTGTCCCTGGTTTATCAGGGTTTACCACAGCGGAATGAACCGCCACTTACTTGACAGACTTATATATTTTTAATTTTAGGTGTTTATGTTTGGTAAAATAATTGCATCTTTAGTGATTTTCAACTAATTACACTGTCTTCTCCCAATAGATGGATTTAGAGGTTTTTGCAAAAAAAGCACTGGTGGATTTAGCTGGTTTTGACGCAAAAGAAAATGTAATTAGTTAAAAACCAAAGAATTGTCTTAAGTGACATATTTTAAAAAAAGGTATTTTATTTACTAGCTCATAACCTTATCACATAAAATGAAACTTCTGAACCTAATCAGAGGAGCCTGGTAAAATGCTCATTTACAAAAAAGAGGTCTGATGGATTTAGAGGGCTTTGCATCTAAACTCTTCATATTTAAATATAGCAGCCTTGGCTAAGATTGTGTCTTAAATGAGCGGAAACAGGAAAGCAACCAGATACTTTCATTATTTCATCTTTACCCTGGGTGACACTTCTGCTATTTTATCTTAATCAAACAAAAAGTCAAAATGAGTGATTCATTTGCTGCTCTTCACTAAATAACTATAATAACTATAATCAGAATGTATATTTAAATTATACAGTGAAGAAAAGGTGAACGTGATTTGATAACTTTAAATTCAAGTTGAATTTACATATCCCAAAGTTGATAGGTGTGATCTTATGTCTGACAACTTTGTAATTTTCTTGGAATAAGTATTTAATATTAGAATCATTTTGCAATTCGTTAAAATCAATTCAGGGCTTAATGTCTGTAAACCCCTGCCTTCAATAAGCCACCTCTGCTCTAATTGGTCGACTGGCCAAGTCTGTTTTGAATGGTCTATCCTCATCCATTATGTTTCAGAAATTAAATAAATAATTTGAATTATGCAAATGTATTAATTTGATGGTCGTAGAATGGTAGAAGCCAAACATTCGAAAAAATAAATACTTTATCAGAAATCGCAGCCTATACCCTTAAATTGTGCACTATTTGAGGGAGCAGCTGTTTCTAGTGGTGTCCAAAACTATAGTGGACGTTATATGAAGTGCACACAATCAATGCAAAGGAACAACGAGTCTACAACCCATGCACACTGAACAGCTAGAGAAAACCCATAATGCACTGTAAGTAGAGATGTAACAATTCACCTGACTCACGATTCGATACGATTCACGATACTAATCTCACATCACGATTTTTTAACAAAATTATTTGAAATAAAAAATTAAGGCAAAGAGCCCTGTCATTTTTTTTTTCTTAAATATATTTTTTGCAATATAATGTCTTTTCTGCCATAATTAATATGCTATTTAAAAAAAAAGTAGAAGAATACAAACTAAAGAAGACTCTTTAATATAAACAAACTGAAACTGTGACTGTGCTGGGATTTTGCACATTTACAATGTCCCTTGCTGATGAAAAAAAACTCTTTTACTGGGGACTGAGATGGCTGGTGTGGAGAGGAAAGCCTTTCTCAAACCACAGAGCGATGTGTACAGAGGTGGTCAACATGCCCTCTGCTCCAGGGGACTGGCCACTGGCGTAAAATTCATTCATTTTCTTTTGAGTTAAGTCCCTTTATTAATCTAGGGTTGCCACAGCCGAATGAACTGCCAACTTATCCAGCCTATATTTTACACAGCGGATGCCCTTCCAGCTGCAACCCATTACTGGGAAACACCCATACATTTCCATTCACACTTTTACACTACAATTTAGCTTACCCAATTTCCCTATAGCGCATGTCTTCGGACTGTGGGGGAAACCGGAGTACCCGGAGGAAACCCATGCAAACATGGGGAGAACATGCAAACTCCACACAGAAATGCCATCTGACCCAGCCGAGGCTTGAACCAGCGACCTTCTTGCTGTGAGGCGACAGCGCTACCCACTGCATCACCGTTTATGCCAATGGCATAAAATACTGAACATTTTTAAATATACAATAATAATAGGCAAAACTAATTTGAAAAGGAGAGGGTAAAAATATTCTAATACCTGCTTTTGTAACAGCACAACTTTCTCTTTCAGTCTGAAAAACATCTTCACACTTTCAGTATGAAAACACTGATGCACCGTGTGATCTCCGTAGCAAATCGTCCAGGAAGCAGGGTTTGGCCTATTAATAGTTTTATTTGAGCATATAGACATCTGTGACAGTAGTTTTTGCTGTGCTGATGCTTTATGTGCCTCATATTCGTTGTTCTATAAGTGTAAGTAAACGTCTTTTTGCAGTATTTGCACAGTTTGTACTTTGTCTGGTGCACTCTACCACTGTCATTTTACTCTGCCGCCCCACCTCCTCCCCATCGGTGATGTTTAGATAAAGCGAGTTTGCGCCTGTAAACACAGCACCCCCTCTGTTCAAAAAATTTATCGCGATTCATTTAACAATTCTACGAGTTCGAGTCGTCACATATTTGAAACGATTTTCAACCGGCTCACGGTAAATCGTTACATCCCTAACTGTAAGAGTTTGTGTGCTGAATGAATTTATGTGTCTGACCACAGGATGGTGCACATATAGTGGAATCCTATTAGTGTAAGTTTCACAATGAAATATTGTTTAAAGGGGTGGTCCACTACAATATCATATTTTAAACTTCAGTTCATCAATAATGTAGCTGTGTGAACATAAACGCCATCTCTGAATGTAAAATGCTCTAGTTCAATGCAAAGGGAGACATTGGCTTTCACAGAGTTAGCTTAGCAAAGCATACAATGAACAAACTTTGGGGACTTAAAAAAAATACATCCGGGCCAGTGAGATCACGAAGGTATTTTTACCGCGCACACACACTGCGCATCTAAGGGGCGTGGCCAGATGCGCTTTAATGTTTTAGCAGAGACAGCTAAAATGGCGTCCAAATGCTGCTATTTCCACAGAGCTTGTTCAGTTTCTGTATTTGGGCTTCAAAAGGACACGACACAAAGAGAGAAGTGCTTACAGTTTAATTGAATTATGTTCCATAGAATTATAAAATATATAGCAAGCATTTGACAAAGCACAGCTTCCAAAATCTCTCCCAGTTCAGTGCTGGATTCAGTTAAAATTTCCTCAAAGGAGCAGCTCCAACAAACAGAAGCTGTGGATTGTGAGCCACAACCTGTAAGTGTTTTTATTTGTTAAAATTGATTATGACATGCACAGTAGCGTTAAAGGTATGTTGTAGCAAGGATGTAAACAAAAAGAAATGCTGTTTGGCACCGCTAACAATTTAGCTACAAATTCATATTTATCACACACTCTCTTCACCAGCGCGTGCAGCGTCTCTTTATGCGTGTGCGTGTCTCTCTATAGGCAGCTTTTCCATGCGTTCTACTGTACATCTCAGATAATGAACTCGCAAAAGATATGTGAACGATTCATATTACTTACACATGCATATTCCGAATATACTGTATGTGAAAGACATCATGTAACGCGTTGAGTTAAAAAATACAGGACAGCTCGCCTAACTCGCAGAAAAATCAATCAAAGCTCACACAGGTCGCATAGCACATCTTGTGCTTTATTCTTCTGTCAACAGCGTCACTCTATATTACAGAAAATAACTTAATCCGAGCATCAGAGGAAAATAAACATCGGTCCCGCACACATGCGTCTACAGACAGTTTACACACACACACACGCAATGGCAATCTCTCCTAAAGGAGCTACAGATTTTATTTTAGAGAGCAGGCATGAGGTTGACTGTTTACACAGCACAAAAGTGCGTTCTTATAGGGGCGTGACGAATCACAGCACATAATGTTAGATGACCAATCAGAGCCTCTTGAGGGCGGGCCTTTCGGAGGAACTAGGAAATATGTCAGTTGTTTTCATGTTAGCTGAGTAGCTGTGGATAATCAAAGTAAGATACATGAAAAAAATAACGTGATTTTCTTCAAGTAAAGCATGAACACGCATTGCTTTGCATCTTATAAACACAACCAAGCCTTAAAATTACATTCTGGACCACCTCTTTAATTAAAGTAATGTTTGTATACACAACAGAGATCAAAAGTCTTTGTTTCATTACTAATAGACAGCTTGCTAAGAGTTATATATAATTATCACACGCTCTGACTAGGAAGTTTTAATATCAAACACGTCTGAGTGATTTATCAACCAGCCAAACACAAACAAAAAGATATTTCGGCTCAATTCACTCACTCATTTCATTCACTCCTTCAAGTGGACTGATGTAGGGAATAGCGAATGAGGGTATAAGGGGTGATTTCAGATATAGCAAAGGAGATTCAGTTACCCAGATCCTTCTTTTGATAGATATTATCTTTATTCATTATGCACTTTTTAACACATTTTCAGACTGTTTACATTGAAGAACAGCTATGTAACCTAACAAAAGGCAAATAAGATATTTTTTTAAAAACCCGTATGGCTCCTGCTCCTTAATTTTAAGTAATAGATGCAAAAATCCCTAATCTGATTTTGTTCCACTCTAGGCTAAGACTCATGTACTGGACATAGAGCAGCGTCTTCAGGGAGTGATTAAGAACAGGAATAAAGTGATGGGCTTACCTCTGTCCATCGAGGGCCACGTACACTACCTCATACAGGAGTCCACGGATGATAACCTCCTGTGCATGATGTACCTTGGATGGGGTCCTTATCTGTGATGAACATTTGCACTTCAGTCGAGGCCACAATTGAACAAGCTTTCTGTTTAGTTCTGTACAGTTATGTTTGTCACTGGTGTTTTCAGTGTTTTTCAGAAGGTGAATTAAATTTCATTTATTTTCAGGAATGAAACCTTACATGTGTTTTGTTTTAACAGAGTTTACAGGTAAAATATGAGCACTTATGCTGTAGAACGAGCAGATGTTGGTTAAATGTGCATTAAAGTGCTTCTACATAATCTAATTGGTCTTTAAGCGTACCGCGCCTGAGCCCAAGTGAACCGCGCTCTGGCCCACTTCTTCCAACCGGGCAAGGGCCGGCCAAGTGTACCGTGCCTGAGCCCGATTCAGAGCACTCACACTTCTCAAACGATCCGGGAAACGGGCCTGGGCACGGTTCGGATAGCATAGTGTGTGTAAGCCCTAAGGGTAGTATAGTTCTGTGTTTCTCAGCCACGTTCCTGGAGGATCACTAACACTGCATGTTTTGGATGTCTCCTTTGCCTGTAACACTCATTACAAGTCTTTCATTCTCTGATAATGAGCTGATGATCTCAATCAGGTGTGTTAGGTTAAGGAGACATGGAAAATGTTCAAAACTGGTGGTTCTCAGGATCGTGGTTGAGAAACAATGGTAAAGACCATTTCAATGTGGTGAAGTCATTGGCCCATGAACATTTCATGCTTGTTATTAAACTATTTTATAACTGTAACAACAGGCAATTTAATCATAACTTAATGTTAAAACAGCTATCATAATATTTATCAATATGTGAACCTTTTTGGATTCTTTGAAGCTATAGAAATAGAAAATGGAACACAGGAAATACGTTGGGACCATTGTTATTGTTTACATCCCTCTAAATGATCTATAGTTATATAGTGCACACCAAAAAGGTGGTTCTATTTACACACAATAACGGTTACCTTTACAATCATGTCATCATGAAGAACCCCTTTGTTCTGAAATGATTCTTTGTGTGAGTTTAGGGTTCTTGGTTTCCCGCCCTTTTGTTTTACAAATCTGTAACAGACAAAGGACCTCATTATAATATGTTTTTGAAGCTCAATCATCAACTGCACAGATTGTCAAAACAGGTAAATTATTTTTTTTAAATGGTCTGTTCATTTTCTTTCATTATAACAAAGTATATCACTTTGTCTGTTTAACCCTTTAACCAGGGTGCGAATTACAGGGGGGTTTGGGGGGGATTGACCCCCCTAATTAAGGTTTGATCCTCCCTAAAGGACGTCAAAACAAGATGTAAGAAGGGGTCCCTTTGAATCTGAGAAAAAGCTCACTCTGATCTGTGATTTAAATAATAATTTTAATAATTAAAATAATAGATAGCAAATTGACCCCCCATAACGGGTCATTCCATTGTGAATGCATAATCATGCCAGTCAAAAAAAAAAAAAGTAATTCAACAGTCTGAAACTGGCAGATTTTGAGCACCATAAGAGTTCACAAGATTGATTTCTCATAAAATAGGTGTTTGTTTCTACATGGAGCCTAAAAGTAAAGTCAAATTAGATGTGTAGTTTGTATAGTTTGACCAAAAGTAAGCCGAAAATAGCTAATCGGGTCAAAATAGCCTACACTAAATGGCCTATGCACAAAACACTGAAAACCTAAATCTATTTTATTAATAAATTAGATATAATTTAAATAAATGCATACATTTGATTCACTGATGTATTACACAAACTAACTAACATTACTGAAAAATTTTACCCCCCCTCCCCCTCCGATCGTTCGTACACTGCCTTTAACTGCCTGCTCAACCAAATGGTTGGCCATATTTTGACTGACTATATTTTATTGAGAGTACCGAACTAACTAGTTAACTAAACCTGATTGAGCCATGCTGTATGGTGTTCTGTTCAGACTGTGCATCTTTGCTATTTATTACCCTTCATAATCATACTTTATACTCGGTTGTTTATTTCAGATGCTGACGTATCGAATGATCTCATCATCTCCAGACAGAATAAATAAATTAACTATAGTTAATTAAATCAGTACACATCGTACACAAATTTAAATGAATTGGACATAAAAAATAAGTTGTCTCAATGAAATCTCAATAATTGTTTCAGCTAATTTTAAAAAGTAGTTGAACAAGCAACATTTTTTTTGAGTGTATTTTCTGTTTTGCTTTTTGTATTCATATTCAGTGTCTTTTGTAATTTATTAATGTATTCAATTTATTAATGTATTCTGTTGTTAAAACACTTGTCATTTTTCTTACAGTATCATAACTTTAACACGTGGTATTTTTGTTGTGTGGTTTGTATTTTTAAATTACTAACAGAGCAAAAATAAACTATAGTTTTATTATTCTATTTTTACTAAATAAAACCACAACAACATGGTGTTTGTAGTAAAACTGGTTATAAAAATGTTAATCAGTATGCAAAAAACAAAAACTACACTTTCCTAAAGGATTAGATATACGACCAGACAAATAAATATATACTAATATTAATAAAATAAATGGCCTCTTGCACAAATGTTTTACATAATCTATTTAGCACAAAACATAGTTATGCTACTGTTATGTGCTAAGGAACCCTAATTTTGACACTTTATATTTTGGTTATCTCATTTTATCACTACATATAAAAGGAAAATACTGCAAACAGACAGAATTTTTTTTTCCCCTTTGTTGTTCAGAATAAAATCTATATAATCAGACAAATTATAAACGCATCCCTCTGTCAAAAGCTTCAATTTGTTAGTGTATGTGTGCTACTACATTTCACATTCATTGCTCTGCAGGATTAGACTGAAGAAAATCAACTAAATGCCAGTCTTGCATTAATAGTCAGTGATATTTAATTCTTTCAACATTTTTAACAATAACAATTCACAGTATGCAATAATAACATATAACTATAATAATAACAATTACAAAAAGTAATAATAATAAAACAAGATAGGAAATTTAAATAAAATAAAAGTTTTACACCAACCCATGAAAATAGTAAGTAAACTATATCCAATCCAAAGGGGTATTGAAAACAAATCTGTATCTTCAAACGCAAACGTCTTTAAAAGGGGGACAATTTCCAGGCTTTGCAACGGTCCATACTCTTGTTGAATTTTGCATTTTTTACACCCTTCAATGTTTTAAAATAATGACAAAGCTCAAGCTTGAATGAGGATTGAACAAAGCAATGAACGAAACTGAGGATTGAACCAAAAACGAACAGAGCTATGTATTATTTTCACCTATTCTGTCCACAGAGTATGATAATCTTCCTCGTTCTCTGCATCCATTCCTGTGTTCAGTGAGTAACTGATGTTGTGGTCAGATTCTCCTGTTCTCTGATTGGCTATCGTAATTCCCTTCACACGAGCGCGCTGACAGCCAGAGCATCTTCTCCTGTCACGCGCGCGCGCGAACCACCAGCTCCCGCCCAAACGCCTTCTGTCACAATCTGCTGCAGGTATGTAATAAATGAGCGTTGAAATGACGTGCCATTCGACTGTGTTTAATTATCAGAATGCAGTGGACTTTGTAAATGGCTAAAATGTGTATTTAAAGGCGTTGCTCGAATGAAACAGAACGGAGAACTGCACGCTAGCGAGGCAGAGCATGTTACAAATAGGAATTATTGCTAGAAATATCAGTGGAATTTTGGTCGCGGCGGCGTTTGTGATCGGTTCATTGCTATTATTATGACCCGCTATTGATTATTAAGTCGTGTAATGTTGAATCTTGTCATAATATACATGTGTGACCTAGTTTATAAGCTTTACAGAATAGCTTTGTGATCAAATATGAGTTATTGATAGTAGTAAATAAGTGTTTCAGTAAGATTAATCACTGTAACATTATGCTTTTTTCTTACTACAAATCAAGCTGTCTTTTTTGCATTAAGATCTATACAGGCTGTGTGTGGTAGAATTTATTTAATATTGAGGAAGACTGCCATAATATTGATGCTATTGCACTTGCACCCATTACGTCAGTTGGGAGACACAACATACAGTAGTAGCTGTATAATAATATGAAATTTGTTTAAAATCACTTTTATTTGAATGATCAGATGATATCTGACATAATGGTCTTTGCTTGCTTTTTTAAAATTGTCCCTTGCCTGAATTGTGTGTAAAAAATTACTTGTGTATGGATTAACTCGTAATTGTTCTCTAGAATGGCATAAAGATATTAATAAATAAATAGTTCTTGTTTTGAAGATTTGTTTGTTGTGAATTTGTCTTGCATGCAGAATGTTTACTGAAATGATATATGACATCAAACCAAAAATCATACAAAGACAAAAAAATGCTCACACATATCTTACAGAAAGAAAAATAAAGTGTGTGCTGAATAAAGTGCAATTTTTTTTGTGATTTAAGAGAAACACATTGTTAGTTTCTTGTTTTTAAATAATTTTAGTGTTATATTTTATGTTGCTTTTCCAGGTTCAGAAAGCATCTTCTGAAATAATCTTGACATCTAAATGATTAAATATGAAAGAAAAACTAAACTATTGTTAATAATAATATATTCATTCTCTATTTGTCTCATATCTAGTTACAGTTATGTATATGAAAACATGGAGCTGTCAAAGAGCGAAGATCCTTCAGACGATCGGAAGAGGTCAAATGAGGCACATGGCCGAAGTAAACGGCCTGATGAGCACAAATCAAAAATCACCATGAATAATGCATTTGTGAATGAACACAATACTGATGAAAGCTCATCCTCACTGCCTGTGCCAGACACTATGGATATTCTCCCTCCAGGGGTGAGTGACACACTCTCAGAAGGTCACAGACATCTCCGCAGCTCTGTTACAAAGAGCAGAACTCATGATTGCATCAGAGGACTGGGACTGCAGCAAGCCAAGAACCCTGGATACAAAGATGGGACCAGCTGGCGCCATCACCCGAAGCTGCTGACCAGTGTCAGCTTTCCAGGATTTGAGACGCCTCTTAGATTGCTTCGTGAGAATCAGGATACATCTGGCAGCGGTCATGAAATCATTGATTATCGTAACCTTACACCTCAAGTGCCCTTTGTGCCCTGCATAGGCAAATCCATTCCAAAAAAGAGGAGTTCTCTGAGAAAACCTAGGAAGGCCATTAAGGACTTGTTTGTTCACAAAAGTTACAAACATGAGAAAGCTACGCCACCAAGTACACCAAGTCGTGTTCTTGGTGAAAATGCTCCAATGTTAATGCGGACAAGAAAAGCAGCAAGACAGCAAGAGTGTAGTGCTGCAGGGAGCAGGTGTAATGATGAATTCAGTGAGACGCCCTCTGATTCTTCCAGTGAATCTTGTGTTAATGTCTGCGAGGATGCCGCCTCGTTAAAAAGCTTTGGATCTCAGGCTGGTTGTGGTGAGATATTTGCTGATGATCTTGTATCGCCTGATGGGGTTCTTAACTCTCAGCATGACAGAGTTGCTTGTGAACCTCCAAAGCAAAGTCCTATTACTTTGGGCATTCAGGGAGGTACAGAGTGTCTGGCCTCTCCAGCCAATGCTGAGGTACTGGACATGTTTGGGTTGTGGGAAACTCTGAACAGAACTTGCTTTCAGAGCAAAGTTCAAAAACAACAGGACCAGCTACAAAATCCACAACACCGATGACTATATCTCCTTCCACAACCAAGTCTGCAGATATAACAGCCAGTACACCCCATCCTGTAGAGCCAGAGATCAAGGATCTTAAGACTGAAGTGATAACACCCAAAAGTGACAACCAAGGGAACACCAGTGATGAGGGCTACTGTGATTATGTTTCCCCTGGTTATGAGGACCACAGCAGAAGTTCCCTCACTCCAGTGCATTCCAGTAAGATCCCTAGGGACACGTACAGTGGCGATGCTCTTTATGAGCTATTCTGTGACCCCAGCGATGCTGAGATTACCCCAATATTTGATGATGACATTGATCTAACAGACAGCATTGTTGGCCAGTGCAGTGATCTTCCATTATCCATGTACAGCTTCCGTGTTGGAGCAGAGGAGAATCTTGCCCCATCTTTGGCTCGGGACTTTGTTGGGCAAGAGCTTCTGGAAAGTAAATGGATGGGGAAGGATTGCTTACTAAAGCTTTGTGACACTGAGATATCCCTGGCTATGGGTGTAGTTAACTGGCTAAACCAAAGGACAGACAAAAGCAACCCATCAGAACTGAGATCCTCACAGACGAGTGGCGAAGAAGGTGGGGATTTATGTCTGAGATGCAAAAGTAAATCAGCAAGGGTTAGAAGACCTCCAAGAAGAGTAAGAACTGTTAATAGCATTAGAGATGCAGCTAAATTCAAAGAGCCAAGTCAGCGAGGTGTACGTGCTCTGCCCTCAAAATGTGATGCAAACACAGTGATGTCATCCCTGGCCTCTCCACAGAGTCAGTCAAATACCCCAACAAGTGGCGTGTGTTTCAGGATATTCAATATCGGCTCTCCTATGACTCCAGGTGGAGATTTGCAGTCCCCGGTGGTAAGCTCCCCTGGCTCTGGGACAAGGTCTTTGTTTGTGTTGGCTGTAAACAAGGAATCTCTTTGTGAATCTTGCAAGAGTTCCCTGAAAAATGGAGCTAAAGATTTGCACCTGTGCCGTTCTTGTATGTCCCTCATTGAGCACATCAAGACTTCAGACCTTTGGGCCCGTTCCAGTTTTCCCAAGTCTACTCTAACTCCACAACCAAATACCAGAGACTTACTATCTCCCGCCAGCACATGTGGAATAGGAAGTGACATCAGTATAGCTTCCCTTGTTGAGCAGTGTGCCAGTCAGTTTTCATCTATGAAGATCAACCTGACTCAAGCTCACCCACGATGTGAGATAAGAGATGCCATTGTACCTGAGCAATTGGTAAAAAGGAACAAAGAGCTCTCTCAGAAATACCTAAAGTCAAAGCACAAGAAAAGGCCAGTGGCAGCTACAGAGAGAGGCTTGCATGCTAGACATCGCTTGGGAAGATCTAGCTTTTCTGAAGATGCGAAACATTCTCTTTTGGAGGCTGGAGGACTTGGCTTTGTCTCTACCAGTTCTTCCAATGATTTGGTGTTGGAAACATACAGTCCATGTGCTGTTGAATCTGGTGACACAGATGTATCTCAAGCAACCCGGCCTACATCTCTTCCTCTTGTGGCCTCTTCTGAGTTTTCTTCCAGAGAGGGCTTGATCAAGATGGAAGGGGGAAACTCAGCCAAAAAGACAAATAAGCTAAGACATCGCAAGAAGTCTGCTGTGAATCATGAGGGATCATGCAGCGGCTTTCCAGGGGACAGGAAAGTGGAACGCAGATCCAGAATGAAGAAGGGAAATGCATAATAAACAGGTGAAGGATTTGACTTATCAAGAAATGGTGTATATTTGCACATTTATGCCTTTTCTATACTGTCATAGAAAACAATTAGGGTTTTGAGTCTATTTGTCGGTCAGTCACTCAGTCATTGCAGAGTTAAAGTCTCCAAGAAATCAAAACTAACCATATGATTTTGTTAGCTCACATTGCTAGTTTTGTGGTGAACAATTCATCTGTGCATGTCATTAAGAACAAAAAAATGTTTGCCTTTCGAATCTTTAATTGAAATCTGAAAATGCACTTCCTGTTTGTTTTCAGTTTTATTCTCAGATGAGGTAGTGGGCGTGGCTAACACACTTAATCACCCTGCTCCAGCTGTCAGTTTTGACAACAAACAGAAATGGTGAGCAGGAGGAGTCTGTTAGGTTGTAATAACTCTTCTAAAACCCCTTTCCTGATCCCTCTGAATGAAATGCCTACTTTACTACATCCATTCAGCCCCCGGTAGAAAAAACAAGCCACGCCCACTGTTTTCTTATTTAATATTCAGTTTCTTTAGGAACTGTGTCACAATAGGAAAAGAATAACGATCGCAGCTTCCAGTTCATTGGAACTTTAAATGCAGATAAATAGTTAGGCAATCAGTGTCAACTAGCCAATTCTTTTATTTTTATGAAATCCAGAAGATTTCAAGTATTCACACTATTTAAGATATTTTGCATAATTTGTGTATATAGGACATTTTGTATAAAGTAACACTCACAGACATACACATACTGTATATGCGTCAAATCAAAATGTTTCAAATAAATGACACTATATTTCGTATCCAGGGCTTGACATTAACACCTACCAACCTGCCAAATGCAGGTAGATTTCAGCTGTGGCGTGTTAGACAGTCACTCCCACTAGCCACTTTGGCTGGTTGAAAATAAATAAAAATTTTAGTTTTCTTAAAAGCAGGATTTGACAATAAGGATGGCCCAATATTTGTGCAAATGTGATCTTTGAATCGAGAAGCAGCACGACTGACAAAAGTAATTTTGTTCACATGAACAAAAGAAAGCAGGTGAATACCGAATGAGAGGATGATCACTCTGGCGAACAGGTGTTGTGATGCGTGCGACTGTTAAAAAATGTGCGCGCTCGCGTTTACTTGCGGGAAGCAACCGTGCCTAGAGGAAGCGCAACCGGTGCGTTCGGTACTCTTTGAAATAGACTGGACAAAAAGCGATGATCGTGCACTCACAGTCCTGCTGCTTCAAGAGCAAAGAATATACATAACAAAATCTAAATCAAGTAATTTTAGCATGTCAAAGCCAAATTTTTGCATACAAAATGTATTCTCCCAAAATACAATTGTGGCTAGTGAAAAAGGTGAGTGGTTAGTAATGTTGGAAATCTACTAGCCACAGTGACTGGTGATCAAAAGAGTTAATGTGAAGCCCTGTTCGTGTCATATATTGGCAAACACTTCTAAAACATTTCATTGTTTCTTAAGCATGTGATGTTGTCAGACAAAATCAAGATATCTGATTAGATCAAGATATCTGAATAATAAAAACATGCATTTACAATTTCTCTGCTTCTCTTAATGTACACCTTAAATTATCATAAACTAATTTCTCAGTTAATTTTGTCTTAACCCTTTGTCTTAACTGCCCCACCAAGAAAAAAAAAAAAGATTGCATTTCTTAACTCCTAATGTCACTAGTTAACACACTCAATGCATTTTTTTCAACACCTCACATAATTTCTAAAATATCAACCTCTACCAAATGGTTGCTATGTCTGTTTATGGTAAAGTACCGGCATGAATACATATCCTATGAAAAATCTGAAAATATGAAGTGTAAAGCCAATTTATTTAAAAACATAGTCAATTTTTGAATACTAATAAATCATCTTATTTTTTTAAGTTTGTCAAAAAATATTTCAGATTCTCATTTAACACACTTTCGTCTTGTTTTTTTTTTTTTTTTTTTTTTTTACAATAAAACCAAAATCAAGTGTAGTAGTGCAATAGAATTATGTTTGTTTAATTTTTATTTTTTTTGTAAACCAATAATGCTGTGTGTGTAAACCATTATTTAAAACAGTCGTTCTTTAAATGACTTCAACAGTCATTATTTAAAACGGTCAAAATATGGTCAACCATGTGTTTGGTAGAGCAGGCAGTTAAAGGGTTACGCATGTGCAAATGTCTTGACAAATGATAAATGTTCTTTGGTTGAAAAATATAATTATTCTGCAAAATATACATCACTCTGCTTCTCTGAATTGATTTATACAGAACTGTTGAATATATTTACAGTATTTATGGCAAATCAATCATAAGTAAGTATAAAATTACCTAACAATGAAAAGTAGTCCCTTTCCCAGTACTGGGTTGCAGCTGGAAGGGCATCCGCTACATATGCTGGAATAGCTGGTGGTACATTTCACTGTGGCGTCCCCTGATATATAAGGGACTAAGCTGAAGGAAAATGAATGAATAAATGAAAAGTAATCTCTTTTTTCTTTTGTAAAAAAGTAATTTAATTAAAGTAACTAGTTACTTTATAACTAATTTCACTCAACACTGCTTACATGTTACTTTTCTAATTGATTGTAATATTATTGCAAGAAAAGCAGAGTCAGGAGAAATGTCATTATTAATGACTGTGGGGATTCTAGAGAAGCACCTTTGCTAGTGAGGCCTCAGAGAAAACATGTCACTTTGTCCTTCATCCGGCTGTCAAATTCTCAAATGCCTTGCAGGTATACTCCTCACAGCAAGCATTTTCTCCTTCAGTTCACTTACAAACATTGGCAAGAGGTGAACCAATTGTTATGCTGTACCACACACACTTTTTATATGCATAAAATACCTAATAAATCCCACTTGTTCATGCTTTATGAAATGTCCATTGTAGTTTATTCAGGCGTTTTTGCACAGCCAGTCACTACAGCACATTATTGCAGCTCAAGACCTTTAAAACCTCTTCGCTTAATTACATCATAAGGGAGCCAGTGGTCACAGTTTTTGTGCTTGTGTCAGGGGAAGTGTTTGTGTTTTAGCATTTCAAGGCTTTCTTTGAATTGTACTGCTGTGGCTGGGTCAGCAGAGGTG
The DNA here is from genome assembly GCA_903798195.1 of Danio kyathit. NCBI lineage: Eukaryota > Metazoa > Chordata > Actinopteri > Cypriniformes > Danionidae > Danio > Danio kyathit. The sequence continues at coordinate 21,747,895 of LR812520.1, forward strand.
CTCAAAGACTCTCTTCTATGGGTTGTTTTGGTGTGTGCGTCACTGAGCATTGATGGACTGAATATGTAATTAGCACTTCAGTGTAACTGCAGGTTTTAGTTGTCTGCTCTATTATTAGCACTCTTATGCAAACTATTCACCCAAAAATAGATACACAATGTACTCATATTCACTGATAAAGATATTTTGAAAACGACGCCGAGGCTTGTCTCTCTGGATAGGTCATACATCTAACTACTTCAGATTTATAGTTCTCTAGGCAGGTGTTTGTCGTAAATTAATGAGCACTGAGGGTAGCAGAGTTGCTTTTGATAGAGCTTCAAGGTCAGATATCTTCCCCTACATATCTGTGTCTTATTATATATTGGAGCTGATATCTTGTAACCATAGCAACAACACTTTGATGGGAAAGCTCTCAGTATTTTGACCATGCACCAGCATGAGAGTGAAATGACGGTAAAGTCATAAGGCTCTGCTTTAGGGTTTAATGCTGCAGTTTTTTTTGTCTTTTATGTAATTGGTTTATTCCTTACACATTGGTGATTGGTGCTTTTATGGTGATAGGACTTGTGTGTCTAAAAAGAAAATATCTGACTTATACCACAATTAATAATTTAAGACAAAAGAGGTGGAACTGCAAAGTTAATGGAATTTGAGGATAATAGCATATGAATTATTTAAAGGCTGTGTCACCCTGTTGACACATAATTTGAACGGGAGGGGTGAAAAATATGTGATTCTAAGCATTTGGTGTGCATTGTTACATGTTTGTACTGCAGTTATGACAATGCTATTTTTTGAGTCGGAGTTAATACATTGACAGGTAAACATTTATGACTAGACAGTATATATTAACAGGAACTGAAGGTGGAGCGGGGAGGGGGCTGGGAAGGTCTGGTCATGCCCATGGCACAGTTGCGCTACATATACAATTGAAGTCAGAATTATTAGCCCCCCTGCATTATTAGCATAACATAATAGTTTTATTAACTCATTTCTAATAACTGGTTTATTTTTATCTTTGTCATGATGACAGTAAATAATATTTGACTAGATATATTTCAAGACACTTCTATACAGCTTAAAGTGACATTTAAAGGCTTAACTAGGGTAATTAGGTTAACTAGGCAGGTTAGGGTAATTAGGCAAGTTATTTTATAATGATGTTATGACTATTGAAAAAAAGTATAGCTTAAAGAGGCTAATAATTTTGACCTTAAAATGTTTTTTAAAAATGTAAAACTGCTTTTATTCTAGCCGAAATAAAACAAATAAGACTTTCTGTGAAAATTTCCTTGCTCTGTTAAACATCATTTGGGAAATATTTAAAAAAGAAAACAAAATTCAAAGGGGGCTAATAATTCTGACTTCAATTGTATGTCAGTGCACTTCCCACTAGGCTATTAGTGCCAGCTGGTTTATTTATTTAGCCAAAAAGATTTTAAGATGCTGATATATGCAAAATATTATACAATTTTAGAATTTGCATTTTTAGGATGTATGAAAATATATGTTTATAACATATATGATTTACCCATAGTAAAGTGAGTAGATGCAAAATAAAAAAAACTATATGATTTGAATATGGTACTATATGTTAAAAATATGTAAGTAACACTTTACAGCACAGGACACAGTTAGTATTGGTTAATTTTTTAATCTAATGCAAAATTAAGTGCTGTGCTTGTTAAAATTAGTACATACAGTTGGAGTCAGAATTATTAGCCCCCCTTTGAATTTTATTTTCTTTTTTAAATATTTCCCAAATGATGTTTAATAGAGCCAGGAAATTTTCACAGTATGTCTGATAATATTCTTCTGGAGAAAGTCTTATATGTTTTATTTCGGCTAGAATAAAAGCAGTTTTTAATTTTTTTATATCCATTTTAAGGTCAAAATTATTAGCCCTTCTAAGCTAATTTTTTTTGATAGTCTACAGAACAAACCAACATACAATAACTTGCCTAATTACCCTAGTTTAACCTAGTTAAGCCTTTAAATGTCACTTTAAGCTGTATAAAAGTATCTTGAAAATATCTAGTAAAATATTATTTACTGTCATCATGGAAAAGATAAAATAAATCAGTTATTAGAAATGAGTTAATAAAACTATTATGTTTAGAAATGTGTTGAAAAAATCTCTTCGTTAGACAGAAATTGGGGGAAAAACTAAACAGGGGGGGGGTGTATAATTCTGACTTCAACTGAACATGTATGCACTGAGTTAACATGAACTAGGAGGGCCTGTGTTTTCATTAACTAATGTTAACAAACACAAATACTTTAATATTTGTATTGTTTACTGTTTATTCATTTAAAAAAATACATTTACTAACATTAACTACAGTTTGTGTCTCGTATTGTAAAGTCTTACCGAGATATATATATATATATACACTTAAAATTCAAGCTGTTCAAAATTATATATATATATATATATATAATATATATATATATATATATATATATATATATATATATATATATATATATATATATATATATATATATATATATATATATATATATAATTTTGAACAGCTTGAATTTTAAGTCTACAAATTCCACATTTCCTTTTAGTCTATATCCAATTTTAAAACTCAATATCCAAACTTTATACCCAAATCTATATCCAATTTTTAAACACAGTAGTTTACTGTTGTAAACTATATTTTAAGTCACAATTAACAAACCGTTAACTTACACTACTAGCTTATTAAACTACCAATTAGCTGTTTATTAATAGTTAAAAAGTTAAAAGTTAGGTTTAGGTTTTGGGTAGGATTAGGGATGCAAAATAAGATTATGCTTACTAATGAACAGTTAATATATTATTTATTGAATGAATTATTTATTTTATAAATAAATTGCAGGTATTAAGCCAGTAGTTAATAGAATAAATTGTGAGCTAAACTAAAGTGTTACTAGAACTGTCTATATTCCACTGTCATTAAATGATACAAAATAAGATAAATAAATTAAACTATACAAATAAAAAAATACAAACTACTGTTTGTTTAGATTTGATGTCAAAAGTCATTACTGGTGCTGTACTATGTTAAAAGGCAAAAGCATGTACAGGTGAAGTGCTAATATCTATGGTTTAGGTACAAATACAGTATGTGGCCTTTGGAGGGTAAATAAGGTAAACAGATGTCATTTTTGAAAAGGTACTGCCCCAGTGACAGCAATTTCCTTGTGTAAAATTTTAAGAACTTGTAAAGAACCAACCGTCCTTTTGCTTTTTTTAAGATGAATAATATTTGACTAGATTATACAGTATGTCAATGTTTCTTTGCCTGAAAATGCTGAAGTCAGATGCTGAACTCAACCTGAGTGGCACTGTCACTCCAATCAGTCTAAAGTGGATTTTCCTCCACCTCCACCTTCTGTTCTTGACAGAGCAGCTTTAGAATATAAAGACAGAAAAAAATGCAGACAATAACCAGGACAACATTAAGAGACTGTGAAGCTCTACAGTAAAACCTACAGTCTAACGCTTGTGTTTTTGAGGAGGAAATGCATTTGAATGTGGCCTGAGGTACATCACTTGACTTGTTTTGGATAGCTTTACCGTGGTCACGGGGTTCGACGAGATCAGTGAATGGTCTATTGACATGCTTTTACAGTATTTCCTGCTCAGCTCTCAGTGGATCTTCACACAGCAGACAGCTGTTTGCATGAACATCTGGAAATTATGAAAGCTTGCATTCAGTCTAAGCCGCCAGTGACTTGCATCACGGTGGGGGGCACAGTTCAGCCAAACATGTTTTATTACATAGCGACAGAGGTCCACGTGTTTGTTTTTAACTAATCTCGATCAGAACAAGAGGTTTACAGATAAAACACTGCTATTATTAGTCCTTTTGACCACTGTGTGGCAGTATATGCATTTTCACAAGCTGTGCTAGAGTACTGGAAACCCAGAGTGAGCTTGAGCTGAATGCTGAACCACCTGCATTTCTTCAGCATATTCAAACCACGCCTGTCTGCATGTCCTCATACAATATAATTCATCAGAGCAGGACATTTTCTACACATGCTTGTCTCATCTGATGCAGCTAGGCTTGCATCCAGAGGAGAAGGGGTTCGTGTTGGCTTTGACCGCTCTATAATCCGTCAGTGTGCTCCTGAGAGCCACTACAGAGCAGATGTATAGAGCTGGCTGACTGCTGCCCATTGACAGAGGTGAGGCTGAACAGGACTCTGTTCTGGTTTCTGGCTTGGGGAATAAGCCTCATGCTGTTAGATTGGTCGCATGAGTCTATGGACGATTTAGAACAGTGACGTGGGACACAATGGAGGACTGTGCCAATATTGAGGGATGGAAATCAGCTTTTTTCTGTGCTGGACACTGAGATGGCAAGGGATTAGACTGCACTGCTGGGGCTTTAAACTCTTGTTGAGTCGCTCGATGCTTGCAGAAAACAAACAGCGATTTGTCTGATGCAGCTGCTTCAGATAATTGGCATTGACACTAATATGAGTGAAACTTAGTCACTTCAGATGGTCAGAGTTAACTAGGGTGCCAGAGAGTTTGTGAATACATATTAAATCACAGTGCATGCATTGGTGAATGTCTCAGAGACTGGCATAACATCATACTGTATTTCACCCTAATATCAAAAGGGAAAATAATCATATGAATCATTCATTTTTTGTTAAACTTAATTATATCGAAAACATATTCATTATTAATGCCAAACATGACTGAAAGTGTTACTGTCTATTATTTTAATGTATGTAATGTAATTTTCATTTTAGGTGTACTAATTCTAGTGCTGAAAGAGATAGTTCACCCAAAATTTCACATTTCCTCATTATTTACTCACACTCAGGTGGTTTAAATCTTCTTTTGAACACAAAATAAGACATAAAAAGTCTTCTTTATTGCAATATTTTAACATAAATAATGTATTATTTGAATTGATTTCTTTTATGTTAATAATTACTGTATGTTCAAACTTGACTTACTGGCTTACTAAAATGTATGTTCTATGTAGTTTGAATATGTGTAGTATGAATGAAGTTTGGATGGGTTACATCTGCCATGTTGTCTTTGTCACATGACCTATGGGGTCAGTTGAGTCGCTTCATTTCAGTGCAGTCTCTTTTGATAACGAATGTCACAATACATAACATCTTGGGGTGGGTGGTATGACCAAAATTCTGTCACGGTATGATTCATTTTATTTCACAGTAATGGTATACAGTGCATCCAGAAAGTATTCATAGCGCTTCACTTTTTCCACATTTTTTTTATATTACAGCCTTATTCCATTAAATAAATTTATTTCCTCAAAATTCTACACACAATACCCCATAATGACAATGTGAAAAAAAGATTTTTTTTAGATTGTTGCAAATTTATTACAAATAAAAAAAACTGAAAAATCACATGTACAGAAAGTATTCACAGCCTTTGCTCAATACTTTGTTGATGCACCTTTAGCAGCAATTACAGCCTCAAGTCTTTTTGAATGTGATGCCACAAGCTTGGCACACCTATCTTTGGGTATTTTTGCCCATTCCTCTTTGCAGTACCTTTCCAGCTCTGTCAGTATAGATGGGAAGCGATTGTGTACAACAAGTTTCAGATCTCTCCAGAGATGTTCAATAGGATTTAGGTCTGGGCTTTGGTTGGGCCACTCAAGGACATTCACAGAGTTGTTGTGAAGCCACTCCATTGATATTTTGGCATTGTGCTTTGGGTCTTTGTCCTGCTAAAAATGAACCGTCGCCTCAGTCCGAGGTCAAGAGCACTCTGAAGCAGGTTTTCATTTCTGTAACCAGGGGATGTGGCGCTGACAACAGGGTGAGGATCCGTATGCAGGACTTTATTAAAGGGATGGTCAGGCAAGCAATGATCAACACAGGAGCAAACAGATGTATGAGGGCAATCCAGAGTCGTACTCAATATGGCAGGCAGATGGTCACAAGGATGGCAGCAGACAGGAAGAAACAGACAATCAAGGCGAGGGTCAAAACACGGCAAGAACAAGACAAGGAAACGCTTTGAAATGTCACTGTAACAGATAACAAGATTCGGCAACTGGAGTGAGTGTGTGTGCTGCTTATATACTGTGTGTAATCAGTCTTTGACAATCCTCCGGTGGTGTGTGTGTGCAATCAGTGAGGATGAGGAACATGTGTGTGTGAGCGGAGTGCATGTATGGAGTTGTAGTCCATTAGGTAGCGGATTTGTAGTCCATAGTGAATGTGTGTGTGTTTACCAGCGATCTCTGGCTGTAGATCACTGGTGATCGTGACGATTCAGGATGTCTCTGTACATTGCTGCATTTTTCTTTCCCTCTGTCCTGACTAGTCTTCCAGTTTCTGCTGCTGAAAAACATCCCCACACCCCCCCATGATGCTGCCACCACCATGCTTCACTGTAGGTATGGTATTAGCCTGGTTATGAGTGGTGCCTGGTTTTCTCCAAACGTAACACCTGGCATTCACTCCAAAGAGTTCAATTTTAGTCTCATCAGACCAGGGAATTTTGTTGTTTTTAGACTGAGAGTCTTTCAGATGCCTTTTGGCAAATTCCAGGAGGGGAGTGGCTTTTGTCTACCATACAGGCCTGATTGGTGGATTGCTGCACAGATGGTTGTCCTTCTGTAAGGTTCTTCTCTCTCCACAGAAGAACCCTGGAGCTCAGACAGAGTGACCATCGGGTTATTGATCACCTCCCTGACTAAGGCCCTTCTCCCCCAATCACTCAGCTTAGATGGCCGGCCAGCTTTAGGAAGTGCCTGGTGGTTCCAGACATCTTCCACTTACGAATGACGGAGGCCACTGTGCTCAGTGGAACTTTCAGAGCAGCAGAAATTTTCTGTAACCTTCCCCAGCCTTGTGCCTTGAGACAATCCTGTCTCTGAGGTCTACAGACAATTCCTTTGTCTTCATGCTTGGTTTGTGCTTTGACATGCACTGTCAACTCTGGGACCTTATATAGACAAGTGTATGCCTTTTCAAATCATGTCCAATCAACTGAATTTACCACAGGAAACAAAATGTACCTGAGCTCAATTTAGAGCTTCACGACAAAGGCTGTGAATACTTCTGTACATGTGATTTTTCAGGTTTTTTATTTTTAATAATTTTGCAACAATTAAAAAAAAAACGATTTTTTCACATTGTCATTATAGGGTATTGTGTGTAGAAATTTGAGAAAATAAATGAATTTAATCCATTTTGAAATAAGGCTGTAACATAGAAAATTGCAGAAAAAGTGAAGCGCTATGAATACTTTCTGGATGCACTGTATATTTCTTGGTGTGATTCAACTTTACAGTTTCTTACTCAATAAAATGCTGATGTGTTTTCTCATTTCTCCTGTACAGATTTTTTCTTTCTGCATCCCGACTGTCTTAAAGTGGTTTCTTCAGTCCAGTACCTCAGTCCTCTGGGCAGCTGACCTCTCTACCAGCTGTCAAACTCTCTATCTTTCATCCGCAAGAAATCTGACATGTTTGCTCTTTTTACAGTCAACTCAGCGACACTGTCAGCCTAGGAACAACAACAGGTCTGTTGATCTAAAAAGTGACATTTGTCTCAAACCTGTCGTATCAGTGTTTTTCACTCTCCAGGAGTGTTTCTGCAGTCACTACTGTTTTTTTTTTTAAACCAAGGATTAATGACTGTACATACTGGTGCAATAACTACAGTATCACTTTATTACTGTCCAAGAGACTAGCCCAATCTCACGAGAAAACTTAACTATTTTAGGTATTGTCAGAAAAGTGTATAGGATTTTTAAAAGGAGGTGTGCTCCTAAAGCCCAATCCCGCATTGGGGGATGAGCAAATCATACTAAAATGTACAAATTAAGTTAATAATTAGCCACTTTATCAAAAAGTTACGAATTGCTGTGAGATTGTGTTGGAGGGACACGTTTAAAGCTGCTGTCTTAATACAGAAAACTGGAATTTGACTTGCATTGTGGGAATTAATACTTTAGGCTGATTTTACATATCAAAACACTCTGACAAGCTATTTGAAAAGCACTATTCTGGAGTTTGGAAGAGAAACAGGCAATTTCTTTAAAGGATCAAGACAGCTGGAGACACAGCAATGGAATCAACTTTGCATTTCCAGTTGTCCAATTAGAGTTCAAAACAGAGACAGATAATTGTGTATCAGTGAATAAATGAGGTAAAGTAGCCTTTTGAAAGAACGCCTCTGATCTGGCTGATGTGACCAGAATTGATGAGTGCCACCAAGAAAAGAGGCCATTCATACATATAGTAGGCCTCTTCACAAAGCAGGCAGGTGGCACTTTTACTCGTCTTTGTCCATTTTGGAATGCAATTCTGCCAGTTCTGCCCCTTTTTCACTCGGTAAATACTTCACCTCGGCTGCTGAGGTTGTTCTTGAACTGAATTCCCATGAATACAGCCTCTGTGGTGTGTGTGACTATGAAACTATATATCTGCACATCTAGCTTTAAGCAGACAGTGATCTACTTAAATATAGACACGCCTATATTAAATAAACTTAAACTAAAAATTATATCTTAACTTTTTATTTAAAAAATTTTTATGCTATTATGGTGCCCCATTATGCATTGCTGAATTTCTATGGAGTGTGTGATGAACACTGATAAAGTGTGAATGTCAGTCACAAGTTTTAAAGTGCACAAAATTATAAAGTTATGGGCTCCAAATAAAAAAAATCATTATAATCTGCAAATTTAGCCATCAGTCATTTTTAGTTTTACTTTGGTAACTGATTTACGTAGATTAATAAATTATGAACTTTTATCAAACTTCTTTTATCGTAGTCACTGAAGCAACTATGATAATATCGAAAATATAAGTACTTTTAAGAAGCTGCTGTTAACAATTATGCCGCTGTTTGCAAAAAACAAACAAAAACACACATAAAAATCCCTCCCTCATACTGTATATATATATATATATATATATATATATATATATATATACACACACATATACATATATATATATATATATATATATATATATATATATATATATATATATATATATATATATATATATATATGTGTGTGTGTGTAAAAGAAAAATCTCCATAGCTCCTCATTGATTAAACTTTCTGATAAAGATAATTTCGCAGTGTGTAACCTGGAACTATGACCGTTCAGGTGCTCAGTCAGATGCTAGTATTTATATGTGGGGTCCTCAAATGTGGTCAGTGAGATCTACAGTAGTTTCCTGTAGAGTTTTGCTCTAACACTAATTAAACAGATGCTAGGTTGACACGCGGCATAGGTATCAGTGCTGGTGTTATAAAAAAACAACGAAAAATTATTATTATCGTGAGAATCTCCTCATCCACCACCAGTGTACAGCATCCACCTGGATGACGCGACGGCAGCCATATTGCACCAGACCGCACACCACACATCAGCTGATTGGTGGAGAGGAGACAGAGTGATGAAGCCCTGCTTAGCTTCAGTAGGTGACCATGTGAGAGCTAGCTGCCGGCATAGTAAACAAGGCACTTAACACAGTTCTTAAAATACTACTTATTGTAAGAAATATTTGATAAATGATTCTTAATTAGACTGATTTTTAAAGCAAGGCTATTGTTGCTGTCCTACAATAGCTGGGTTTCCATCATCTCATGTTAATGCGCGTTTTAAAGTATGAGATGAGAAACGAGTGATTAAAATGTCAAAATCTGAACAAAAATCCCTTAATTAATCCCATCTTTCAGATGAGAAGTTAAACCAAGGTCCTGACTCTCTGTGGTCATTAAAAATCCCATGGCACTTCTCGTAAAGAGTAGCCGTCTAACCCCGGTGTCCTGGCCAAATTCTCTCCATCAACCCTACCCATCATGGCCTCCCAATCATCTTCATCTACTGAATTGTCTCTATCACTGTCTCCCCCCCCCCCTTCTAAAGCTGGTGTGAGATGAGCCCACTGGCGCCGTTGTCCTGTGGCTGCTGTCACATCATCCAAGTGGATGCTGCACACTGATTGTGGTGTGGAGAGACCCGCTCTAATGATTATGATGCGCTTTGTGTGTATGACCAAGGCACTATATAAAGACACACATTACATTACATTGCATTCATTTGTTGAAAACATTTATACAATCACTTAGTGTAAACTTTGACAATAAAAAACGTTTTAATGCAAATAATGGGTCATAGAGATGCATTTTGCCAAATAAACTGACATAGCGAACATTACACCCATGTGACCAATCAGCTTTCTCCATTATGCTTGCCTTGTTTACTGTTGGTTACTAAGTTAGTCAGTCGCTCTAACAACTTGATTGAAAATTCACCTACAGTAACCTACAACCTACACCTACAATTTGCATTAGTTTTTTTTTTTTTTTTCAAACTTTGAAAAGATTTGCTTCAGATTAGGATGCAAACCTGGCTAATGATTCATAAACAGATTTATGCTTGAATTGAGGCCATTGTTACTGTTCACAATTTCTTAGCATTGAAATCAGTAGACCAGTAATCAGTAAACCAATCAGAGCAGACTCGTGGAAAGGAGCATTTTATGAAATAAATAGTCAAATAAATCACATGAAATGGGTTTATGTTAAGTGTGGAATATTTCAAAATTAAAGATTTTCTTAATCCTTAGATGGATGTAAGTGCTATTTTAGCAAACCTACTGTGGCGAGGATAAGGCTTTTGGTTGGTAGAAAGACCAATCTGATAACTGGCACACTAGAGCCAATTTACCACAAAACTATTACAATTAAAACTCGACTACGCCAAGTGTGGCGAGGATAAGGCTTTTGGTTGGTAGAAAGACCAATCTGATAACTGGCACACTAGAGCCAATTACCACAAAACTATTACAATTAAAACTCGACTACGCCACCCAGTACATTACCTGGGACATGAAATACAGGTTCGTACCCCTGACAAAGACAACTGAGACGTGGATATATAAAAATAAAGTCTTTTATTACAATTCACTTATCTTTGGACCACAATTATCAAAAGCACATCCGCTTAAAATGGCACTACTGGAGGCCACCGCAAAAATTCATCCGACCAGAGGAGCTGGGGCTTACCGCAGTCGGGCAGACTAGGCACTGGGCCCAAAAAATGACCCAAAGATTCACACGTGCACACTTTTAGATTCAAAACACCGCACTGCACACGAGTGAGCAAAAGAGATTAGGAAAAACAGATCCACACCACACAACGGCCCGACTGCCCGTACTAGACACCCCCCAGCTCCTAGGGAAAGAAGAGAGAGAATTTAAAACTGGAAAATGTGCACAAAATCCAACCTTAACATTATTATTACTACCAATAACAATAATCTTACAGAGAAGAATAAAAAACAAATAAAGTACAAGAGAGCAACTACCAGCCACCAGTGGGCATGAAGGAAACCGGGCCCAGCTGAATTACAAATAATGGGCTTCCAAAGTTGAAACAAAAGGCTGCAATAAAGCAGGAAAAATAGCACCACAAATGCAATATTTGAAGCCAAGCAAAGCTTAAGCAGAAGTAGCCCTTAGGACAAAACATAGAATTGAAACATTTAAATTCACGTCGAACAATCAGCATAAAGAAAACAAAATCATAAAGAACCAAAAAATATGCAAAAAAGCAACAAACGAATATTAAAGAATCAAATATGCAAAACTAAACACTTCAGAGTAACAAAAAAAAACAAAATAGACATTAAACTAACTCAAAAACAAAACAGAATCAAATGAACAAAAGCAAAACAGCAGCATCCAGCACGTGCCAAAGCAGGAGGAGAAGACACTCAAGCCGCAAGGCAATCTATGATAAAACAGAGCACAATCAGCCTACATACCTTTCAAATATAGTGGACTACAGGGGTTTCACATACCACTACATACGATGCCAAATCATCCCTCCAGCAGAGCAAGGCGTCTGTACTAATAACGAATTAAAAATCTAAAATCAGTTTATATTTATACTCGTTTGATATGCAAAGTGTATGAGCGGTAGTGCTCTACTTACCGACCAGGAAGACCGTAGTCGCGGGAGCGCGCAGAAAATGTCAACAAACACACACAAGGGAAAAGTTCAGCAATATGGAGCGTGATTCCACAAAGCTCACGATGGCCAACAGCAGCCACTCAACGGTGCAACAGGCGCCGAACAGACCCCAGCCTTCCAGAGCAAAAACTAAGTCAGACCCAAAACATATTTTAAAAAGGAAGAGAAATGGGCTTAAACAGCCGCTACATACCAGGCGCACAGCAGCGACACACCCACCACAGAGAGTCAGCTGGACGATGACGTAATTTCCCCGGTTCTCGAATGGACTTTTATACACCTCTTAACAACCACTAGTTAATAATGGGCGTACACCAATGCTTAATGCATAAATCTCCGCTACAGGCGTATACAAAGGCTTAAATGGATAACATCCGCTACAATCTACCCCCCACTTTTGAATCGCCGACCCGGTGATTACACCAAAAAAAGGGAAACCAATGCCAAGGTCACTTCCAGGGCCTAAAAATAGCAGTAATACAGTTGGACACTGAATTAGAAGGCAGTGAAACTCCAGCTGGGCGAGGGAGACGGTGAAGATTAGAATGGCAACCAGCAGTTGTTCTACCAGTCCGACGTGGTATTGCCTCAGCCACTTCTCCTGGCTCTTCTATTGAAGAAACCAGTTCAGTTTCAGGGCACGGCTCACCACCTTCGGCCCCCACTACAACAGAGTGTGAGGACTCCCCAGAAAGGTTAAGAGTATCTTTTGTCAAGGGAGCCGATGATGCCTGGTCAACACTCAATCTCCCTGGACCTCGCGTCTGCACCACCCTCACCAAGTCCAACTCTTCCTCCTCTTCAATGTCCTTAGGCAACACCGGAAGTTCCACAACTGAATCAGTTGACACGCCAGAAAAATCTTTCTGTATTCGATTCTTAAGCAGTGACCGATGAACTGTAGTCACCTTACTCAGGTCCTCCACAGGTGCAATAGTATACACTGCACCCCCATCCCTCGGGGCTCGCACCACTTGATAAACCACTGGACTCCAAATGTCCTGGATCTTATGACGACCTTTATGGCTACAGTGACGAAGGAATACTAGCTGACCTTCCATGAGCGGGGCATCACGAACCTGCCGGTCATGGTTTAATTTCCGCCTATCAGCAGCCGCTTGCAACCGCTCATGTGCCCCCTGAAATGCTACCCTTAACCGGCTCTGATGCTCCTCAACCCAGGCATGGACACTGCCTGCCACTGGTTCCTGGACTCTTCCTAACATAAAATCCACTGGTAACTGTGGGTTCTGCCCAAACATTAAAAAGTGGGGTGACTCACCCGTAGCTTGGTGCGGAGTGGTGTTATAGCAGAAGACAACCTGTGGTAAACATGCCACCCAGTCCCTTTTCCTGGAAACTGGCAGGGTCCGTAACAGATGGTGTAATGTACGGTTGAAACGCTCGCACTGGCCGTTTCCAGCTGGATGATACGGTGTGGTGCGAGACTTCTTCACACCGTACAGATCACAAAGCTGCCGGATCAACAAAGATTCAAAATTACGGCCCTGGTCCGAATGCAAGCGGCTTGGAATGCCAAACTTGAAAAACCATTCTGTAACCAGGGCCTGGGCTACAGTTTCCGCCTTCTGGTCTCTAGTGGGGATGGCCAAGGTATATTTGCTAAATACGTCTGTTACTACGAGAACATTCTCAATGCCTGAACTGGATGGCTCCAATACAGTAAAATCCATCGCCACAATTTCATTTGGACGAGAGGCCAAAAGGTGGCCCATAAAACTTTGAGCTAGTGGCCGAGTGTCCTTAGCAGCCTGGCATCTCTCACACTCCAGACACCAGCGAGACACATCAGCTGAAAGACCTGGCCAATAGCACCGTTTTTGGACTAGCTCTGTTGTTCGTTCGATGCCCTGATGGCCATGTTGCTGATGCAACCGCATGACCACTTCGGACTTTAAAACGGCTGGAAGTATTAACTGTAGGGTCTCTTCTCCCCCATCTGGACAATGTACCCGCCGGTAGAGAACCCCATCCTTCTCCACCAAGCGGTCCCATTGACGAAGCAATGTCAAAGCTAAAGACGACATTTGCTGGCGCTCATCTCGTCCTGGGCGGGACTTCCGCCTCCAAAATGGCAGTACTTCTGCAATCACCGGATCCACCGCCTGGAGTGATCCCAAGTCTTCCAAAGAATATCCTGGCATAGTAGAGATCATAGACTGTCGTACCTCAACGATTGGCGCCCCCTCTAAGGCCTGTCTTAAAGGTGCGGGCACTATCGTTCCTGGTATCAGGCTTCCCAGCACTGGACTCTCAGGGGGGTTCTGACGAGAAAGAGCGTCTGCATTCAGATTACTTTTTCCAGAGCGATAACGGATCTCAAAGTTGAAGGCGGCTGACTGTGCAGCCCACCGCTGCTCAGCTGCCCCAAGCTTTGCACTCAGAAGGTGACTAAGTGGATTGTTATCCGTAAAGACGACACACTGACTGCCCAAAAGATACTCCCTAAATTTCTCAGTCATGGCCCACTTGAGCGCAACAAACTCCAACTTCATAGAACTGTAGTTGGACATATTGCGCTCAGTGGGCCTCAGACTGCGACTTGCATATGCAATAGGGCGAACTCGCCCCTCCTGCTCTTGAGAGAGGACTGCCCCCAAGCCCCCATGGCTGGCATCCACCTCCAGGATAAACGGTTTTGAAAAATCTGCATATGCGAGTACAGGGGCAGTGGTGAGTCGCACCTTCAACTCTGAAAAACTACTCTCGCACTGCTTACTCCAGGCATCTCCAAAACCTGCCCCAGCATGCTTTCTTGACTTACCCTTACCAGAAAACTCGGCTGCCAGTCGGTGCAGGGGGGCTGCAATCTTTGCAAACCCCTCTACGAACCGACGATAATAACTGGCAAAGCCGAGGAAAGAACGCAGTCCAGTGGCACTAGAGGGACGAGGCCACTGAGCTACAGCCTGGGTCTTATTCGGGTCGGTTGATACACCCTTTGCCGAAATCACATGGCCCAGATAACTAACCTCTGGCCTCAAAAACGCACACTTGTCTAGTCTAGCCTTGAGACCCTCCCTTTTCAGTCGGCCTAGAACAACCTCCAACCGCTCTAGATGCTGCTCTACAGAGGAAGAGAACACAATGATGTCATCTAAATAAAGCAATAAAGACTGACATTGATCCCCGAACAAACGTTGCATTAGCCGCTGGAACGTACTAGGAGCATTGCACAATCCAAATGGCATTCGATTCCATTCAAATAATCCAAATGGTGTGCAAAAGGCAGTCTTATACCGGTCCTCTTCGGTGACTGGGACTTGATTGTACCCGCTGGCTAAATCCATCGTAGAAAACCAGCGGGCCCCAGACAAGATATCTAACGACTCCTCAATACGGGGCAGGGGAAACGCATCCTTCCTCGTTTTGGCATTTAATTGACGGTAGTCCACGCACAGGCGTAGACTACCATCCTTTTTCTTCACCAAAACTATAGGAGAGGCATAGGGACTGCAACTCTCGCGAATCACCTGTGTCTCCAGCAACTGGTTAATGTGCGTTCGCACCACATCATATTCAGTGGGAGGTATGCGCCTGTACCGCTGCCGAACAGGGACGTCATCTAGCAACGGGATATCATGTGAGATCATGTCAGTGCACCCCAAATCACTTTCGCATGAAGCAAAAACAGTCTGATACCTCCCCAGCAAAGCCCTCACCTTATCCTGCTCTTCCCCGGAGAGTAAAGACAAATCAATAGTGTTTATCCCCGCGGGCACAAGAGGAGAATCTGCCTTGGCACTAATGGAACACGTGGTGCCAATTAAGGGTCCCGTCCCATTTGAAGACCTAGTCTCTATGACTCCTGGGGAGGGAGTAACAATGTACACACTAGTTAGCGTACCAATCACCCTCCGAGGGAACAACAAAACATCAGATGTCTCAACATTTACAATAGGGACACGTACAGTACCTCTGATAACTTGAACAAGGGCAGGAGAAGCTAATAGCCCCGCTGGAAGTCCAGTCTCCAATGGCTCAAAGAGTGCCACACCACTAGAAAATTTCTCAGAGCAAGTAGCCACTACCATCTTAATCATACCCCCTGGAACACGACTTACTTGGGGGCCACGCACCCGTACCTTTCCTATCCCCTCTGTTGGCATCTGTAATCTCGCCTGATGACAGTGCTGCAACGCCTGAAACACCTTCCTCGAAGCGCTTGACACTGGGGGAGAATCAAAGAGAGAAGACCCATATTGTCCGAAGAGCTCCTGGTAGCATCGGCCCAAAACGTTCATACCCACCACACCAGGGGCTTGAGCACTGATGCCACCAGGAGGATCCCGGACAACCAACACACCACATTTTGGGACTAACTCACCACACAATTCTACATCCAATTCGATGTAACCTATATAAGGAATAGACAACCCATTAGCGGCCCTAAGCTGCAACCACTGACAGGATTTCAGCCGGTCCTGGTCCCATGGCTCAAAACATTCACGGAAACAACTTTCTGTGATGGTTGACACCATTGAGCCAGTGTCCACCAGGCACGGCACAGACACCCCACCCATAACTACCACCAAATGGGGACAAGACAGCATTAAGTTTGGTATAGAACCATCCCTACACAACACTGAGCCTGCATCTCCCCCACCTGTGCTGAGACTCAACAACACGGCGGGAGCTAGTTTTCCGATATCTGACGTGGATTTAACTGCCTGTTCTCTGGAACTCTGGGGTCCGTTCGGTCTGGTAAATGGGGGCGAGAAGAAACACGCTCCCCATCACACTCCCTTGCAAAGTGCCCACGTTTTTGACATCTCCTACATATTACAGAATCATTACGACCCAACCGCGGACCACGAGGGGGTTCGCGCAGCAGAGCGATGCTCTTAGTGAGCTGGTTAAGCTGCTCTTGCTGGGACTTCAAAATCTCCCTAAACTCACTCATTTCAGACCGTGGTGAATTATCAACCGGTGAATGAGCACCCCCCCTAACTCCATATTGAAACCCATAGGCTAATGGAACGGAATGACTGCGACCCCTAACACCCCCTGGCATACCCTCCCTCTCCCACCTGATAGCCTCACTACGCACATCCAACAGAGTACTAGAGGGCAGGCGACGCACTAGCTGCTTTAACTCACGGCGAAGAGTGCTATCAAGAACATATTCGACAAATTGATCTCGCAAAGAATTTCGGCATTTGATATTACATTTGGTGACTGCTGTTTTACCTTCTCTAGAAGACTCATGAGGGCCAGTGAAACTCCAAAAGTGACTCACCCTCCTGTTGCCTTCTAGAGAAGAAAGCCTCCTGTAACGCAATATATGATTGAGAACAACCGTACAATTCTTTTAAAGCAGCGATAATTTGTTTTGGGTCTTCCCGCACCTGAGCAGAGCGATAGCGTATTTCTTCCCGGGCTTCACCCTCCAAATGGTCAAACATAAAGAAAGACTGATCTGCCACAGACAGATGGCGAGCCCGCATACAGGCCTGGATTTCCTCTACCCACTCATTTATCCCAATTCCTGACTTACCGTTAAATTTTGCACATTTCCTATCCCTTGGGACAAAAACAAATCGCTCTGCTAATGCGACATCAGCATTATCAGGTTCCACTGGGAGCGCTGAGGGAACAGACATACTAGGAGGACCCTCACTAGGGCCTGGGGAGCTGATTTGGGGCGGTTCTTGTCGCAGTCTTAAATTATCAGCTTTTAGCTGAACTACTAGTTCTCGCAACTCTTGCAGTTCATCTTCCATATTGAAAGAAAAATAAACTTTAAAGAGAGATATAAAAGACCTTACCTAATGGGTTCAACAACCACGATTGAATACTGCTGCTTTGCTTCTAAAACAGACAAAAACACTACACAGAACACACAAAAAAAAGAAAATGGAATCCACGTCTCACTGCACAAAATGTCAGAAGAAACCCTGCCGACTACGCCAAGTGTGGCGAGGATAAGGCTTTTGGTTGGTAGAAAGACCAATCTGATAACTGGCACACTAGAGCCAATTTACCACAAAACTATTACAATTAAAACTCGACTACGCCAAGTGTGGCGAGGATAAGGCTTTTGGTTGGTAGAAAGACCAATCTGATAACTGGCACACTAGAGCCAATTTACCACAAAACTATTACAATTAAAACTCGACTACGCCACCCAGTACATTACCTGGGACATGAAATACAGGTTCGTACCCCTGACAAAGACAACTGAGACGTGGATATATAAAAATAAAGTCTTTTATTACAATTCACTTATCTTTGGACCACAATTATCAAAAGCACATCCGCTTAAAATGGCACTACTGGAGGCCACCGCAAAAATTCATCCGACCAGAGGAGCTGGGGCTTACCGCAGTCGGGCAGACTAGGCACTGGGCCCAAAAAATGACCCAAAGATTCACACGTGCACACTTTTAGATTCAAAACACCGCACTGCACACGAGTGAGCAAAAGAGATTAGGAAAAACAGATCCACACCACACAACGGCCCGACTGCCCGTACTAGACACCCCCCAGCTCCTAGGGAAAGAAGAGAGAGAATTTAAAACTGGAAAATGTGCACAAAATCCAACCTTAACATTATTATTACTACCAATAACAATAATCTTACAGAGAAGAATAAAAAACAAATAAAGTACAAGAGAGCAACTACCAGCCACCAGTGGGCATGAAGGAAACCGGGCCCAGCTGAATTACAAATAATGGGCTTCCAAAGTTGAAACAAAAGGCTGCAATAAAGCAGGAAAAATAGCACCACAAATGCAATATTTGAAGCCAAGCAAAGCTTAAGCAGAAGTAGCCCTTAGGACAAAACATAGAATTGAAACATTTAAATTCACGTCGAACAATCAGCATAAAGAAAACAAAATCATAAAGAACCAAAAAATATGCAAAAAAGCAACAAACGAATATTAAAGAATCAAATATGCAAAACTAAACACTTCAGAGTAACAAAAAAAAACAAAATAGACATTAAACTAACTCAAAAACAAAACAGAATCAAATGAACAAAAGCAAAACAGCAGCATCCAGCACGTGCCAAAGCAGGAGGAGAAGACACTCAAGCCGCAAGGCAATCTATGATAAAACAGAGCACAATCAGCCTACATACCTTTCAAATATAGTGGACTACAGGGGTTTCACATACCACTACATACGATGCCAAATCATCCCTCCAGCAGAGCAAGGCGTCTGTACTAATAACGAATTAAAAATCTAAAATCAGTTTATATTTATACTCGTTTGATATGCAAAGTGTATGAGCGGTAGTGCTCTACTTACCGACCAGGAAGACCGTAGTCGCGGGAGCGCGCAGAAAATGTCAACAAACACACACAAGGGAAAAGTTCAGCAATATGGAGCGTGATTCCACAAAGCTCACGATGGCCAACAGCAGCCACTCAACGGTGCATTAGGCGCCGAACAGACCCCAGCCTTCCAGAGCAAAAACTAAGTCAGACCCAAAACATATTTTAAAAAGGAAGAGAAATGGGCTTAAACAGCCGCTACATACCAGGCGCACAGCAGCGGCACACCCACCACAGAGAGTCAGCTGGACGATGACGTAATTTCCCCGGTTCTCGAATGGACTTTTATACACCTCTTAACAACCACTAGTTAATAATGGGCGTACACCAATGCTTAATGCATAAATCTCCGCTACAGGCGTATACAAAGGCTTAAATGGATAACATCCGCTACACTACAAAACTAAATTAAGATAAGGGGACACTTTAATTTACAGTGTTGTATATAATACAGAATTTCATATTCAGAATTTGAAAGGAAGTTGGAAACCAAAGATGTGGTACATTTAAAGGTAAACTATATGCACATGTTGTCCTTGCTCTAAAGAAAAGTAAGCCAAAGGGTCATTTCGAAGAAACCCTGCTAAATCCTTAGCAGCTATTAGCAAAGTATTATATTTCAGGACCTCGGCCTGTTTTCCATTAGAATCTGCATCAACATCTGGTACGGGGCTGGTGTCAGTAATGAAGGCAGTGATAATCCTCAATAAACGCAATGTAAATTGGCAATCAAAAATGTTAAGGGTTGAATGGAAGCTTTTCAGATAGCTTATAACTTGATTTATTTCAAATTGGGAACTTTTTGAATTTGAATTGTAAGTGTTGCTGTTTAGTATTTGTTGTACAAATGTGAACATACTGCATCTCAGGATTAGCCATGTCAAAATCTATTAAAAATGCTTTGTTGTTTTAACCCAAATTTGGGTCATATGGGCAAACCCAAATAATAGGCTACACTTATAAATTATTTTATGAAACCTTTACAACGGCTGGGTTTGTCCATGTCTGAGCCAAATTTGGGTTAAAACAATCCAGCATTTTTTGGAGAGTAAAAAATGAGATAGCAGATAATAGCATGTAAAACTTTAAACACGGACAATATTCTTACAATTTTATGAACAATATATTACAAAATGAATGTGTTGCATGATTCTTTAGCTATATACAATTATGTCAAGTGTTGGAATGTAATATTAATAAGATGATTTTGTCACCTCCTAGTGCCATTATATTATTTTCATGACAGGGCAGCTGACGATTATCATGGTTCTGTGCAATATTTACATTGATGTGCTTGCCTTTGTATTAGTTTTAATACAAACCAGTGAGTATTAATAAATGAGTATTATAAAAGACCTGTTTATGAATTCTTGCTCATTTAAATTATATCTTTTGTATTTGTGTTTTATATTGTATACTATTGGATCATTTTACATGCACTAAACTGTGGGCTGTTTCAGAATCAAGCAGATGAGCTGAGGTGTCAGCACTGTATGTGGCTCAGACATTGCTTAATAGACAGAACAATAGCAAAGCAAACAGCAGAGTGACCGAACAGATTCCTGTATCAGGCCTGGCGCCGGCCGTGATTTAAAGGCACAGTTCACCCAAAAAAGAAAATTGTGTTATTAATTACTCACTCTCATGTCGTTTCAATCTCCTCAAACATTTGTTCATGATCAGAACACAAATTAAATGAGACATAAGCAAATACAGTTGTTTGTACAGTTTTTTTGCCCACAAAAGTGTTCTTGGAGCTTCATATAATTACAGTCGAGCCACTGAAGCCACAAGGAATGTTTTGATGTGTTTTTTGGTCCTTTTTTTTTTTTTATTTGAACATCACTGGACCGTTGAGGATGAGAGAGCTCTCTATAAAATTTTATCTAAAAAATAATATTTTGTGTTCCGAATATGAACGAAGGTCTCAAGGGTTTGGAACAACATGAGAGTGAGTACAATCAGTAACAGAATTCTCATTTTTTAAAGACTAACCCTTTAATTTCTCACCCTCGGGTCAAGATGTAGGTGACTTTTACCTAATATTTTAGCTGAAATCATGCTGCTATATGATTTTTGAGATGCTCGTCAGTGGATATCGACATTTTGAGAGGTAATTGTTCTTTTAAATAATGAGCATAGCAAAAATAATATCCGTGGCTCTTGGCAATACATTGAAGTCTTATGAAACAAAATGATCAGTCTGTTTAGCAAAGTGGGGGCCAGGATCATCTGGGGGGTCGCGGGACAATGACAGAGGGTCCGTTGGTGATTTCCAAAAGTCAAATAAATGTTAATAAACTATTAGAAATACCATATTTTATCCATAGCCCACAGAAGATAAAAATAGTAGATAATAGTTACATAAAAAAACAACATCATGCAAATGAAATACCATCAGCTTTTAATTTTTTTTTTTCATAGGATTGGTGTGTTTACATTAGATTAACAACACAGCAATAGCCTCAGATGCAGCATATTGATTTTATAACACCAGGCAAAATTTTCTGACACCTTTATGGCAAACAAATACACAAAATATAAATACAGGCCACAATTAAACAATGAGGATGATCTCTGAGTGGCGATCTCCAAAATTAAATCAAGAATAGTTTTGTGCTGAAAACATTGTGCCCACCAGTCTCATTAGGTGAGGTTAATATTAAATCAAATTAATAAACGACTATAAAATTATATGGTTGTAAGACTGTTGCACTTTTTGGTGTTGTCAATATGCTTGTGTTTATATAGGCTTCTTGTGTGCGCAACATATCTATATTTATAACCACCTCCAAGAAATGTGTGGCTCGTGAGTCACTGGCATTGTTATTTTGGGGGTCTTGGCCTGAAAAGTTTGAGAACCCCTGGTTTAGTAAACATTTTAGTCTTTAATTCACACCCTCACATACAGTCCTAAGATTGTAGGCTAAATAATATTCAGCTTCATGTATACAGACTGAATTTTTCACTTCATTTATCACCAGGAGCCTACATCTTGTTGGCCTAAGGGTAAGAAAATTAACAGCAAATGTTATTTTCCAGGTAAACATAAGGATAGATCACCTCAGCAAGTATGATTGAATGTGAGTTTTAAAATTATTGTTTCCCCTTTTTTCCAGAGCCATTGATGTACACTAATGTCAATAAAAATGTGGTGCAATGTGTAATATAATTAAAAGCTTAAATTAGATTAGCTTAGCTTTATTGTGGTTCATCTGGATGAGAATAAAAGTTAGAGACTAAAGAAATTACTCATTCCAAAGGACAGCTTATAGCAGAGATGCTATGCAATAAACAGCAGCTATACAGTGCCTCAATATTTATAAACAAGTCATGCTTGTTTGTAACAAATTAATAATAATGATAATAATAATGAGGAAAAAGTAGAATGAATTTAATTACATATAAGATAACCTATTAAATTTAAAGAGTAGGCTACATATATAATACTTAATTATAGTATTAACTACTATTTTCCCCCCAAATAAATTACTTCAGTCATTGTGCTTCTCAAATAACTATTTGTTGATTCCAGAATGTTTTATTTACATTTAATTAAAAGACTTATATATTTTTATTTTTTATATAATTTTATTATTATTATTATTTATTTATTTATTTATTTGCAGTTTACTTTAATAGCTGCGCAGAATGACAAATTATTTAGAAGTAGAAATGTTTACATCTCAAATAATATGTGGTCATAAAAACTATAGGCTATAATTATTATATAAGACATGGGTATCAGCCTGAATGCCCCCAGAGACCCCCACACACTGTTTTAGGGACCGCTCTTATTATTAACCTAGATTTTCTTTTATCTTTGAAGGAAACGCTTTTATTTCAGAGAAGAAGCACGTGCTCAGTGTACTGCTATGCCTCTTTTGTAAAAAAAAATATCCAGCAAATGCTGGATTTTAATCAAATGTTTAAAATGATAAAGTGTCAGCTTATCTTTACTGTGGTCCATCAGGATGAGAAAAAAAAAAAGTTGGAGACTAAAGAAACGAAAAATTACTTATCCCAAAGGAAAGCTTAGATCAGAGATGCCCAAACTAGGGCCAGTTAGCTCATGGTAACCTTTGTTTTGGCCCGCCATCCCATCTGAGAAAAGAGGGAGAATGATCGGGATGGTTTAGAGATCGTGATTTCAAATATAATGTAAGCTTTTGTTTGTTTTGTTAAATATAAAGTTTAAATGGCGATGCAGTGGCGCAGTAGGTAGTGCTGTCGCCTCACAGCAAGAAGGTCGCTGGTTCGAGCCTCAGCTGGGTCAGTTGGCGTTTCTGTGTGGAGTTTGCATGTTCTCCCTGTGTTTGCGTGGGTTTCCTCCGCGTGCTCCGGTTTCCCCCACAGTCCAAAGACATGCAGTACAGGTGAACTGGGTAAGCTAAATTGTCCGTAGTGTATGAGTGTGTGTGGATGTTTTCCAGAGATGGGTTGCGGCTGAAAGGGCATTCGTTGTGTAAAAACATGTGCTGGATAAGTTGGCGGTTCATTCCGCTGTGGCGAACCCGGATTAATAAAGGGACTAAGCCGAAAAGAAAATGAATGAATGAATAAAGTTTAAATGTACATACTGTCACTTGATGGATAGAGGACAACGCAGAGACTTTGGTGAGCAAATTAAGGCAAAGTGGGATTCTGCTTGACTATATTCAGCATTTGAAGTCCATGTTTTTATTGTTATCATTTTAAAAGTTACACACTCCATAAGTTAATACGATTTAAAGTAATATTTTTTGTTTATTTTTAAATTTTATGAGATAAATTACCCATGGCAACTTTAATGTTATATAGTTTGGTAGGCTATATTTAGCTTCGGCCCACGGTCATGATATGATATTTGGTTTTTGGCCCTTTACACGAAAAAATTTGGGCACCCCTGGTATAGAGTATTAGTTTAACTTATGTATAAGTTGTATACTGTGAAGTGCGTGTGGTGTATACAGACTACATAACTATTTTACTAAGTTTGTCGAGTCGCGTTGATCCTATAAACAAAGCGTTTGATTGGTCCTTCAGTCGATGACGTTAGGATTCCATCCACAACGCTGAGCGCTCTTGAAATATATTACCGCAATGTGCGCGTGCAGGTTATTCGCGTCGCTCGTTTACTGCACACTGTACACTAAGGAGGCGCTGGGCTGGAGCAGAAACACTCCCTCTGCTCACTCCGACTGACTGTCACCGACAAACAACGTGGGACGCTGGAATTTGTTAAACCACGCCACAGACACTTTAGCTCTGCTCTTTACACCGAGTGAATCTCGCGCTTCGCGGAGCTGGAAAATATGTGTAAACTACTGACAGCGGTCAAATAAACACTGCACTATGGCTCGCGCTGGAAGACTCACTAATGCAGTGACAGTATCTGTGTACTGTGAGGATTTAATAACAGCCAGCAAGAAGCGGGCAGGTAGAGTCAGAAGGATTTAGGAGTTTTAAACTTGCTGAAATCACTGTAAACATGGACGAGGCAGAGGCTGGAGACGGGAGCGGGGCGCGGAGCGGTGAACTCGAGCGTCCCGCTGACGGAGCGCTGGATGAGGTGCAGATGCATCTCGCCTGCTTACCGGAGCGATACATGAGGGCGAAGTTTTCCCTCTCCGCCTACATATTTTGCTGGACAGTTGTGAAGTTGTGTCAGGTAAGGCTCGTTGTGTTTGAAAACACATTTAGAAGATGTTAAAAATACAATGCCTCAATATTTATGAACAAGTCATGTTTGTTTGTAACAAAATAATAATGATTGAGTAGACTGAATTGAATTACATATAAGGTAACCTATTAAATGTATTAACTTTACAAATTTAAAGACTATGCTACATATACGTATAACACTTAATTATAGTATTAACTGCTATCCCCCCCCCCCCCCCCCCAATTTGAATCTAAACATATAAAATTACTTCAGTCATTGTGTTTCTCAAATAAATATTTCTTGATTCTAGAATGTTTTATTTACATTGAATTAAAAGACTTATTTATATTATTATATACAGTTAAAGTCAGAATTATTAGCCCCCTTTGAATTTTTGTTTGTTTTTTGAGCAAGGAAATTTTCACAGTATGTCTGATAATATTTTTTCTTCTGGAGAAAGTCTTATTTGTTTTATTTCGTCTAGAATAAAAGCAGTTTTTATTTTTTTTAAAAACATTTTAAGGTCAAAATTATTGGCCCTTCCAGCTATATTTTTTTCTGATTGTCTACAGAACAAACCATCGTTATACAATAACTTGCCTAATTGCCCTAACCTGCCTAGTAATCTTAATGAACCTAGTTAAGCCTTTAAATGTCACTTTAAGCTGTATAGAAGTGTCTTGAAAATATCTGATAAAATATTATTTTCTGTCATCATGGCAAAGATAAAATAAATCCATTATTAGAAATAAGTCATTAAAACTATTATGTTTAGAAATTTCTTGAAAAAATCTTCTCTCCTTAAAACAGAACTTGGGGGGCTAATAATTCTGACTTCAACTGTATATATATATATATATATATATATATATATATATATATATATATATATATATATATATATATATATATATATATATATATATATATATATATATATATATATACCTTTCAAATAATATGTGGTCATAAAAACTCTAGGCTATAATTATTATACAAGACATGGGTATCAGCCTGTATGGCCCATGAGACCCCCCACACACTCTTTTAGGGACCCCTTTTATTATTAACTTTTTTAATAATTTTTTTTTTTTTTTTACTTTTAAGAAAAAAAAAAACTTTTGTATTTACTTTTTTTATCTTTAAAGGAAACCCCTTATTTCAGAGAAAAAGCATGTGCTCAGTGTACTGCTATGCCTCTTTTGTAAAAATATCCAGCAAATGCTCCTGTGGAAATCAGATTGTGAAGTCGTGCCTCACAGTAGATTCACTCCCTCCATGTCTTTGCATGAAGTCAGACGCTCCACCTGCTCAAACCAAGGGGGTCTGTCAAGCTCATCAGTATTTTAACTCTCCAGCCCTCCTTCTTAGTCACAGCACTTTTATACCACAATCATGATATGAGGCAGTTGAAAGCTATGATGTCATCATCAACATCATCATCATAATTATACTGGCCATTATAAGTTCATTGAAAAGTAATGTTTATCTCCTAAGGAAAAGTTCACCCTAAAAAATGAGCATGTGCTTTCCCATTTAATCTCACTATAATGGTTCTGAACAGAACGTTTGTTGAACACAAAAGAAGATATTCTGAAGAATGTTTAAAAAAGCAGTCACTGACATCTGTTGGAACAAACATTTCTATGGAAAGCAGTGGCTGTTTTTTCCCCCAGCATTTTTCAGTATATTTTCTCTTGTGTTCAACAGAAGAAACTCAAACAGGTTTAGAATCAATGGAGGATGAGTAAACAATGGCTTTTTTATTTTTGGGTGAACAATCCCTTTAAGAACCGAGAGGGGTGAATATAATTGTAATTTACTAACCATTTAATTAAATCATACACTATAAATCTATATTCATTAATTAACAGTTGCTCATAACTTGTAACTTCTATGGGCTGTTTATTTACACGTTGTTTATTTATACATTAATCGCTGTGATCTCTGCTCTGACAACTTTTGATGTTGAAAATGTAACTCGAAAAATCACTTTTATTGACACTTTCTTTGGTGGTTTGAAGAAACACAATGTATAAAAAAGAGAAAAAATAATTTAGCAAAATAAGAGAAAATGCCTCATTACACTGGAACACCCCCATATTTCTGTGTATGTTTTGAAAAATATGAACCATATTTTTTCATACTTTTGACAATATTTGTAATGTAGGCATCAAATTCTGAGCAGTTTGGTGGCATTTGATTTCAATTTAGTCTCTGTTTAACATTTTATTTTACATGTGAATTGCTGTAGCACAGTAATTCCTGCCACAATTTACTTAATAACTGTTGCTCAGCAATATCTATAAAAAAGACAAGACGTTGAGAGTTTAGATGTTAAAAAAGGAGTAAACCTGTTGCTGGTAAAGTAATTAGTTGACTTTAAAAAAATGAGTAACCTCATTGCCTAAGTAAATAAACTGTGTATAAATGTTCAAATTAAGTTGTTAACTTAACAGTTCCATGTTACAATGGTTTACTCACTTTTTTAAGTAAAGTAACTAATCGCTTTTTACAGTGCAGTTTGTACTTCACTGTAAAAAATGCGAGTTTCACACAATTCTTTCATGTTGGCCAAACATAAATCGATAAAGTTAAAAGTGGGTTAAACTTAAAACAATTAAGTTGTTTTTAACCCGTAAGAAGTGTGCTGTTTCAACTCATTTTAAATAACTAGTTTGAACAAACAGGAAAAGTAATTTTTTGAGTGTTGTAATACAAACTGTAATTTACTGTAAACTGTAATTTACACGACAACTCTGCAATATATATTATTAAGCTACCAAAAGTGTCCAATAAAAGACATTTTGTAAAATTTTTAACCAATATTTGTCAGAGCAGAAATCAAGCTCAGTTAATAAAATAAAAAGAAAATTAACTTTTTTTTGAGTTGAAACAACATAATTTTTGTGTTTTTTGACAACCTAATTGTTTTATATTCAATCCACTTAAATTTGTAAAAGCGATTAAGTTAACTTATTTGATTTGTGTTGGGACCCAGCGTTTTACAGTGCATACAGTGGGGAAAATAAGTATTGAACATGTCATGTTTTTTCCTGGGAATAATATTGCTAAAGGAGCTGTTGACATTGAATTAAACCGGATTTAGGTAAAAACCCAAACAATACAAACATCTTGATTCTTCCGTGGGCCTTGTCTGTCAAATCTGATCTTTAATTTGTATTTTATATTGTATTCGAGTCAGGTGATTGGAGGGCCGTTCTACAGCTTGATTTTCTTTCTCTGAAAGCATTTGAAAGTTTCCTTGGCTGTGTTTTGGATCATTGTCTTGCTGAAACGTCCACTCTGGTTTCATCTTCATCATCCTGAAAATGTAGATGTTGGACTGAAGCAGCTGATATTAACTTACAATGACGAATGGCAGAGGGTTGCTAAAGAACTATTGAGAGATTTTAGCTGCTGTCTGGGCTTTCACTGCCTTTCTACAGCTCTCTTTCTTCATGTGTTTAATACTTTTTCTCTGTGTCATTTTATTTTAATAAGCATAATTTAATTTGTAAACTAATTTGAATTGTTTTATTATATATGGATTTCTTTGGTTGTTACCAACATCCAGAGAGAATTTCAAGTCAACGGCACCTTTAGAAATATGTTTTCTGAGGAAAACTGACATGTTTAATACTTATTTTATCAGATATTTTTTACAGTGTAGTCGATCTACTTCAACATATTCAAATCAAGACAAGTAATAATATCCAAATAAGTAACATTTGCCTTTTCAGTTTGATTATGCATATTTTTCGCATAGACTTACTGGCTCTCAGCAATGCAGCTGAATCCTTGAACCTGTTCCAGCAGTGGAGTGTTTCTCAGGGCACTGAAACGTCTCTGTAATGGCTGGCTGACTGCATCCATACACTATTCCCTCTACCAGCCTTTGAACTGCTGCCATTTCAACCTTTTCATGAATACAGCAGCTGTAAATCACAGGAACGTCCCAAGGTTTATGACCTATTAGGGCTTTATCTGGGGTTCAGCATCTTTTATTCTGAGTGAGGTGCTGCTAAAAAGCTCTGCATGTTTGCCCAAACTTCAGCAACAACCTGCTTTGGTGGACTCTAGAAAATAAAGATCTCAGTTCATGGTATTTTTTGGAGTCTCCATCATTTCAGTGTGCTTTGTTGAGTTGTGTGACTTGCTGATGTATTTAAAAGATATCAAATCTGACAGTTTAATAGAAGAAGATGGATAGTAAATATTTAACTGCATGGGTCAAAGGCGAAAAGGGGATTTTAAGCATAAAAAAATTTAAGTGTATTGCAGCTTCAAATGTGTTGGAACATTCGAATGTGTCCTGTTTAATTTCATTTATTTCTAAGCAAAAAATAAAGAAATAATAAAACTAAAATGTTATTGAATGTAACAAATTGTTCATATACCAAAGCTATTGTAAGGCATATTTAATCAGAATATTTAAGTATCATGCATTTTGGAAAAAAAATCCTGTGCAATAATTTGTTTGTGTTATTTTTTTACAGTTGAAGACAAAATTATTAGTAATCCGGTGAAGATTTTATTCCTTTTCAAATATTTCCCAAGTGCTGTTTAAATGGAGACACATTTTCAACATAACATTTTTAATAACTAATTTATATTAACTTATTTCTATTGTCTTTGCCATAATGACAGTAGGGGAGAGCAGGGACGAAAGTAACGTTGAACGAAAGTAACAAATTGATTTTCTCGAAGCCCTGACAACATTTGCTTCAAGTTGTGTTTCTCTTTTCATGCATCACAGTAACTATCAATCTACAGGTTAGTTAGTGCAATAACAAAGTTTTTTTCTGAGTTTTTCTGTTTAAAAGTAAATCAGGTTTAAATGGCAAGAGTTCCTGTGGGGCCAAACGTAGCACTATTATTTATGTCCCACTGCTAATAGACAAACTTATTTTTCACTTCCACATTATTGTTTGCAGTGTTTTGATTTACATGTTTTATAAAATGAATGCAAATTGACAATAATAATACAAATATATATTCAAAGATTTTAGAAAATGTGAACATGTTGGGCTCTTGAAACATGTGATGGAACTAAAATTTAAAATGAAAATGTTTAATATTTTTTTTGCAAAAATAAAGGACAAAATATGTTTGCAGTTAACATTAACAAGGTTCTGTCTAAAACAATATCTTTTAAAAATAGGTTTTTATGAAAAATGGGCATTTTCATCTTCACTGTCCCCTACATAATTGTATTTGTTATATTGCAAGATAGTTGTATTCATTTTAAAGTGCAATTTAAAGGCTTAACTAGGTTAATTAGGGTAGTTAGTTAGTCATTGAACAACAGTGGTTTGTTCTGTAGACAACTAAAAAAATTGTTTAACTATATCTATCTATCTATATATATATATATATATATATATATATATACAATTGAAGTCAGAATTATTAGCCCCCCTTTGAATTTTGTTTTCTTTTTTAAATATTTCCCAAATGATGTTTAACAGAGCAAGGAATTTTTCACAGTATGTCTGATAATATTTTTTCTTCTAGAGAAAGTCTTATTTGTTTTATTTCGGCTAGAACAAAAGCAGTTTTTATTTTTTAAGAACCATTTTAAGGTCAACATTATTAGCCCCTTTAAGCTATATTTTTTCAGATAGTCTACAGAACAAACCATCATTATACAATAACTTGCATAATTACCCTAACCTGCCTAGTTAACGTAATTAACCTAGTTAAGCCTTTAAATGTTACTTTAAGCTGTATAGAAGTGTCTTGAAAAATATCTAGTCTAATATTATTTACTGTCATCATGGCAAAGATAAAATAAATCAGTTATTAGAAATGAGTTAATAAAACTATTATGTTTAGAAATGTGTTGAAAAAATCTTCTCTCCATTAAACAGAAATTAGGGAAAAAAATAAACAGGGGGGCAAAAAATTTAGGGGGGCTAATGATTCTGACTTCAACTATATATATACTGTTTATATATATACATATATAAATTATTATTTTTATTATTATTATTAACTTCCCAGGTTCTGCAGGTTGCAATGTCCCAAGTTTTGCTTGCCAATGTTAAGCCAATTGTAATGGTTTGTTTTGGTTCAATTTGGAATTTCCCCAACCAATCGCAGAGCCTGGGGCACCAGAGTGAGTGCTTCGACTTGCCCCCCAACCCCCCACCCCCCGGTCCATAACTATATATATATATTTTTTATTCTAGCTAACCTACAAAGAAATAAAAGTTTCTCCAGAAGAAAAATATAATCTGAAACATTGTGAAAGTTTTGTCTGCTCTGATGACCATCACTTAATTAATATAAAATGTCAAAGGTGGGCTACAGTAATAATTTGGATCTATATTTGGTAAAATAACTGTATATTTGTTATTTTACTCTTGCAAATTGCATTATGGGAGCTTGATCTCTGCTCTGACAATGTTTGATGTTAAAAAGCTTAACAAAGTGACTTTTATGAACATTTTATTAGTATTTTGACTCAATATATTGCCTCATTTTGTCATAAATTATGATGCAAAAACAATAATGGGCTGCCAGTACTTTTTTTACTGCAGCCATTTATTTCAATATGTATTATTTCTTGTACAAAGTTTTGCCTCACACTAATAAAAATGTAAATAAAAGTCACTTTTTCTAAACTTCAAAGTTAAATTTTCAACATTAATGTTGTTCGCGCAGAGATTAAGGTCCCATAATACTGTAAAGTTCCATAAAACTGTTAAATAAGATAATTTCTTACAGTGCAGCCCAAAAATGCTATTTAATTATTAAAAGGTTGAAATATTTATACACTTATATTCAAATGATTTTTTAAGCAAATCTTGTATAATAATTTATGAAATGTAATATAGTAAGACCACTTATTGTTTTATGCAGGTCACAATAAGTTGTTTAATTTTTATTTAAATATTTATATAAATACTTCTGTTGCTCTAAATTACCGTAGAAAATTATTTCATGTTCATGTTGCGCATCGATGGAATTGCTCTTCAGTGTTTGGACTCTCAGTAGTGATTATTAACCCACACTGAACTGAGCTAAACCGAACTGAACTGAACTTAAACTCTGAAAATTGAACTGACACTGTTTCAATTTACTATAATCTTTTATGTGAAGCTGCTTCGACACAATCTACATTGTATAAGTGCTATACAAATAAAGGTGAATTGAAATGTTTTTTTTCTATTATTTTTAAATGTTGTTTCGTACATCATTAAAGTAGACACTACTTGTATTTAATATGATTTCTATATCTTGTACTGTATGTAAAATCACTTTTGTACATTTAATTAGATGTGGACACCAAAATGTGACGTCTTGACTGTGTCCCAACTACACTATTTAACTTCCAGTACTCTTGCAATGAAATGGAGCCGGCTGTGTTAGGTCAGGGGTCACGGCACAACCTTGAACTGGTTTTAATTGTTTTAAATTGGTTAAGAGTGAGCGCTGGTATTGAAGTCCAGCAGGAGTTTATTTTAATGGTTTAGGAGGACCATATGGATGGCTGGTAGATCAAACAAAAGCATGTGTTTATTTTATGACTGAACAAAAGTTGCGCAAGAAACAGTAGCTTTTAACAAGCACTTTTTTTTCTCTCTTTCATGTTTATTTGGTGACATGACTTTAACTGTTGTACATTTTAATACTAATCTGATTGAAAGAAACATGTTTTATCTTACAAGAAATCATAGTATTATATGTGTGTGGTAATAAAATCTTGTTTACCTTCACACCTTAATCATAACACTGTCACTAATATACAGTATCTTATGATTGTTCCAGTCATGCTTCAGATTATGCCGTAGCAGTTCCCTGTGGTTTATGTTAACGTCAGTGTTTTGCTGCAAGGCTAATGCATGCCTCGCTTATGTTCTGTTCGGAAATGTTGTTACTTTTATTCAAGACACACCTTGAAACGGTCTTGTATGTTTTCTTTTTGTCTGTCACCAGAGATTACGACCGTCGCTGACTCTTTCTCGGGTAAGTTCACTCTTTCTTTTGAGTTTGATGAACCTGATAATGAGTTTGATGAGCCAAAAAATAAAACTAGTGATACACTGAAATAAAAATTTTGGATGCACTTGGCTGAAAAACAACAGCAGCAGGTAATTATTTAGATTTATTTGTTCATTCAATTTTAATTTGCCCAGCAAGCACGCAACATCATAAGACGTTAATATTAGGTTAGATTTAGGTCATCATGACATCAGGTGACCAAAATTCAGCGTCTAGCCAGCGTCTAAGGACGTTATTTTGATGTTCAACAATGACGTGATTATTTTAGGTTGTGTTGGAAAGTGACCAAAATCCAACATCTGATAGACATCATATTGTTAACGTCCACACAACATCAAGGTGTAACATGATTAGACGTTAATATTTGGTTGATTTTAGGTTGGACGTTGGACGTTGACGATGGCCTGACATTGGGTTCTGACGTCAACCCGATTTTCATTTTCAAACAAAATCCAACGTTAATATGACGTCATGTTGACATCCGGTGCCTACAGGGTATATACAGTACATTCAGAATGAAAAATTTCAGCAGCCCCGTAGTATAATTGCAAATATTGCATGGCAAGCATGCTACATACTGTACTGTTAGTTCTTGTTTAAGGTACATTACCAGTCAAAAGTTTGGGGTCAGTACAATTTTTAAATGTTTTCAAAAAAAAAAAAAAAAACCCAAACTTTTGACCTGTAGTGTAAGTGTGTGTTTGTGTACACAGTAAAGCCTGAAATGATTTATACCCCTGGCAAATTCTGACTTAGATACTTTTAATTTTCCAGCAAGTTTTTGACTGGAAATAATAAAGGCTCCTCACAAAAGATAAAAAGATGATGCACAAGTAAAATATTTCTCATTTTTTTTTTACATTTGAACAAAAATCCTTCTCAATAATCAACAGAAAAGCCTTTATTGGCTATTAAAAAATTCTTCTTTTAATTGCTGACCAGCTTTTTACAAGTCTACAAAGATAATCTTTAGCGAGGAGCTCCAACTCTTTCAGGTTGCCATTGCCCTGATATTAAGCTCACTTCACAGATTTTTAATTGTCCTTGGCCTTTGCGGTGGTCCTTGAATTCTTTTTAACCTCTTTCACTGTCATCCTGGCCTGCACAGGTGTCACTTTTGGCTTCCGACCACATCTGCTGAGATTTTTCAAAGTGTGGAGCATCTTGTACTTTTCAATAATACTTTGCACTGTGGCCACTGTAACTTAAAAACATGTAGATGTGGTCTTATAGCCCGAAAGAAATATTCTGTGGATTTACAAGCTTTTTTAAGCTAACTGGTTGCAAACAATTTATATTTGACTGAATTTAAACAAACAAATTAAGTTGAATGTTACTAAATTTTATTTGTCTGTTTAAATGCAGCACATATAAATTGTTTACAAATTTAATTTAATTTGTTTATAAATTTGTTTTGTTACCTTAAAAAATGTTAATAAATTCAATGAATAATTTTTTTAGTGTGTCATGTGTCATGACTGTCCACAAACCAACAGCAGGGCTTCTGTTTTTCTCCCGTTGAGTTGATTAAAACAGCTGTTCCCAATGAATCAGGGTAATTAGGATGCTTTAGAACTGCTTGGCCTATTTGGAATGGTACAAAACTTTGGATTATTTCATAGACTGTAACAGTTTGCAAAGGGTATGAATAATTTTGGACATGCCACTTTCAAATGTTCAAAGATAAATAAAAGCTGAGAAATATACACTTTATTAGGTACACCTTACTAGTACCGGGTTGGACCCCCTTTTGCATTCAGAACTGCCTTAATCTTTCGTGGCATAGATTCAACAGGGTACTGTTCCACCACATCCCAAAGGTGCTCTATTGGATTGAGCTCTGGTGACTGTGGAGGCCATTTTTAGTACAGTGAACTCATTGTCATGTTCAGGAAACTAGTCTGAGATGATTCACTATTTATGACATGGTGTGTTATCCTGCTGCAAATAGCCATCAAATGGATGGACATGGTCAGCAACAAAACTCAGGTAGGCTGTGGCATTGACACGATGCTCGGTTTGTAGTAATGGGCCCAAAGTGTGCCAAGAAAATATCCCCCACACCATTACACCACCACCAGCAGCCTGAACCCTTGATACAAGCCAGGATGGATCCATGATTTCATGTTGTTGTTGCCAAATTGAATGTCGCAGCAGAAATCGAGACTCATCAGACCAGGCAACGTTTTTCCAATCTTCTATTGTCCAATTTTGGTGAACCTGTGCAAATTGCAACCTCAGTTTCCTGTTCTTAGCTGACATGAGTGGCACCCAGTGTGGTCTTCTGCTGCTGTAGCCCGTCTACATTAAGGTTCAACATGTTGAGCATTCAGAGATGCTCTTCTGCATGCCTCGGTTGTAACGAGTGGTTATTTGAGATTCTGTTGCTTTTTTTATTAGCTGAAATCAGTCTGGCCATTCTCCTCTGACCTCCTCTGTAAACCCTAGAGATGGTTGTGCGTGAAAATCCCAGTAGATCAGCAGGTTCTGAAATACTCAGACCAGCCCGTCTGGCACCAACAACCATGCCATGTTTAAAGTCACTTAATTCACCTTTCCACCCGATTCTGATGCTCGGTTTGAACTACAGCAGATCGTCTTGACCATGTCTACATGCCTAAATGCATTGAGTTGCTGCCATGTGATTGGCTGATTAGAAATTTGTACCTAATAGAGTGGCCGGTAAGTGTATTTTTTCACAATGATGCCTCTTGTACATTATCTTATTATCTTTTGGGAAAAGCCTGGGTCATTTCTGGAAAGAAAAAAACTTGCTGGTTGAATAAAAGTAACATTAAGTCAGAATTTGCCAGGGGTATCAATAATTTCGGGCTTGACTACACATGTGCACGCACAAACACACACGCACGCACGCACGCACGCACGCACGCACGCACGCACGCACGCACGCACGCACGCACGCACGCACGCACGCACACACACACACACACACACACACACACACACTAATTGCAGATGTGTGCACAAATTAGAGGCTGAACCATCACAAGGTGTCATAACTAATACAGTTTGTCTAATTGTCAGTTAATCAGTTACATTTTTCCTTTAAACCCATTTCTGCACAAAAAAATCAGTAGTGGAAATGTCAGTGTATCCCTTAATTAAAATATTGATATCTCATCAGTTTCGAACTGAACTGAAGCATTTCAATTTAAACATGAACCAAATCACCAAATTACTTTAACACTCAGCCCTACAACTCACACTGTAACAAAACTGTATTAATTAAACGATTTCCATAATTCCTTATTTAAATCAATGTAACACTGCAGTAGTTTGAGCTTGTTATCTACTGTATGCACTGTAGTGTTGTTAGATCTGCCATTTTCCATTTAAAATGAGGATTTATTATTTGAATTTAATCCCACTAAGCATCTTTTAGCCAAAGGGTTTGATGTAATCATCACAGAAGAAGAGCGAGCAGGACCCATCAGGACGTTCTGTACAGCTCCTCATACTGTATATTCTGCCAGGAGCTTATCTCCCTTCACTCCTGTAGACACTCTGCCTTGACTTGTCGGATGCTGCTAAGTCGTTGTGCAATGCATGGAGGTCTAGTGTCTGCAGATGGTTGGTTCACTTTTCTGACACCCAGAGCAGAAGATTTGCAGTGTGTTATGCTGCTCTGATCAGGTATGAACAGGCCGGGAAGTGATGTTGGTTTTATTCAGTGGTTTTAGGCAGTGAAGACTCTTATTTAATGGAATAATTAGCCCTGATAGTTTACCACTCCTCCCTACAACAATAGTTGTTGACTCTTGTCGCACAATTTGTTCATTTCCATAGGCATTTTATTGAAATGTTACCTAATATTGTTGTGTAATATTTTTTTTAATAGTATTATTTAAAGGGATGTTTTTATAGTCATTCTGAATGCTTGTTGACAGGTGCTTGTTAAGTGTTTTTTATTTGTAGACACAGATGGTGCAATTTTAAATGAATGATTATTTTGAGGTCAGAGGTCAGGTTAAACCATGCAACAGAAATGTTATCAGTTCTTTATAGATTGAAACAAATTGACATTTTACTCTAACCCATACCTAATAAATCCAAGTGGTCTCTTATTGTTTATGATTTAGAAGAATATCAGGGTCAAACTCATGGAGGAAAAGTTTTTGTTATTTATATGGCCACAAAGTAAGATAAAAGTCTGATGGCTTGTAAAGAGTGTAAATCAGTGAGCTTTTACATGGGGGTACTGACATAAAATCAGTTTTGGGAAGTAGTTACAGTAGCAATATGTAGCACAGCTTTAACTTAGCTATCTTGAGATCATAGATAGTTCAGCTTCTTATGATACAATGGTGCTTTTCCATAGCTAGCTTTTTTTCCAGCAAGCAGCGGAGTAGCTTAACAACAATTACATTTCATTTAGTAAACCTGTAATGGTCAGAAACAGCACAGTGTAATCTTACAAGTTGTCTATAACATTAATACTTATTAGTGTTATTTTGTGAGTAATATTTTTCAAGCAACCACAGTTGAAGTTAAATCCATAAAGTATTCTAACTGTTATCAATTAACATGAAGTAAGAATGTTGTGGGGGCACAAATTCTTACCAAAATGGAGTTATATGTAGGGCCAGACAGAATCTGCTGACATTTTTTTGATATTTCTGCAAAGAAGTTTGTAAAAAAGCTGTGGATTTATGCAGAATCATTTTAGGAGTATCATAACTAAAAACATAATATACTGTATGAAATAAAAAATAATAGCTATTAAACTTTTATTTAATGTTTGCAATGCAAATCTAATTAGATCCACTTATTTGATAAACAAAGCAAGTCTCTCGTGTAATATCTCTACTAAAAGACAGACATGTTACTTTACAAACTGTATTGTAAATAAATCATATGAACATTTTAATATTACTATTTTTATATCACAATAATATTAGTGAAATTAATTAAAAAACTGAATAAATATAAATTTACACAAGTAAATAAATAGACTCAGTGATGGGCTAAAAATCTGCAGAAATCTGTGGATTTCTGCGTGCGCAGATTCCGTATGGGCCTAGTTATATGTCATATTTTTTTTAGATAATGCCGCAGTGATTAATCTTATATTAATATTTTGTAATAGCAATGCTACATTGGTTACAGTGCTGACTCTTGACAATTTAAAAATATGACATTTGAAAACTGTGTAATAAAACATTAAGCTTTGACATCATAATTGTTTTAAACACTAAAAATGTGAAAATTTAAATTAAAGTTTATTTATGCTTTTATTCTAGTCGAAATAAAACAAATAAGACAAATTTAAGAACAAATTTCCTTGCTCTGTTAAATATCATTTGGGAAATATAAAAAAAATGTAAAAAAACTCAAAGAGGGGCTAATAATTCTGACTTCATCATAGTTTTCAAAAGCAATGCATCGCATTGTAAACGTTTATTATTACCATTTTTTAAGTCTCAATATACACT
This sequence comes from Danio kyathit, assembly GCA_903798195.1. Lineage (NCBI taxonomy): Eukaryota > Metazoa > Chordata > Actinopteri > Cypriniformes > Danionidae > Danio > Danio kyathit. The sequence goes on from LR812520.1 coordinate 21,786,310, forward strand.
TTGATAGAGCTCTTGGATCCGGAAGCTGCTTCATGTGACGTCACATTTAACAAGCAGATAGCTTCCCCAACATTGTATAAAATACATATAAATATCTGCCACTTTTTTTCTCCCCACAATGTCATAAAAAGTTGTAGTTTCTATTGTAGGGGACAAAACATATAGATGTGCAAACATATACAGTTTTCTAATGTGTTGATAAACTAATGTTTTTTTCAGTCTAGTAATGGCTTATTTAGAAATATTACTAATAATATACAGCAAAATATTATTATGTTTACTTTCTTCAAAAAAAGGAAAACAAATCACAGCAAAAGACAAATGCACTAGGGAGTTCACTGTGCTAGAGATCGACATTACTCCAATCATATTAATACTTGCTAAATAGGTATGAACTGTCAATCAGAGGTCTATAATCTATATTCAATCTTTGATCATGATTATAGTTTAGAGCAGTGTTTCTCAACTGGTGGGTCGCGACCCAAGAGTGGGTCGCGGGAACATTTTCAGTGGGTCGCGGAGTGTGTGGTCAAAAAAACAACAAAAGTTTAATTTTTAACTTATTTTGCTTATACCGGACTTTTATTTTGAAATGCGCGCGCAACAACCGTACCGACTACTTTCTCGATAAACATGATGATGATCCGTGGATGAGCAATCCCTTTGGAATCGACGTGGAAAGCGTCACGTTGCCGAGGAACAAAGAGAATCAGCTGGTGGAGCTGTCATGTGATAAGACGCTGAAAAAAAATTCAGTAAATTAAAGCCTCTCCCAGTTTTGGTGCCGCAAAGTGCTTTCTGAGTATTGGTCCCTTGCCATTCGTGCGATCAAATCCATCCTACCATTCAGCACTACGTATTTGTGTGAAAGTGGCTTCTCTTCCTTGGTGCAGCTTAAGTCAAAGCAAAGGAACAGGTTGGACATAGAGCACGATCTTCGGGTCTACCATCACCCCAGACTTTAAAACTCTTATCAGGAGTAAAGCACATCCTCAGTTATCTCATTAGCTTCCCAAATTACTGTTAAGTGAAACAGATGTTTGTAATTGCTGTCATATTAGATGTAAAAATGGTTATGATTGTTTTAATAATTTTACTGTAATTTGCTGATTTGTTCTGTTCAACAGGATCAGTGTTAATGTTTTATTAACAGTTCAGTTGATGGTAACTGAACCTTTTCTTACCCTTACTTTGTAATATTTCTATAATTTGATACATTTTGTTAAATGACAGCAATAAAATATTGTTTATTTGTAAGTATTGGTGACTTGTGATTTATCTGTCACTATTTGTGTATGTTAACAAATAAATACAAATTAATTATAATTCCTAAAATTATATTATAGTTCCTAAAAGTTTGGGTCGCGGCTTGATGACCATGTAAAAATGTGGGTCCCATGGCCAAACCAGTTGAGAACCACTGGTTTAGAGACTTTTAAAATCTGGCTCACAATAGGCTTATAGAATTAAAAATGTTGGGTTAAGCATATATTTAGTTTGCATTTGACACATTTGTGAAGATTTTTCTGGTTTATTGAAGGACTACAGGTTGTGTTTTTGAACTAGGTTGCGTTAGATTGGTGTCATACAAAAATTTATTTGATCTTTAAATAATTTAGGTTGTGTTGTTTTTTTTTCCCATGCCATGCGCTTTATGAAAAATATGGATTATTACATCTGTTTATGATGCCACACTCTTTATAAGCCAGTTTTATGCAGAGCTTGGTTGTCTACTGCATCTTTACTCCATTCTCCATTACTGATCTTTAAAGATCTTGGCCTCGCTGTGCTTCTCTCACAGATTTCTGCATTCACACTGAGAGTCTGACGCACAATATTTCAGTCATTGTCTGAGTGATTTATGTATGTTTCTCTTCTTGATAATTGGACCAGTAGTGCTTTTTTGGAAAACTTTGGCCGCTGTAATTTAGTTTCAAATGAGGTTTTTATCCAGACACCGTTAAGGTTCTTCCAGGGTCACTGATTATTACCACCATTCAAAAGTTTGTGGTTAATAAGTTTTGCATAAAAAAGCAATCTCTAAAGCTCACCAAGGCTGCATTCATTTAATTGAAAATACTGTACAATAAATAAAAAACAAGGATTAATTATTTCAATAGTGAAAGTTACTCTAAAGTGAATGTAAAAACAGCAAGGGAATTTTTCAGAAGATTGAATACTAGTAGATTTTCATGCTTTTCCAGCTCAGCTCTAATCTGCCTCTTCATGTCTCAGCTTGCACCTATTTTACAGTTATAAACTCACCTGTGTCACTTAAATCTTCTCCTGGGCGTTTAGTCTTTAAGAATTATGGCTTTCTCTCCTTAACTTTGTGTTTATATACAGTTGAAGTCAGAATTATTAGCCCCCCTTGGAATTTTTTTCTTTTTTAAATACTTCCCAAATGATGTTTAACAGAGTAAGGAAATTTTCACAGTATGTCTGATAATATTTTTTCTTCTGGAGAAAGTCTTATTTGTTTTGTTTCAGCTAGAATAAAAGCAGTTTTTAATTTTTTAAAAGCCATTTTAAGGACAAAATTATTAGCCCCTTCTACAGAATAAACCACCGTTATACAATAACTTGCCTAATTACCCTAACCTGCCTAGTTAACGTAATGAACCTAGTTAAGCCTTTATATGTAACTTTAAGCTGTATAGAAGTATCTTGAAAAATATCTAGTAAAATATTATTTACTGTCATCATGACAAAGATAAAATAAATCAGTTATTAGAAATTAGTTATTAAAACTATTATTTTTGGAAATGTGTACAAAAATCTCTCTGTTAAACAGAAATTGGGGAAAAAATTAGACAGGGGGGCTAATAAATCTGACTTCAACTGTATATTCGCTTGCATGTTTGTATGATTAACACTGATCTAAAGGTGCAATCTGCAAAGTTTGCTTCCTCATGAAAATCAGGGTTATATTTAGTGTGTGCATTACAAACTATTTACATGCGTTAAACGGCATACCATTATATTCAGCAAGCCCGGAGACATATTCTTGGATTTCTAGTCACATGCTCCTCTGAAATATGCTTTGAAGGGCTGTGCCCTACAGGCAGCGCAAGCCAGAAGCATGAGTTATAATGCCACAAACATGCAAATAATGCTGCATCAGTCATAAACTCCCACATCAGCTCTAATAATAGTCCATAATCTTCTGAAATCCCAGCATTGACCTTCTTGTTTGTGGACCAGAGGAGCAACCTGTCACATCGTTCCTGACCCAGTGCTGAACCTCAGAACTGGCTTTAGACGCTTGCATTGGCGGAGGCAAGCTCTCATGTGGTGAGCGGATGATAGCCGCGGACTGCCAGGGTAAACTTCACCCTGGGTAAAGTTCTCTGGATACATGCTCCATAATTACTCTCACCAGACAATGGCTTAAACACTACTGTACACGCTAAAAATTGTCTGGGAACCACAGAAATGGGAAAGAGAGCTGACGGTAGCTGTATAGTTTCTGTGTTGTGTCTATGAACCTTTGAAGTTAAGCACATTTTTACGTGGTCCGTTAATCAGTCAGGCGTCGGAAAGAGCTGCTTATTATCATGAGCCGCCCCACTTGCATTGTGACCTCTTTCAGCTTCTGACTGACAACTTCCCTCTGTGCTCGCTCCCCCTCAGCCCGCCCAACACTGAATAACTGATTTTGATCACTCGCAGTAATAAAAGTCACATGTCCGCCCCGAACAATGGGCTTTCATTTGGTGGCTGCATTCATTAGGAGAATAATATGTTCGTATTTTGTGCAGGATTCATGCTTCTTCATGCTAGGTGAGACACAGAGAGATAGTTATTCAGGGGTATTCGTTATGGCCTAAACAAAGAGATCTGGAAGTGCTTGCTTTTCTTTTCATTCGAATAAAGCGACTTCTCACGCACACTCTTCTTCTTTGGCGGTGGTTGCCACGGGCACAGGGCTGCAGGAGGTGTGCCAGATTTGTGCTGGCAAACTATTTATTTATTTCCTTTCGCCTCGAAGCAGTAAAACCCACAAAGATGGATTGAACAGGCTTCATTTATAAATGCTGACCGGTGGAACGTGATTTTGTTGTGTCCTTATTAGATAAAGGTATTTAGACTTTTCAGTGGGAAATTAAGCTTTCTTCCTTTTGTAATTGTGTATTGAGTGGGTATAAATAAAGACTATTGAACACACAAGACATGTCACTCGTATAGTTTTGAATGGGGAAAAGTGTAACGGTCAATATGGCTAATGAAGCCCCGCCTACAAGTATGGGAGCCAATCATGATCGCTATAGACTGACGTTTCTCCGGGGGAGAAGCTTGTATCAAACGTGTGCTTTTACGACAGTTTGTTGGTCAACAAATGCGCTGGAATCTCAGTGAATACTTTCTTCACAGACATAAGAAATATATCCAAATAAAGCTTCAAATCTCATTCTTTTAAATGAACTACACTTAAAAACAAAAGCTTTCTCCAACCGAACACAGAGCTTGCTATTTTTGGTGTTTCAGAACACTCCCTCACCCTTCCAAAACATCTCCAACAAGCCCTTACTCTAGGCATGACTGTGGCCAAGCGGCTAATACTAAAAAACTGGAAATCTCCTTTACCACCCCCTTTTCAAACCTGGTTAATGGATATGGACTCCGTTATCCACTTGGAAAGACTCAGATTTATCAGGTCCAATTCTAACGAAAAATTCTTTGCTACCTGGGAACCCTTTCTTGGATACTTAGACCTGAAACGTGCTCTATCAAAATCCAGCACCCCTCATGAAAACTGACTGGCACACTACCTTATAGGACTTTTTGATGTCCACATACTGTGTAACGCTACATTTTGTATCACCAACAGCTGAACCCACATGTATGGCAATTCATATATTTACCTGCAAAATGTGTATACTCTGAGACAATATTGTTTGTTTGTTTTTGTTTTCTCTGTTGTACTTAAAAAAAAACCTTAAAATAAAAGTAGTAAAAAAAACAAAAAAAAAAAAACAAAAGCTTTTTGGTTTGGTTTTATAATCTGTATGAAACAAACGCGAGGTACAGTCCATCTGGTCAAACTCGCATCACATGACAGCAACTACTCAAACACCCACAAACTTGAAAAACAAAGAGCCACTGTCATTTCTGGAGGAGATTTGGCTTCAAGACCAAGTTGTGAATGACTTCAGAAGAGCAGCGCGATCAGACGATCTTTATTCAGAGGATGATAATGTGTACGGCCATAAATGAGGTTAGTGTCGTGATCTTGTTTCTTTCCAGTGGGCATGCGCATTAGCTTGGAAAACCTGAAAAAAATGCTGATTTTGTTTGATTTTAATGTTTAGAAACTAAACTTATGAGATGGTTGTTGATTAATTTTATTGGTTATTCTAAATATGTGGCAGCCCGGTGGTATAGTGGGTAGCGCTCTCGCCTCACAGCAAGAAGGTCACTGGTTAAGCCACTGGTTCGAGCCTCGGCTGGGTCAGTTGGCATTTCTGTGTGGAGTTTGCATGTTCTCCCCGTGTTGGCATGGGTTTCATCCAGGTGCTCCGGTTTCCCCCACAAGTCCAAAGACGTGTTATAGGTGAATTGGGTATAGTGTATGTGTGTGAATGAGAGTGTATGGGTGTTTCCCAGTACTGGGTTGCAGCTGGAAGGGCATCTGCTGCGTAATAACATATGCTGGATAAGTTGGCGGTTCATTCTGCTGTGGTGACCCCTAATTAACAAAGGGACTTAGCCTGAAGAAAAATGAATAAGCCATTGAATTATTCACTCAGCTTATTTGTTCAGAAACACTGATTATTTCTTAAATCTATCATGTGAACATTTTCATAAACAAGCAGTTGTATTATTCACATAGAATGATTCATCTGAATGAATCACATAAACATCTTTTGGAGTGATTTATTATATTATTCACTTGATTCAATTGATTTATTAAAAAAACATATTACTTCAAGAATAATTCATATACAGTTGAAGTCATAACTATTAGCCCCCCTGAATTATTAGCCCCCTTGATTATTTTTTCCCCCAATTTCTGTTTAACGGAGAGAAGATTTTTTCAACACATTTCTAAACATAATAGTTTTAATAACTCATTTCTAATAACTGATTTATTTTAACTTTGCCATGATGACAGTAAATAATATTTTACTAGATATTTTTCAAGACACTTCTATACAGCTTAAAGTGACATTTAAAGGCTTAACTAGGTTAATTAGGTTAACTAGGCAGGTTAGGGTAATTAGGCAATTTGTTTGTTCTGTAGACTATCGAAAAAAATATAGCTTAAAGAGGCTAATAATTTTGACCTTAAAATGTTTTTAAAAAAAATTTAAAACTGCTTTTATTCTAGCCGAAATAAAACAAATAAGACTTTCTCCAGAAGAAGAAATATTATCAGACATACTGTGAAACTTTCCTTGCTCTGTTAAACATCATTTGGAAAATATTTAAAAAAGAAAAAAAATTCAAAGGGGGGCTAATACTTCTGACTTAAACTGTATGCATCTTTTTGAAGAAACCGTTGTATTATTCACCCAAACGATTTATTCAAAATACATATTTTTATTTTAATGCCATTGTCCATCGCCCCGTCGCAGCAGCAACCCGCCTGCGAAAAATACACATACTGAGGCCCCATTTACACTAACACGTCTTAGTTTTAAAATGGCATTTTAGAACGAAAACAATTCACGTCCACACTGGCGTTTCATCTAGCATTTCTGAAAAAGTCCTTCCACACTATACCGCTGAAAACACACATCACGTGACCACACACACACACACACACACACACACACACACACACACACACACACACACACACACACACACACACACACACACACACACACACACACACACACACACACACTCTGTCATGCACGCGTCTGAGCTCCAGCAGGCAGCGGGTGCTTTGAGCACAAAACTCCGAGAGCAGTGCACGACAGACAATTAATCAAGGATGTACTGCTGGATTGCGTCTGATTATAGTTGTTAAACATGATATTTAATTAATCTTGTCTCTATCTAACCACTCTTCACTCTGAATCTATCAAGTAATGTGTCACAGTGTCAGTACAATGCTAAAATCTTTCGCTTTCACGCTTGTACTTAGTAAGTATGGTAAAAACCTCAGATACTGTTGGTTGGTTCCTCTTGGTTGTGCACCTTTTTACCAAGTTTGTTGATGCCATTATAATGACACAGATCACTCTGCCTATTCATGCCAGAGTCCAATGGAAAAAGTGATTGACAGGTGGTAGTTTGTGTGTAACTTTATTTATTTACGATTTGGTTATGGGTAAAACACAAAGACCATGCAGGTCAGGTGGTTAAAACTATGGGCTACAAACAATTAATTCGTTATGAATGAATTTATTATTCATAAATAATTAATTCACCGCCACCTACAATAACGATGCCATCGTCCATCACGATGTGTCACATTAGACAACATATGCCAAATTCGCAGACATCGCCCAACCCTAATATAAACCTCGTTATGAGTGAGTTATTGAATTATTCACTTAAACGATACATTCAAACACATGTATTGTTTTAAGATAGAATCGTTTAAACATCTTTATGTATTTACATTATTTACTTAACCTACTCATTCAAAAACCCTGATTCTTTTAAGGGTTAGGAAGTCATTCACAGATATCTGTATCACATGTTCCTTCTGATTTGGCTTCTGAACTGCTTTCTTTGATAGCAATCATATTAAAACAATTTGAGATGCCAAAGCTGTCAATGAAGGGGTAATAGAAAATCAAAAGTTTTAAGCTCCAAGCATTCTCTTTTACCAGAAAGAAAGCGTTTTATATTCCTTCCTCTATTGTCCACCTGGCATTCATGTTTTATCTCTTTAAAACCTAGTGCTTGTTTGCATAAATCTCACGAGGATCCGCTGCCATGCAAGCACACTCTCCTGGAAATAAAAGAAGCACACCGACTTTACCTGTCAGACCGCACTGAGAAATGATTAGCATCCTCCAGGCGAAAAGGAGGTGGGGAGCTGCTCTGCTCTGATTGGTGCACTTTCTCTCTCTCTCTCTTTATTCAGGAAACCTCAATTTCTTAGCACCGTCAGGCTGTCCTGACTGGCCCTTTTCTCTCATTCCTCTTTTTATATTCCTCCCTCTTTCACTCAGTTTTGGGATGGGCTTCCTCCTCCTTTGTTTTCGTGTCACTGTTATCGAGCCACAGGCTGTGGAGTAAGTGCACTGTACAGCAAGTCTGAGTGCTTGAGGAGCAGTCAGGGCGATGAATGGACTCTGGGAGCCAGTCTGGCTGAACTCAGATCAGCTTTCTGACAAGAGCGGCTGTTAGGATGCCAAACAGTGGCTGTGACCACAGAGACATGGCACAGGTATGTTTGAAAAACAATTAGTTTTCTTTTTTTGGACATGAGATGATGGTGTTGCATAGTTTCTGTACTTTAAAAGTCTAATAAATAGACACTTTGTAGAGCAGACACCGGAATTGGGGTCAAACACATTGTGCTTTGTTCAGCCATGTTATTTTACACCACGTTGTGATCGCTAATGTTTTTTGTTTTACATTAATTAGTCTACAAATATTTTAGTGTTTCAAATTGATGATATCTATTATCCATTATAGAAATAACTGTTATACTAGTGCTCTGCAGTTGCTGAGTCAATAAATTGTTGTGTTTATATTTTACATTTGGACAGATTACTCAATAAAACTCCACTGTTTTAGATGATGAACAGTCTTAGGGATTCCATGAGGGACTCTTATAGTATAGTTTATGTTTATGTTATTCATCGCATCCGGTGTGTTTCGGTATATACAGGTTGCATGCTACTGTGCTCATTTCTTAATCCCACTTTGAGAATTATGTCTTTGCTTCTGAGAACTGCATGAAATGTTAGTTTGATTTGGCAGCTCTGCATAATAAAATAAATTGGTGAATCTAACAAAATCATAATCCATTATGTATATATTTTTATACTTTATGTAATTATCTTACATTTCAATGAAGTTCAACAAATACTAGCATGATAAATAAAGGGATAGTTCACCCAAATAATGAAAATTCTGACATTTTTTAGTTTCTTTCTTCTATTGAACGCAAATTAAGATATTTTGAAGAAAGCTGGAGACCTGTAATCACTAACTTTCATAGTATTTGTTTTGATGGTTACATGTTTTCAGCTTTCTTAAAAATATCTTCTTTTGTGGTCAATAGAAGAAAGAAATGCATTAAAGTCTGGAACCACTTGAGGGAGTGTAAATAGTGAGTACATGTTTATTTTTCAACTGTCCCTTTAATTTAGTTAATAAAATGTGATTTTTTTTACATTATTGTAATAGTTTACGTTAAAGACATTTGCTTAATTTTTAAAGAAATAATGTTAAAAAAAGGTAAACAGATTTAAAAATAATAATGCAAAAAAATAAACAAGTAAAAACAAAAAAGTAAACATGCATTTATAAATGCAAATTGTCTACCTTTTTCTTATTGTTAACTTGAATGCATGTGATTAAGTCTAAAGTACTTTGACACAGATTGCTTAAATGATTAAATCGAGCACAATTTTGTCATTCATGTCACACAGAGACATGGCACAGGTGGATATGGATATGAGGTGATGGTGTTGCATTGTTTCTGTAATTTAAAAGTCTAATAAATAGACACTTTGTAGAGCAGACACCGGAATTGGGGTCAAACACATTGTGCTTTGTTCAGCCATGTTATTTTACACCACGTCGTAATGTAGTCGCTTATGTTTATTGTTTTACATTGATTGATCAGCAAATATTTTAGTGTTTCCAATATTTGATGATATCCATTATAGAAATAACTCTTATGCTTGTGCTCTGTAGTTGCTGAGGCAATAAATTGTTGTTTATATTTAACATTTGGACAGATTACTCAATACAACTCCACTGTTTAGATTATTTCAACGGTCTCAGGGATTCCATGAGGGACTCTTATAGTATAGTTTATGTTTATGTTATTCGTCGCATCCGGTGTGTTTCGGTATATACAGGTTGCATGCTACTGTGCTCATTTCTTAACGGTTTAGTCTGTTTAATCCCACTTTGAGAATTATGTCTTTGCTTCTGAGAACTGCAAGAAATGTTAGTTTTGCACACAATAACACAGTAGTCCATCGTTTAATTTGGCAGCTCTGCATAATCAAATACATTGGTGAATCTAACAAAATCATAATCCATTGTGTAATTGAGCAATTCCATGCAAATGTCAACCTTGCCAAGAAAAAAAAGTTTTCACCAAAATAGAGAAACAGTACTTTAAAAATGCTCAAAAATGTCTCTGTCAGTGTTTTCAAGCTATTATATTTGATTAACCAAAGTCACACAAGTGCCAATTTCACATCTGTCACATCCATAATGGAGAGGTGTCACATCCATAACAGAGCTTTTCCCTCATAATTGCAAAAATGTTAAATAAAATAAAATCAATTATTTTTGTTCTATAGTGAGCTATTTCTTATCCTTTTGATTAGCATTATTTCTTTTAGGTTGTGCAGTTTAATTCACAGAATTTTTACAAAGTATGTTTTATACTGTAAACTTTTCTTTTTTTTTTTTTTTAGACTTTTTTTGTCACAGCCGTAACGCATGTTAATTTTCCTCATTTAAAATATTAAAAATGTTTACAGATTAATATTTTTCTGGTCCCATAACTCTGTGGTTAGTTGTTTTGTAAAATATAAACAGTTGCTTCAATATAATGTTAACATATACTTTCTCAGTGAATTTATATTTTGAGTTTTTACTGTAAATGTCAGATCCATAACGCTGGAATTGCTCATATATTTTTTATACTTTATGTAATTATCTTATATTTCAATGAAGTTCAACAAATACCAGCATGATAAATAAAGGGATAGTTCACCCAAATAATACAAATTCTGACATTATTTACTCTGTTATTTATTAGTTTATTTCTTTTCTCGAACACAAATTAAGATATTTTGAAGAAAGCTGGGAACCTGTAATCACTAACTTCCATTATATTTGTTTTTCCTACTATGGAAGTCAATGGTTACATGTTTTCGGCTTTCTTCAAAATATCTTTTTTTTGTGGTCAACAGAAAAAAGAAATGCATTCAAATCTGGAAATACTTAAGGGAGTGTAAATAGTGAGTACATTTGAATTTTTGGGTGAACTGTCCCTTTAGTTAATAAATTGTGAATTTATTACATTATTGTAATTGTTTGTATGAAAATAATGTTAATAAAGGTAAACTGATTTAAAAATAATAATCCAAAAATAAACAAGTAAAAGAAAAAAGCAAATATGCATTTATAAATGCAAATTTTCTACCTTTTTTATTGTTAACTTGAATGAATATGATTAATTCTAAAGTACTTTGACACAGATGGCTTAAATGATTGAATCAAGCACAATTGTGTCATTAATGTCACATAGTTAGACGATCTTGTGTTTTCAGTGTAGTTACCCTATGCAAATGCATTTAATTCAGCACAACAGCACAAATAACAGCACAAAGAAGTAAAAAAAGAACATTTTAATAGAGATGACATGAGAGCAGTTACAGTTTTTAGTGCAGTATACATTTCAGTGTGTGTTTAGTTTTAAGACGAGATCTCTGTCATATTCTGATATTAATTCTAACAACTGCAAATTTTCACAGTTTTTTGTGAAATACAGAGTAATACACAAATACAAATACAAGTACAAGAAGTAACACACAAACCACTTTTCTCAGCTGAAAAAAAAATCAGTGCCACGTGAGTAAAATTTTGATAAATTTGGATCATAATCAAGGTTAAAATTATAGCAGTGATGTACAGGAATTATACAGTAAGCACATGCAAGTTTATTATATAGATACATAAACAATTATTGTGTAATTATATGCAAATCTGGTTGACAATATGCTAGAGAACTGTTTTGCTGAGCTGATCTAGTTACAATCCCTCAGGTTGTACGTTTGAAACTAGCATAGGGCAGCATTCATGAGTTTATTTGAACTATTTTTATACCTATTCACACCAAAATTTATAAGCATCATTGTCACCTAACCCTGAGCGCACCACTTAAATTTGTTAACAGTGCCATGTAATGGCTAAAAGTTATAAACCAAAAAATCGGTGCTTGATATAATCAATTTAAATTATTTTCTGATATTTTAAGTAAAATAAACTTTAATTGTATAATCTCTCTGTAGAGTTTGCTGCTTATGGCCTCTAGACTGCTTTATTCATTCTGCCTCTGGACTGCTTTGCTCATTGACATGTAATTGTATGAACATCTGGTTCATAATATACAGAACTGTTTTGCTGAGCTGATTCTCATTCTTACACCTCAGATCTGCAGAGTGCATCATGACTGGGTAAATAGTTTAGTGTGCTGAGCATTGCCTTACAGTCCCTTAGGTTGTATGTTCGAAACAAGCATAGAGCAGCATTCATGATTTTATTTAAATTATTTTTATACCCATTCACACTACATTGTATGAGCGTCATTGCCACCTAACGCTAAGCTCACCACTGTATGTGTGCTTGTAATGCACTGTTGGCAGTTAGCACATTGTGTTTATACACAGCACATTTTTGTTTTTGGAAGGATTCCTAAATTTACAGAAAAAAATATATAAATAAAAGAATATTCCTTCAATATGGTATTTTACTTACAGTTGAAACCAGAAGTTTACATACACTCTTAAAAAAGGAACATAACCATTTAAAAAAAAATGTCTGATGGTAAATCATACTAAACGTTTACTATTTTAGGTTCGTTATGATTACCTAAATCATTTACATTTGCTAAATGCCAGAACAATGAGATGATTTTTTTATTAATTTCTAAACAGTCAAAAGTTTACATACATTTCCTTGGTATTTTTTATTAGCTTTGCTTTTAAACTGTATAACTTTGGTCAAATGTTTTGGGTATCCTTCCACAAGCTTCCCACAATAGTTTGCAGGAAATTTGGCCCATTCCTCCTGACAGAATTGGTGTAACTGAGTCAGATTTTTAGTCTTGCTCGCACAAGCTTTTTCAACTCTGCCCACAAATTTTCTATAGGATTGAGAGCAGGGCTTTGTGATGGCCACTCCAAAACATTCACTCTGTTGTCCTTAAAGCACATTTTAACTAATTTGGCAGTATGCTTAGGGTCATGGTCTGTTTGGAAGTTTTAATTTCCTGGCTGATGTCTTGAGATGTTGCTTTAGTATTTCTACATAATGTTCTTTCTTCATGATGCCATCTATGCTGTGAAGTGGACCAGTCCCCCTGCAGCAAAACAGCCCCACAACATGATGCTGCCACCCTCTTTACTTCAAAGTTGGGATGGTGTTCCTAAGCTTGTAAGCTTTCCCCTTTGTCCTCCAAATGTAACACTGGTCATTATGGCCAAACAGTTCAATCTTAGTTCCATCAGACCACAGGACATGTCTTTTTCCCAGTGTAATTTAGCAAATTGTAATCTGGCTTTTTTGTTGATTCTGGCTTGTTGATTTTCCCATGTTGTCACACAAGGAAGCAGTGTGTTTGAGGTTTTCCTTAAATACTATTCTACAGTTGTGCCTCCAATTAACTCAAATGTTGTCAATTAGCCAATCAGAAACTTCCTAAACCTTGACACCATCATCTGAGCTTTTTCAGAGGCATAATAATCTTATTGTATGTAAACTTGACTTTCAAGAAAAGTTATAAAAATTTCTCAAAAAAATATATCTCTTATTATTCTGCTATTAAGCATAACAGAAACAAATTTGATAATCCTAACTTACCTAAAAGAGAAAAATTTAGTCACATTAATTTAACATCTGACTTTTGTTTTAATGGTTATGTGCCTTTTTATATAGTGTATGTAAACTTCTGGTTTAAACTGCATCTGGATGTGGCATATACTGTAAGTACAACATAACATTCATTTGATTCTTAAAAGTTAGTAGTCAGGAATAATTCAGAATCAGGGGGTCTATGATCTTCACCGTTTTTATGAGATTCACCAAAACACTGTATATAAAAAAATTACATAACAAGCAGACTCAAAGAATATGAATTTGTTATTCATCCTTAAAGCTACTTCCCACTTCATTTCCTAGTCTTCCTGTTGGATTAGTGCGGCTGAAGCAGTGAATAAGGGATTCTTTATTTGTTCACATCTTGCTGGGATGTCCTGATTGAGCTCCCCCCTGATTTTAGACTAATCTGATGCGCCCGTCAACAGGCTATTTTAAACCCCTGCTGAGTTCAGAGTTAAAGGCCAGTCAAACAAAAGCAGCAGAGGTCACCATCCATCCATAAACCAACAGTCTTTTATAGGCCACTGATTTAGCATCACAGCAGGTACAGCTACAAGTGTTGAATGACACTGTAAAATAGTTTGCTAGTAAAACTGAACACAAATGGCTGCGTTTGCCAGAAGCATAAACAAAAGAAAGAGAGAAGAGAGCCGAGCAGCTTTTAGTCATAACTGTTTATAATGTCTTGCACAAACCTAGTTTCAACATCATGTTTTCTTCCATCCATTGGGATGGAGTTGGATGAAGTGCTCTGGAAAATATCTGTTGTTCTCATGCCGCTGGGATTGTTGCTGCATCAGGTACAGTAGCATTCTGCAGCTGTTAGCATCTATCATGAAACAGCTGTTGTTGGTTTTTTTTTTGTGTCGTGGATTACATTTTTTTGCTTGTAGCCAGTATTAAAAGTATGTTCAAACCATGTTTCTGAAAAATAAAGAAGGTGTGGTGTTGTTTTAGTGTTGTGTGGGGGTCATGACTGTCCCATGGGAAAAGAAATGTGGAACGTTCCGGTCTCGCCCTGTACTGCCTGCCAGCCCATAGGCCCCCAGACAGTCCCGAATCATACAGAGCCAGAGAAATGTCCCGGGGTGAACCTGATTTACAGTAACAGTCCTTCAGGTTTTGCTCACAAAAGCCTCTTTCCTCTAGTTGCCAACTGTCAATGCTATTTTCCCTTAGACAAAAGGGGGTTGAATGGTGCCGAATACTAAACAGTGTCCATAGTGTCCACAGTTCTGCCCCTTGCATTCTCCCTGTCTTAAAATTGCAGGGTGGATGCTTTCCCGTCCAGGATCTGAGGCTGGAGTATTTTGGCTTCACCGGTTTACACTGGATCATGCTGTACACACCGAGAGTAACTGGAATTTGACATTGCCAGGAGCTAGTAGCTCATTTGTGGGAACCGAAAGCCCAGAGGTATGATTGGTCACCTCAACATTGGTTCTCGTTGCAGAGCTAGACCACAAGGCCTGGGGCAGCAGCCAGGTCTTCAGGCTGGTGTTGGTGTCCTGGTTGGACAGCTGCAATGGAGTTTGACCTCTTTTTCAGAGCAAAGTGTGCCCATTAGCCCTTCTGTCAGTGTGCAGTATTACTAACTGCACTGTTTATTTGTTTGGTATTTTATGGAAAGGTATCTGTGCTTGGCATCCAGTTGTGTGTCATTTACTAATGGGGTCGTTAAACATGAAACTTGAAACTTAGTGTAGTAGTGATTTTTTTTTATTATTATTATTGTTTTTCACAATGTAATTGGTAGTACATTTCTTAAGTATTTATAAAGAAATTATGAATTTTTTTAATTAATAATATTAAAAATAACCAATAATATAATAATATTGATTTACTTCGAGTGACGCGGTGGCACAGAGGGTAGCACTTTCGCCTCACAGCAAGAAGGTCGCTGGTTCGACCATCGGCTGGGTCAGTTGGCATTTCTGTGTGGTGTTTGCATGTTCTACCCGTGTTGGCGTGGGTTTCCTCCGGGTGCTCCGGTTTCCCCCACAGTCCAAAGAAATGTGGTACAGGTGAATTGGGTATGCTAAAATTTACCATAGTGTATGAGTATGTGTGTGAATGAGTTTGTATGGATGTTTCCCAGTGATGGGTTGCAGCTGGAAGGGCATCTGCTGCGTAAAACATATGCTGGATAAGTTGGTTGTTCATTCCACTATGGTGACCCCAGATTAATAAAGGGACTTAGCTGAAAAAAAATGAATTAATGAATGAATGAATGATTTACTTCGCTACCCTTTTTTACAGCATATATATGTTGTTGACGCCAAATTCTGACAGAAATTAGGACTCATCAGACCAATTAACTCATCAGACTAGGCAACGTTTTTCCAATCTTCTATGGTCCAATTTTAGTGAGCCTGTGCGAATTGTAGCTTCAGTTTCCTGTTCTTAGCTGACAGGAGTGGCACCCGGTGTGGTCTTCTGCTGCTGTAGCCCATCTGCCTCAAGGTTCGACGTGTTGTGCATATGCTCCTCTGCATACCTCGGTTGTAACTAGTGGTTATTTGAGTTACTGTTGCCTTTCTATCAGCTCAAACCAGTCTGGCCATTCTCCTCTGACCTCTGTCATCAACAAGGCATTTGCGCCCACAGAACTGCTGCTCACTGGATATTTTCCCTTTTTCTGACCATTCTCTGTAAACCCTAAAGATGGTTGTGCGTGAAAATCCCAGTAGATCAGCAGTTTCTGAAATACTCCGACCAGCCCGTCTGGTACCAACAACCATGCCACAAGTCACTTAAATCACCGTTCTTCCCCATTCTGATGCTCGATTTGAACTGCAGCAGATTGTCTTGACCATGTCTACATGCATAAATGCATTGAGTTGCTGCCATGTGATTGGCTGATTAGAAATTTGCGTTAACGAGCAGTTGGACAGGTGTACCTAATAAAGTGGCCGGTGAGTGAATATATTCATTCATTTTCTTTTTGGCTTAGTCCCTTTATTAATTAGGGGTCGCAACAGCGGAATCAACCGCCAAGTTATCCAGCATATGTTTTACGCAGCGGATGCCCTTCCAGCTGCAACCCAACCCTGGGAAACACCCATACACTCTAATTCACACATATACACTATGGACAATTATAGCTTACCCATCTCACCTATAGCGCATGTCTTTGGACTGTGGGGAAAACCAGAGCACCCGGAGGAAGTGTATATATATTAAATTGTTATATATATAGTATATTTGATAAAATTATTGTTAATATTCATAAATTTTACACTTAAAACTCCAGTACATTGTACAACTGTAAACTACTGTCTGTTTATTTATTTATTGGCTTTTTCTGGTGACAAAACAGCCAGTAACATCACTTTATTAGGCATTATTAACATTATATTTTTTCTTGCTGGAATTAAGTCGCTCACTCAGCCTTCTTGATGATATCACGTCTCAACGAATGACAAGTGATTGGCTGGTGTTCAATGTGTAGTGTGTAACATGTTTCTTATCCATTAGTCCATAGCTGATTTAGGGTGCAAAAAATCTGACGCAGTAACTGTCGTAATAGACAAAAATATTGTTTTTCCGTATTTGACATTCTCCTGTGCTCCCTTGTGCAAATGTGCTTTTACATAGAATTTCATTTATAGTGTTTATATTATTTCAAGCAATCTGATGATGCACTTTTATGAAACACTTTCTCAATGTCAAAGCGACCAAAGTGTTTTTAGCTCAAGTCTACAATCCACAGCATACTTTCAAAAGTATTATTTCAACCATATTCAGCCAGACGTTTTTGTTGCTTTTGTGTTAAGTTGCCACTTGACGTGCAATGAAAGGTCCTGAAGCAAAACCGGTTGAGAACCACTGCACTACACCCTAATGGCCTTAGAAAGTAAATAGTGGTGCTAGTGTGGTTTAATGTCAAGAATTCAAGTAATTTCCTGGGCTTTCCTTCAGTAGTATATCGCCCCCCTGTCTGGAGTTATGCAAGCTTTTCATAGGTCCCCTGACCCATGTGTTCTTACTGGCAGTCCTGCAACTCTCTCTAAGTGTGAGAGCTGCTCTTTTTCTACTGTTCTTGTCTTTTGTCCAGAAGTCCAGTGGTTTGAAATTCTTTCTTCCTTTCTACCTCCTCTTTTTCCCTCCATGCGATCTATCCAGAGATTGCACACTCAGTAACAACACGACACACATCACATTCGCTGCCTAAAATGTGTTCAGCTCCTTGGAGAAATTTCCACCAGCAAATGAAGCAGGGAATTGGTTGTCAGACATTGCTGGGAGCTACTTTGAGGCTCTCCAGAAATCCTTTTTTTAAATTCTCCTGTTGTTTCTTTGTCATATTCTGAAATGTTGTCTGAGAAGATGTTTTAAAATTGATAGCTTCTTCAAAATGAAGCTTCAATCATAATTTGACTCATTTTCATGCAAAACTGTGTCTTTTAAAAACAAAAGAGGATAGTATGAAGAATATCTGTGTGTGTGGTCCTGGTATTCATCACAAGTATATCATTACCAGCAAATTAAAGCATACATCATCCAGAATTAAGTATTTTGGAAATGTAAAACTGCAAATTGTTTTCTGTGATGGTTGGGTTAAGGCAGTGGTTCTCAATTCTGGAGACCCCCTGCGCTGCACATTTTGTATGTCTCTCTTATTTAACACACAGGGAACAGTTCATGGATCTCTCTGTTAACGAGTGGATGTTCTGAATCAGGTGTGTTAAGTAAGAAGACTTATAAAATGTGCAGAGCGGGGGATGGGGGGTTAAGGGGTTGTGTAAAGTACAATAGTGTGTTAATAGTAAAGTACAATCTATGTATGTGTGTGGGTGCATACTTGTATTCTTAAAATTGTGGGGAGCAAATGTCCACCCAAGTATATCAGAATATCAGAATTTTGACCTTCTGGGGTCATTTATTTGGCCCCAATGAGGAAAATGACTCATAAATCACACAGAAAGAAGAATTTTGAAAATGTAAAAATGCAGATTGTTTGCTGAGAGGGTTTGGTGGGGGGGACAGGATAAACAGTCTGTACACTATAAAAATCATTATATCTGTGGGAAGTCCCCATAAAGATACGTGTGTGTGTGTGTGTGTGTGTTGTACATAAAAGTCAAACAAAGTAGTTTGGTTGCATCACATCTTATAGCAATACATAACTATTTAACATTGGGTGAATTAGAGGCAGGCAGCACGGTGGCGCAGTGGGTAGCACAATTGTGTCACAGCAAGAAGGTCGCTGGTTCGAGCCCCGGCTGGGTCAGTTGGCGTTTCTGTGTGGAGTTTGCATGTTTTCCCTGTGTTTGCTTGGGTTTCCTCCGGATGCTCCGGTTTCTCCCACAAGTCCAAAGACATGCGGTACAGGTGAATTGGGTGAGCTAAATTTTCCATAGTGTATGTATGAATGAGATTGTATGGATGTTTCCCAGTGATGGGTTGCAGCTGGAAGGGCATCCGCTGCGTAAAACATATGCTGGATAAGTTGGCGGTTCATTCCACTGTGGTGACCCCAGATTAATAAAGGGACTAAGCCGAAAAGAAAATGAATTAATGAATAGTTACTTTAAACAGTTATTTTAGTTTTGTAGTAATATTAATTATATAGTCATTTTCCTATGAAAGAGTTATCTGACCAACTGCATTTTTCTGCTTTTGTCTTTTGTAGAAGAGGTTTGGAGCAACATAATGGTGACAGAATTGTCATTTTTGAATATTTCATACCAATACCTGAATTTTCATTTTTGACTATCCCTACAATGCAAATGTTTTCTGAACCAACATACATTTTTGCACACTGTTGCATTTTAGAATGTATTTAATCACAATTTGTAGTGCAACACAATTCTCAAAAGCTTTAACAATGTATTTTTCTGCTTAATAAATCTCCGCCTTCGGCGCCTAGACTACAGATCTGCACAAGACGTTTGGCCATAGGAGAAATGGTCGTGCCCAACTGAGCCTGGCTCTCTAGGTTTTTTAAACCTTAACTTTCGCCAATTGGTGAAGTTTTTTTCCTAGCCGCCGTGGCCACTGGCTTGCATGGTGAACTGCGCATCGATGGATTTGCTCTTCAGTGTTTGGACTCTCAGTAGCAAGTAAACCACACTGAACTGAGCTAAACCAAACTGAACTTAAACACTGAAAACTGAACTGATACTGTTTCAATTTACTATAATCTTCTATGTGAAGCTGCTTTGACACAATCTACATTGTAAAAGCGCTATAGAAATAAAGGTGAATTGAATTGAATTGAATAAATGAATACAATATAAAATGTAATCAGTTGTCAACATGTACCTGTATGTTTATAGCTGTTTATATTTATATTAAATGTTTATATTCTTTTTGAACACATTTTGGTTTAACTGGCATTTAAGGCAAGAAATAAGCGGCTTGGCTTGTATAGCTATAGCATTGTCCCCTCACAGCAAGAAGGTCGCTGGTTCGAATCCCGAACTGGGTCAGTTGGCATTTCTGTGGGAAGTTTGCATGTTCTCCCCGTGTTGGCGTGGGTTTCCTCCGGGTGCTCCGGCTTCCCCCATTGTCCAAAGACATGCAGTATAGGTGAAATGAATAAACTAAACTAGCCATAGTGTATAAGTGTGTGTGTGAGAATGTGAGTGTATGGGTGTTTCCCAGTAATGGGTTGTGGCTGGAAGTTCATCCACTGCGTAAACCATATGCCGGAAAAGTTGGTGGTTCATTCCGCTGTGGCGACCTCTGAAATAGAGACTAAACTGAAGGAAAATTAATGAATAAATGCTACATCTTATTCTTTTTTCTTTTTGACAGCCATTTGGAAGCCGTGTGTTCTAGCAAAAATTTTTTTTACAACCAATCAATATGTTTCAGAATTTTTATACTGTATGCTTTTTTAAATGATTCCATGTTATGGAGCTATTAGTATATCATTGTTTACCTTGTCTTGTTTACCACACAAAAGCATGTAAGCAGTTCATAGTAGTAGTACTGTTATCCAAACATTATTCCACTAGGAAAATTCCACAAAATTTAGGCAGCAATGCAACTCTGCTGTTGACAAAAATGTTGTTCCACAAATTTTATATTTTTTTGCTTTGTCTGCCACAGATGATTATAGTTTCATACGGAGGAATTGAAACACTACACTGAGCATGTTGACATGGACACCAATAATTCGATTTTAATATGATTATGACAATACTCTGACTAAGAGTCTACCATGTAAACAGCGGTTTTTAAGTAATTTAATGCTATTAAGGTCGAACTGCACCTACCGAGTCAGTGAAGGACCACAGACACCTGCATCACGACATGCAGAGTTTTTTCCTATGCAGTATCAAATTCCATTAAAACAACACTCATCCAGCAGTTCATACTCGCATCCAGTATTTCGTTTGTCATGGGGGCATGCATGAAATGTTCCTGAATGAAAGTAAAAGTGCCAAACTGCAGTTAAAGTCGACAAATTAAAAATGAAGCACCCGAAATTACATGAAATAGGAAATCCGGAGGAAATGTGGATAGTGTGATGACGCAATGACATTAATTGAATTACGTGCTGTAACATGTAAAATGGGATCATGAAAGAAACATTCAAAAAGCAAATCATTTAAACACCATAATCATATTATTGTCTTATTTAGATTGAAGCAAATAATTAGATTACTGATGTCCAAATGTAATGTAATGCAATGTGTATTTATATAGCGCATTTATTGTGTATGGCTATACACCCAAAGC
Organism: Danio kyathit; assembly: GCA_903798195.1. Classification (NCBI taxonomy): domain Eukaryota; kingdom Metazoa; phylum Chordata; class Actinopteri; order Cypriniformes; family Danionidae; genus Danio; species Danio kyathit. Next base: position 21,807,763 of record LR812520.1, read on the forward strand.
GCTTCACAATCATGAGGGGAGGGGTCTCTCCACACCACCACCAGTGTGCAGCATCCACTTGGATGATGCGACGGCAGCCACAGGACAACGGCACCAGTGCGCTCACCACACACCAGCTATTGGTGGAGTGAAGAGACAGTGATAGAGCCAATTCGGTGGATGGGGATGATTAGGCGGCCATGATGGTTAAGGGCCGATAGAGGGACTTTGGCCAGGACACCGGGGTTACACCCCTACCCTTTTACGAGAAGTGCCATGGGATTTTTAATGACCACAGAGAGTCAGGACCTCAGTTTAAGGTCTCATCCGAAAGACGGCACCCTCTGACAGTGTAGTGTCCCCTTCACTTTTACTGGGGCATTAGGACTCACACAGACCACAGGTTGAGCGCGCCCTGCTGGCCTCTCTAACACCACTTCCAACAGCAACCTAGTTTTCCCATGTGGTCTCCCATCCAGGTACTGACCAGGCTCAGCCCTGCTTAGCTTCAGTGAGTAACCAGTCTTGGGCTGCAGGGTAATATGGCTGTGGCCAAAAAAACGTAGTCACTGTTGTGGTGCCATAACTTTTTGCCAGCATGGTCTGAAGAACATCTGAGTCAAATTTGATAAAAATCGGAAAAACGGTCTTGGACGAATTAGAAAAAATTAATTAGTTTAGACAAGTTTAGTTGATTTTGGCTTATTTGTTATCAATGGTCTTGGCATGGTCCAGGGAATATAGCAAGACAAGTGTCATGTTAATGAGAAAAGTTTAGAAAAAGTTATTAGCATTTTAAAAAATTGTGCATAACTTTTGGCCACAAGGATCCAGAACAAGGGTTCAGAACTTTTTGAGTACTTTAAGGGCATGGTGTCGAAGATGCATACCATGTTTTGTAATGATACTGTATATGTTTGCAAAATATAGAATTTTTTCACATAAATCTGATAATAAAGAGGTTTATTATCAAACAGGTTTACTGTGATTCATGTGGACACTGCCCTCTATCATTGTGCCAAATTATACAACTTTCCCACATACCGTTAAATGGCCATACCGTATACATCAGCCAATCAGTGTTGCAGTTATGTAATTTTTTATGTTTCTAAACTAACTGTACTAGAAGACCCATGATTAATTAATTTTCCGTCTTACAATAACACGTCATACACACTATTGTAGTACACTACTCTAGTAATGCTCTTTTCTTATGTATTCTTAAAAATATTTATATAATGATTATTTGCACAGCATCCTTTTTGTTTGGTCTTACCGTAACTGACACGCAAGTTTTCTAAAAAGCCTAGAGGCCATCAGCTTGTAATAATAACGTGTCTGTCAGACTCGTTTATTCCACTAGAATAACACGCTCGTCTTTCCGATGCCGTTTCAAACACTTGTGCCATGGCAACAATGGCAAAGGCAAAAAAAAATGCATCAAGATTCCAAGAAGTCGTGCCTTCTATACCGACTCACCGCACCTTTGCCTTTCTGTGACGCAACAGTCCACCTCACATGCAGACCGACAACAAAGAAGCATAAAAAACATGCACAAACAGGTCTGCGTCAACTTCAAATTCCCCCTCCAGCTCACCAGGAACTTCATTTGTCTGGGAGAAATGCACTTGTTATTCAGAGCTGTTGGTGCAGGTGTTGTTGGCTTGTGAGTTTGTGAAACAGATAGCCCATTTTTTCCCCCTTCTCTTTGTTTCTTTCACAGCAAAGTAGATTTATTTAAACGGAGCGGTGGGATAATGCCAGCAATGCAAACTGATCTTGAGTCAGAGCTTCTCCTCCGCATGGGAACACGTTGATAAAGGATTGGGTTTCACTCTCGCCTCCTTTGTTCTGGTTGAGGTCGCTCAGTTCTGGCTGAACTCGGATGTGTGTTTTTCGGATTGTTTGTGTTTGGTCAAGTATTGGAGAGTGTTGGACATTTTCTTTCTGCTTTGATTGCTTTAATGTGTATCACTGTTGTCAGGTCATATTTTTAGGTTCAGCTTTGCAGTGCAGTTAAAAAGATCTTTCTTTCTTTGAAGGAGCACAATATTTCAAACAGATGAAGAGTGACCGGGACTTTTTAGTGAATGTTGACTAAATTTAAATCAATTTCTTGCACAAAGCTATCTCCCAGCAAACAATTTTATGTTTAATAGACGTCTAAACATAGACAGCTTGGCTAAAACAAGGCTAAACTTAAGCTGTCAGTGATTATCTAATAGACATCTAAGAATAGCCCAAAACTAGACTAATCGTCAAATAGACCAATTAGACAGACTTTATATGTGTAGTCATTCATTTCTGTTTATTTGATGACTAGTCTAGTTTTGGCCTATTCTTAGACGTCTATTGGATTTTCACTGACAGCACAAATTTAGCCTTGTTTTAGCCAAGACGACTATGTTTAGACATCTATTAGACATCTATTAGACATCTTTTAAAAACAAAAAATGCTTGCTGGGCTTATGCCTTGTGGTTATGTGGACTACTTTTATCATGCTACCAAGTTTTTAGTCTTCTTTTTTGGTCTTTATCCACGTTCACTACCTACAGTAGAAAATAGCAGCATGGTCATTCTTCAAAGCTTCTCCTTTTAAGTTACCTTGAATCCAACAACATCATATGGATTTCAGCGAGTAAGGGATGATGTAAGTGTTCCTAACATGTGTCCTCTGCTCAGAAGTGAACACATAGAGTACAGTATGGGACTTTCAAGGAACTCCTAAGAGGCTGGATTCCTTTTCCTGCACCTGCTGGTTGCTCCATCATTTTGATGGTGTCCTTTCAGCAGCATTCTGCCATTGTGGTTTACTGTGATGACTAGTAGGATCAAAATGAACCAACAGGCATGTTTTGGATAAGCCATCTGTGTCTGGTTATTAAGGGGCCCAAATTACTGTAGTCTTTTTAGCCGCTGAATCAGTCTGGCCATTCCCCTATGAAGTCTGAGATTTAATAAAGCATTTTTGGCCATATCAACATTCATAAACTCAGTCTGCAATATTATGGATTGTGTGTTTCTTTCTATATCAGAGATGCCCAATGTAGGGCCTGTGGGCCAAAGTTGGCCCATGGTAACCTTTGATTGGCCCACCATGCCATCTGAAAAGAGAGGGAGAATGATGGGGAGGTGGTTGGGGTGAATGCCTTTGACAGTGATCGTCATTTCGAATTTAACGTAACCTTTTGTTTCTTTGTTTTATTACTGAGCTACAAAAAAGTAAACTGAAATTAAATGATTAAATAAATCAGACTTTTAAAATGTAAATACTGTCAGCAATCTGCACAAGACATCTGCGAGCAAATCAAAGTAAGCTCGACTAGGGTATTCAGCATTGAACTTGTGTTATTCTGGTTATGTTTTACTGTAAAGTTTATTATAATATGTTACAAATGATACTGCATTAGTCAATATGATTTAAAACAACATTTTCTAGTTAATTTTAAATAACACAGAATAAGTTAGAAAATTATATATTGGTATATATAGTTTATAGTTTGGTATATATTCGGCCCACACCCCTCAATGAAGTTTGCTTTTTGGCCCTTTATAGGAAAACGTTTGGGAACCCCTGTTCTACATCATAATGTAAATTAACATTCTCTCAATCTTTGGCTGGTCCTGAGATGAATGGGAAAGCTTCATTCATTTATAATGCATTCACAACTGTCTTGTTTGGTTTGATTGAATCAAACTCAAATTTGTTTCACCCTGTGGTCCATTGGAGTTGAACTTTGGTGGTTGATGATGATGTTACACAAAAAACACATGAACACAAAATTGCTTACCAATGCATATTGAGAAATGGTCGTTGTCTGTGGCAGTTCTTTATTTTATTTTTATTTTTTGTGGAATCTACAAAAATACCACAATATCAAAAATTTACACATTTTTTTTTCTTTTTAAACAAAAAATAAGGGTAAACAACAACATTCAAACACCATTTAAAGAAAAAAATATTATAAATCAGCGAAGAGATGTGTTGTATTCTTGACAAAATTAATTAGAGCTGATTGTGGCAGCTCTTAAGTTCAGACAGCACAGCTGATGGTTGCACAGCAGACACCTAATACACCATATCTAATTATCTAATAAACAGCTAAATTCAGCACACGTGGCATTGTTTATACTGTATTTTATTATTTACTTAATATTTAATATTTACGTAAAGGGCAGTGTGGAAAAAAACACCAATTAAAAAAAACAACATTATGTTTTTTCTGGACCAAAGTAAGTGAACTAATGGACTTTCTTGGTGTGAATACACCCTTAGCTGTCGTTGGGGCTAATTAGAATAGACTGTTTATTGATTGACAATAGTGTAATAGGTGAAGTTTGGATTTCTTTTTTCTTTTTTCTTTTAAACACATTAATGCATTCTACTCGTACTGCATGTACATGAGTATATATCTAATCCCCATTGCATTTAAAGTTGAAGTCAGAACTATTAGCCCCCCTGCTTATTTTTTTGACCAATTTCTGTTTAACGGAGAGAAGATTTTTTCAACACATTTCTAAACATAATAGTTTTAATAACTCATTTCTAATAACTGATTTATTTTATCTTTGTCATGATGACAGTAAATAATATTTGACTAGATATTTTTAAGACACTTCTATACAGCTTAAAGTGACATTTAAAGACTTAACTAGGTAATTAGGTTAACTAGGCAGGTTAGGGTAATCAGGCAAGTTATTGTATAATGATGGTTTGTTCTGTAGACTATCGAAAAAAAAATTTAGCTTAAAAGGGCTAATAATTTTGACCTTAAAATGGCTTAAAAAATTAAAAACTGCTTTTATTCTAGCCGAAATAAAACAAACAAGACTTTCTCCAGAAGAAAAAATATTATCAGACATACTGTGAAAATTTCCTTGCTCTGTTAAACATCATTTGGGAAATATTTAAAAAAGGAAAAAAATAATTCAAAGGGGGGCTAATAATTCTGACTTCAACTGTATATATGTAAAGTAAGTATACTGTGACGGAGAGAACATTTGTAGCATGCAGCACGTGTATAGCCTTCAGTTCTCTTAGTAAAAGGAATTGAAAACACTTGTGCCTCTAAATCATCACTTGTTTCCCATGTTTCCACACCGTCACAGCCTCGTGTCATTATGATCTTACAAACTGTCGCATCATCATGCAGCTGGTGGAGTACAACCAAACAAATTCAAGAATAGCATGTATGGCCAGGAAGAGTCGAGCAGGAATTTTGGGCTATGTTTAGGCTCTGTGCAAACCAGCAGCTCTGAGTCTTAGATACTGTAAACACAGACCAGTCTTGTTGGATACAGCTTGTTAAACAAATGTACATCTAACTGTTTCATGATGCATTTATCGTCTCTTATGACTTTTAGCAACAGTATTGTTAGTGAAGAATATAGCAAGGAAAAGCTCTAGGTTGAATTGTATCATCTTTAACTGTGTGTCTCTTCATTTCTCCCCACTTGTTAGGTAGAAGAGGAATTGCAGACAGTCAGGGTGGCTTGTTATAATAATTATACATAATACACATACAGTATCAAATTATAGATAATTGATTCTGTTTCTGAAAAACTTTGATCAGGTGAGCTGCAGGAATTTCAGGTTTAAAGGGGAGTTTTAATGAAATTAATGTTTAAGCAGCTTAATGGAAATTAGGCCAACGATGTTGAAAGGTTGCTTTGAATGTTATTATCATACACTGAAAGTTCAATTAAATCATGGGTGTCAAAAGTTAGGCTGAGGTGAAAAGCCACTCCTGCTTGTGTGATACTACAGTACTTCAAACAACAATTAATTGATTAAGAAATGGTAGAATGCTATTTTGCTTACTTCTAGCTTCTTAACTTTTGTCCGTCTGTTGAATCCCAAATACAATTTTATAGCTACGCTTTATTAGTATTTTTTAATTACTGAAAATTTCATAGCAAATCCACAATGCAACTAAGACCTATTGAAACTACTTTAGCTGTTAGATTGCCTATAATCATTCTACATCAAATACAGAGGTATCCAAATCAATTTACTGCACCTTCATACAAAGTTCAACCCTAATCAAACCAGCTGTAGCTGAACTGTTCAAGGAAATGGGCACTTTTGCCGTTTTTACTTTGCTGTACATTCTTCCAACAAATCAGAAATCAGAAGTATAACTTAAAGGGCACCTATTTTACCCCTTTTTCAAGATTTAAGATATGTCTTTTGTGTCTCCAGAATGTATCAGTATAGTTTCAGCTCAAAGCACCCATCAGATTATTTATTATACCTTTCAGAATATTGGAACTTTCTGCTTTGAACACAATGTAGCTGTTTTTGTTGCCTGTGCCTTTAATACTAGTTGTCCCTTCCCACCGTTCCCATGTGCCTGTCAAAGTGTGCCTCAATCTCCGTCTGCGTCAGATAAACAGCGCAGTGACAGACATGAAGCAAGCAGATGTCCCGTAACGTGTGTGAGAAATACTACAGTAAGAACTTTCCCAATGATTATTTGATGTCTTTGTTGTGGAGTTTATTCAAGCTTTTCTGCAATGATGATTATACACGTTACTATGGAGACATTATAATACACTGCTGTCAATCAATTCTGTGGGTGGGGAAACCACACTCCTACATAACGCTGCAGTGGGCCTCAAAATGGGAGGAATTTGGATCCTATTTTAACATCAGGAAATTTTAAAAAAGAGACTTATTGTGTTTATATCACTCCAATATGACTGTGGACACATTATATCTACACACAGTTCTGTCCAAACAGCTTACGAAAGATGGTTTTCATCATAGGTACCCTTCACATCAGATTTATTTATATAGCTCTTTATATGATGTAGATTGAGTCAAATTAGCTTTAAAGGAATAGAGAAAAAACATAATGAAAAAAAACCCCAAATAAAGTCAGGTACAAAGTTTTATCATTTTGAAACATACAGAAATTATTTTTTCCCACTTTGAGTATAATGATGATATAGTAGGAAAATGTCATATAAGAGAAATTCACTAAAACACGAAGCAGAACATATAATACCACCACTTACTTTTCTTCAACTGAGTCCCTGATTATCAGGGGTCACCACAGCGGAATAAGCCATCAATTGTCAGGAAGGTTAGTGTGAGACATACATCTCTTGGTCAATAGCAATTACTGTATACAATGTCTTGACAGGAACTTCTTATAGACTCTTGTGAGATGACTTGAGTCATTAAAACAGAAGCTTTTGAACTGGGATGACAGCTCTGGCTGGGACACATCAGGATCCTAAACTCTCTGTGGCAGCAGTGAACATGAGGTCTGTGGGAAATCTCTGGATGTCTTGCAGTAAGGAGCAGGGCAACTTCAACAGATCGGGCCATACTACTCTGTCGTAGTACTCTCCCACTTAATAACAAGGCAGGCAGTGTGCAGTTGTTCCTGGAGGAAAGAGAATTGTTAGTCTGAATTTTTAAAATATTCAGTTTCTATTTACTTGCATATGACATTAAGTAACTTTTCACAAAAAAACATAGCATTAAAGCTGTGCTCCACTGTGTCATACAGCAGGTTCTTGCAGCCAAAATATATCAGCATTGCATCCAAAATGTCCATATTCACTAATACGTTTTCCTCTTTGATGCAGCAGCTGTTAGCAGATTCAACCAAATGCTGCATTACATGAAATTGGCCCCCAAGATTAGATGAAGAGGCTCATGCAGGGAAGGGGGTGCTGCAGGACCGTAATATAATGGTCAGAGAGGTCGTGCCATTTCAAACCACCAAATGAGGTGTGGTGACCTGGAACCCATATTAGCAAGGACTTTCAGGCCGACTTCCAGGGGAATGCATTTGAAGACAGTTATTCATGATAGACAGGAGGAAGTGGTTTCCTTAGTCAGAGTTCTAGGACAAACTGTAGGGTATTCTATTGCCAACAACCCCCCCCCCCCCTACACACACACAGATGCATTTATCATATATAAATATACAGTTGAAGTCAGAATTATTAGCCCCCCTTTGAATTTTTTATTCTTTTCTAAATATTTCCCAAGTGACAGTTAACAGAGCAAGGAAGTTTTCACAGTATGTCTGATAATATGTTTTCTTCTGGAGAAAGTCTTATTTGTTTTATTTTGGCTATAATAAAAGCAGTTTTTATTTTTCAAAAACTATTTTAAGGTCAACATTATTAGCCCCTTTAAGCTACAGTATATCTTTTCGATAGTCTACAGAACAAACCATCATTATACAATAACTTGGCTAATTACCCTGCCTAGTTAACCTAATTAACCTAGTTAAGCCTTTAAATGTCACTTTAAGCTGTATAAAAGTGTCTTGAAAAATATCTAGTCAAATATTATTTACTGTCATCATGGCAAAAATCAAATAAATCAGTTATTAGAAATGAGAACTATTTGTAACCAGGGAAGTGACATTGACAACAGAGGTGAGGATCCAAATGCAGGTATTTATTAACGGAATGGTCAGGCAAGCAGAGGTCAATACAGGAGCAAACAGTCTTATGAGGGAAATCCAGAATCGTAGTAAATATAGCAGGCAGATGGTCACAAGGATGGCAGTAAACACGGAGAAACAGATAACAAGGCGAAGGTCAAAACACGGCAAAAACAAGACAAGGAAACGCTTTGAATTGGAGCTGTAAACAGGCAACAAGACTCGGCAACTGGAGAGTGTGTGTTTGCTGTTTATATACTGTGTGTAATCAGTCCTTGATAATCCTCCGGTGGTGTGTGTGTGCAATCAGTGGAGATGAGGAACCGGTTGTGTGTGATGTCAGAGTCGTGCATGTATGGAGATGTAGTTCATAGAATGGCGGATTTGTAGTCCATGGGGTGTTTGTGCATGTTTACCAGCGATCTATGGGGAGACGATCGCTGGTGATCGTGACACTATTATGTTTAAAAATGTGTTGAAAAAATCTTCCCTCCATTAAACAAAAATTGGGGAAAAAATAAACAGGGGGGCTAATAATTCAGGGGGGCTAATAATTTTGACTTCAACTCTATATTAAAAAACAGTGACTGAAAAGAGAGAACAAAGAAAGCCCAGCCTGCTTAAAATATTGATGCTTTCCATAGATTCCTTCTTCCTGCCAAATTCCAAAGCCACCTGTTGAACAAAATTGTTTTCTTATCAGACTGCACTGTAACAGTTCTGTGAATTTAAAACCAGCCTTTTTGCTCAGCCTTATAGTGCTCTAAATCATGTATACTGTATTGATCTTATTCTTCACATAATATTGGGCGCAGCCATTGAAACATTATTGACTCGAGACTACCAGTCTCATTCACTTACATTGATTTTAAACACACTTCATTGTAGAACAAGTAGTTTGCCTGCTTTCTGCACTTATTTATTCCTGGCTATTTTCCCCCATAGGCAACGGAATCAGAAGTTCTAAAACAACCACAGAAAACAGGCTACGTCTGCATTGCAGAATAATGTCAATTAGATTAAATATAAGGCAAAACCATACAATTTTATATACAGTAGATTTTATCACAGTGCCTATCTTCAATAAAGGCAGCACCAAATCCTCCTCCTCGCAATTGAGAGGAAATTTCTCAATCATAGTGACATGCTATTTAGACATTATATAATTTATAGGCTCAATGGCCTTACATCTGAGAAACGACATTACGCATGAATGTAAAACCGTTAAAAGCTATAGTAATAACTTTTAGTAAAAGTAATTATATATAATTTAATAGTAATTGAGTAGTTATAGCACTAAACTCACCCTTAGCTTTTGCTTTTTGAGCCGCATTGCCTTATTATAGATATTGTAGCACAATACTTTTTCCCACACTAAGCTCTGTGTTAAAAACAAAAAATCTCAAATAAAAATGGTAGCGAGTACACTATTTTTATTTTATATTTTTCCTAGACTTTAAATAATTTATTTTGATTTAATATTATCATTCAAATCACTTCTTGATGGGGCACATTCATGGGCCATATACAGTTGAAGTCAGAATTATTAGCCCCCTAACAGAGCAAGGAAATTGTCACAGTATGTCTGATAATATTTTTTCTTCTGTCTTGTTTGTTTTATTTTTTTAAACACAATTTTAAGGACAAAATTATTAACCCTTTTAAGCTAATTTTTTTTTCGATAGTCTACAGAGCAAACCATCGTTATACAATAGCTTGCCTAATTACCCTAACCTGCCTAGTTAACATATTTAACCTAGTTAAGCCTTTAAATGTCACTTTAAGCTTTATAGAAGTGTCTTGAAAAAAATATTCTAGTAAAAAAATATTCTAGTAAAATATTATTTACTGTCATCATGGCAAAGATAAAATAAATCAGTTATTAGAAATAAGTTATTAAAACTATTATGTTTAGAAATGTGTTGAAACAATCTTCTCTCTGTTAAACAAAAAACAAGGAAAAAATAAACAGGGGGGCTAATAATTCTGACTTCAACTGTACAAAACAGACCAATAATAAGTTAATCATTCAAATTTGATAAAAAAAATTCAACTAATAAATGTCAACTATTAAAAGTTCATTTTTAATAATTTGTTTTGGTCAAAAAAAGTTCATATTGAAAACACCAAAACAAACTCGCCCATAACCCAACCTGAATTTGACACTTTTTGATGTATCCGCTATTATAACTAGACACAGTGCTAATTGGCTGTGAGTATGTTTTGGGACTCTACTGACACCATGGTAAAAAGCAGTGTTAGAGGTAACGCATTCTAAGTAACCTGAGTTACGTAATAATATTACTTAACGAGCAAAGTAACGGATTACTTCAAAAAAATTAAGGAATAATATTTGAGTTACTTTTTAAAAATGTAACTCAATTTACTTTTTAGATTAATTAATTCACTTTTAACAAATACATTGCTGAATTAAAATTAGTGTAATCACGTTGACTCACACTCAATGAGAGAATGAGTTTCCCGTGGGAACAGACAAAAACCAAAATGGCAGAGCATTACATTTCTGTGACGGAAGTATTCTCGTCATTTTGAACACATGGAAGAAAAGAGGAGAAAAGCGGATAGTCTCAATGTACAGTGATTTAACAAATAAGACAAAAATACATAAGTAGCAAGCACATTGCTTTAAACGTTCATTAATCTGTATATACGGCATGAATAGCGTCATGAAGTTCTCAGAAGGTAACATTATTCTAATCTTTTTAAGGTAAAATGAAGGTGTAAGTTATACAGCGTGTTGTTAATTGCAGAGCTCCTCTATTTAAAAAGTCCCCTGCAAGTTCTGAAAGAGATCAAACTTCAGGCAGGTAACTCAAAAGTAACGCAAAAGTAACTCAAAAATAGCGTAACGCATTACTTACCATAAAAAATACTTTTTTTGGGAGTAACTCAATATTGTAATGCATTACTTTCAAAAGTAACTTTCCCCAACACTGGTCAAAAGTGTTCTTCAAATATTGTGCTGATAAACTGCATCTCTTAGAGCCAGCACCTTGACTGACCTATCAAGACCTCAGACTATTTAATAGACCCATATCCTTTACTCGACCCAACATTTTTGTTTTCAAATCCAGAAATATCAGGTTGACAAGCTAGAATAAGCACAATTCGGGCCAGACAGATCTATAAGTGTAATATATCTTTAACTTTTGATTGAGAGCTCAGTGTCGATCTTCCAAGCATCCCCTGCATTTTATGGTGAATGATTTATCTTCAGAAACCCTGCCATTTTCCTCACAGTTTCAAAAACGCAGTGATTTCACAAGCTCTGCGACTGACAGGTTCTTGACACCGCTGGCCTTCGCTTCTCCAAACAGTTGGAAGTAATAAGCGAAAGCGGTCAGTCTCTGAGAGTGGTGCTGTAAAGGTGGGGAAAGGAAGCTACTCTGAGAAGAACACTCCATAGGAGGCCTTAGATTTGACCCTGGAGCCGCTGTTGCCTGGACAGCACTGTGTAAAAATGCACCAACAACTAATTGTGTGTGCTTAAGTTGCCATAGGCAGAGGTGTTGCATTGTTTCCTGCTCCTTTCTCACGCTCCGTGTCCTGGGAGGTGCTGTTGTCATGGGTTGGGTTAAAGTCTGGCCGCTGGGATTGACACGGACTCTCCAAATCTACAGATCGGGAAATACCACTATGATCTTCACTCACCTACACAGATGCCTTGGAGTATTAACATCTGGGGTCATCTTACATGCTACAGCACTCCCTGCAGTGCTCGGTCCTGATTGGTTGATTTGTTGTATTATGGCTGTTGAATAGGGGTGTAATGGTACACTCATGTCATGATTTTTCACAATACTGAACTCACAGAATGACAAAATCTGAATATTTTAAGCCAGCATACAATAAAGAAAAGGCTGTATTATTATTATTATTATTATTATTATTATTATTATTAGTAGTAGTAGTAGTAGTAGTAGTAGTAGCAGTCGTAGTAGTAGTAGTAGGGTGCTTTCACATCCCACCTTCTCAGCTGGTTTGTGTTCACACAGTCTTTTTACCTTCTGAACCCCGGTACACTTGCATCATCAACTTAACCACTAGGCTATTGGCGCCGACTCAAGCTAATGTTTTGTGTACAGCTGTTGCTAGGTGACGGCCATGAAAACCAAGGCACCAAAATGGTGACATTAGCATATCACGGTCGTTCTGTTTTTACTGAATCTTTTGTTTTTGTTACCAAAACCAAAATACAGAGAGCCACTAAGTTTGTTGTCCACTTGGCGATTCACTTCCGGTATTCGACACAAATGCATTCATATCAGAAGTGAACCGTACCAGAGTTTGCACAAACTATACCCCAGACCACTACTTTCAGGCAGACTCGGGTACGGTTCACTGGTGTGCACCAGAGTTCAAAAGACAGGTTCACACTAGCTAAACGTATCATACTTTGACGTCAAATGAACCTGGATGCGGACCAAAACTGCTAGTGTGAAAGTACCCTTAGTATTAGTAGTAGTATTAGTATAAAGTAGTAGTAGTATTAGTAGTAGTATTAGTACTATTAGTAGTAGTTTTATAGTAGTAGTAGTTGTACTAATAGTAGTATTAGTAGTATTAGTATTAGTAGTAGTAGTAGTAGTAGTATTAGTATTATTATTATTATTATTAGTAGTAGTATTATTAGTATAAATAGTAGTATTAGTAGTAGTATTATAGTAAGAGTAGTAGTAGTATAGTAGTAGTAGTACTAGTTGTAGTTGTTTTAGTAATAGTAGTAGTAGTAGTAGTAGTAGTATTAATAGTAGTAGTATTAGTAGTTGTAGTATTAGTAGTATTAGTGCTATTAATAGTAGTAGTATTAGTAGTTGTAGTATTAGTAGTATTAGTACTATTAATAGTAGTAGTAGTAGTAGTATTAGTAGTATTAATAGTAGTAGTAGTAGTAGTAGTAGTAGTAGTATTAGTAGTATTAGTAGTATTAATAGTAGTAGTAGTAGTAGTAGTAGTAGTAGTAGTAGTAGTTGTAGAGGTTGTAGATCTGAATAGACTTCAGTTATACCAGAGAACAAATATTTATATTGTAAAAAAATGTATTAAAAATGTACAAATATTCATATTAGGAAATAATTGAATTGGCACATTATTGACGCTTTTCCTTGTAGGCAAAACCAAACAGGACTTTAAAAAACACATTTGTTTTGTTACGGTTAGGGTTAAAAAAAAAAAACTGTTAATGCTCCATTCTGTAAGTAGAGGACTGAATGGAATGGTTGTGTCATGCAGACTAGTGTGCAGTACCTTGAGAAGCTAAGCAGAGTGGCCTATTTTACAGTCCATTTAGAGCACATCTATATAAGAAAAGCAATGATATTGATTGTTGATTGTGAAAGCGTTTCTAGCTGTAGTAGTGAATGACTGAATGAAAGCAGCGGTCTGTTTTTATTCCAATAAGATCATAGTGAGCTTTGCTCTTTTTAATTGGGCAATGTATTTTGATTTAATCCAACTTGACAACTGGCGATTCAAAAAAAAAAAAAAAAAAAAAAAAAAGTAGTCAAACCTTTTATTTATGGTATAGTTCACCCCAAAATGAAAATGATGTCATTATTAACTCTCTCTTTACTTGTCCTCAAACCTGTTGAATCTTTTTGGCTCGAGACCTCAGGTCTCGTTTACTTTTTTTCACTCAATCATTTTTAGATGTTAAAAACAGCTCGTTCTGCTGCTTGATGTTGCAAACTGATATTTTCTTATTATATTATTCTGCTTTGTATGTATAGTCATGAACACACTTGTTTGTAGAGAGAGTAGTTTGACCATTTTCTGCGGTTTGTTAGTCATTTCTCTCATAGGCGACTGAATCAGAAGTTCTAAAACAATTGCAAAAACGAGCGCACTTCTGTATTGAAGAATGAGGCCAATACTAGTGGTTCCCAAAGTGGGGGTCGGGGTACAATGTGGGGGGGTCGCTTGGTGATTTCCAAAAATCAAATAAATTAGATTAAACTAGTAGAATTACCATATTTTTCCATAACCTACAGAAGATAAAAATAGTATTTACTAGTTACATAAAAAACAACAACATGCAAATAAAAAATCCTCAGCTTTTTGATTTTTTCCCCCCTTGGATTGCGACCCCTGGGGTGTTTACGTTATATTAATAATATAAATTGTAATATTTAATATTAATAGCCTCAGTTGCAGCAGATTGATTTTACTGCACCATGTTAAACTTGACACACCTTTACGGCACTCACGTACATTAAAAATGCGCTTTTTTGTGTTGTCAAGATGCTTGTGTTTACTGTATATAGACCTATTGGTATGTGTGCAGTGTGTGTATGTTTGTAACCACCTCCGAGGATAATGGAGTTGTTATTTTGGGGGTCACAGGCTCAAAAGTTTGGGAACTCCTGCTATAAAAGACAATGGTTACTTTCCAGGTTTGTTCAGGGGGAAAAAAGAAACTCATAAAGGTTTTGAAACCACTTGAGCGTTAGTGTAAATACTAGAGAATAATCTTCATTTTTTGGTGAACTATCCCTTAAATGAGCCAGTGGTTGATTGGTTGGGATTATTGAAAAACAAAAAAACAAGTTGAACATTTTAAAAATCAAAACCAGCCGTAAAGGACCTATCTTGCACTTCTGCAAGTTTACAAAGATAGGAGAAAGTATTTTATTTAAAAAAAAAAAGTAACTGCATTTCATCTATAAAAAAAAAAAAGGTTGAAGAAGCGGCATAGACAAAACATTTGGATTTGGTGGAGTTCAGCTGATTAAATAAATGTGCTTTCAAACAGGTTCTCCAAAACAGGTTGTTTTGATTTATTTTTTAAAGAAAGAACTGGCTTGTTTAGATCAAATAGCAACATGTAAACAATGTGTCCCAATTGAGCATGTGATCCAGGATGAGCTGTCACTGCGTTTGATTGACACCCCACACAAGGTCTGAAGGTCATGCAAAACGTGGAATGTCAATGTTTTGTGACCCTGAATATACTAAAGGGTACTTACAGGGTGTTTCAGTCACATGCTCTTTTCAAATGTCTAGCAGGTGGAACGTTTGGCTGAGTGTGAATGAGGTTTTCAGGTTTTAGAATATATGAACCTCAACAGAGCTTCTGGCAGGCTTTTGATACTTCCACATTAGACCTTAATAAAGATAACATCTTATTTATTTTATAGAAATAGAATGAAAATCAGACTGAGAGGTTTGTTAGTGCAGAACAATTATCAGTATTGATTGTACTGTTGTTTATATGTTGCTCAGATGATGAAACACCTTTCTAAAAAAACAAAAAGTTCAGACAAAAAAATCTAAAACAGTTTTAAAAGTTGGCTGCACGGTGGCGCAGTGGGTAGCACGTTCGCCTCACAGCAAGAAGGTCACTGGTTCGAGCCTCGGCTGTGTCAGTTGGCGTTTCTGTGTGGAGTTTACATGTTCTTCCCGTGTTCGTGTGGGTTTCCTCCGGGTGCTCCGGTTTCCCCCACAAGTCCAAAAACATGTGCTATAGGTGAATTGGGTAGGCTAAATTGTCCGTAGTAGTATATGTGTGTGAATGAGTGTGTGTGGTTGCTTCCCAGTGATGGGTTGCGGCTGGAAGGGCATCCGCTGCATAAAACATATGCTGGATAAGTTGGCGGTTCATTCCGCTGGTCGACCCCAGATTAATAAAGGGACTAAGCTAAAAAGAAAATGAATGAATGAGTTTTAAAAGTTGTGAACTTAGAGAAAAAAAAACATTGTAAAGACTAGATTTGTTCCAGTTTGCATACTTACTGTACACTCAAAAAATTGTTTTTTCTTGCTTGGTCCAAGTAGTGTGTTCATTAGAAAAAAAGTGCTGTTTAAATAACCAGATCAGACACTTATTTAACTGAAAAAACAAAGTATGAGATGATGGACACTTCATGCACTTAACTTTCACAGTTTTATTGTTGTTTATCTCAGATTGGGATATGTTTATAGCAATATACATAACAAAAACGAATCTTGTTTAGAATATGTTAGCATATGGTCATATAATAATATGTTAATATGTCTGCCTATAGGACAAGAATAAAACTAGATGAGAGTTTTTTTTTTTTCTGTAGCATGTCCAAAATTATGGGATATTATATAAATGTAATAATATGATATATTTTATATTAGAATTGCCCTGACCTTGTCCTTGTATTTATTTTCTGTGGCATTTAATATTTCTAGACCCATTGATTTGTGATTATGCTTTAGGATTGTTTTATAAAACATATTTACAGCTTGTGTTTTATTTTTTAATGTTATTTGTTTGTTGTGTGTTATTTCTATAATGTAAAGCACTTTGGTGAGCTTTGTTTTTTTACAGTCCAGTATTACTGTGCTACAGTAAATTATTTTGTATTGTATTGTACTATATTATAGTTAAAAACTTAAATACATGTTACTTTTTTAATAAATGGAAAATAGGTATTATTATGTTTGAAGTCTTGTTTTTATCCATTTCTCAGTGAATATAGGGAATGTATTTTGGTGCATTTAAACAAAACAGATATATTTATTAAAATATTTTTGTCACCAAACATATTTAGAAATGTAAATATAATACAATTAAATTCAAGCAAAATATTGCAAAACAATTACAACCTACTAAATGTTTACATTTTTTTGTTTCTCTCGATTTTTTGTGTATTTATTATTTTTCTATAACATAAATTTGACTGTACTAGTTTTTAGACAGTTATCGTAAGTTATTTTGTCAGATAAGTTCCAGATTTGGCTTCAGTACTGACTAATCTAATGTATATGCGCACATATATTAATGTATAGCTTCCTATTAAAAATGTGAATTTAAAAGATAGATTTGTGAGGGGTGTGCTTATATGCTGAGCACTATATGAAGACATCTCTTTAATATATCTGCAACTGGATAATAAGTCCTTATTTGCTATGCTAAAGTATCTACAGTTAATGAGTTAACTAACATGAATGAGTGATATATTTTTATCACATTTATTAATGTTACAAAAAACTATGGAGCTTCAAAATGTTTAAATACTGAGATGAACTATGATTAATAAACTAAACTGTTGAAGAAATGTGTATCATTAATTTAATCATTTACTTATTGAATAGCGTTGATGGATTAGTTCACCCAGGAACGAAAATTCTGTCATCATTTACTCACACTGCACTTGTTCCAAACATGTTGGAAGTTTCTTACGTCTGTTGAACACAAAAGAAGATATTTTGAAGAAAGCTGAAAACCTGTAACTATTGACTTCTATAGTATTTGTTTTTCCTACGATGGAAGTCAATAGTTACAGGTTTTAATCTTTCTTCAAAATATCTTCTTTTGTGTTCAAAAGAAGAAAGAAACTCAAAAAAATGATTAACCACTTCAGGGTGAGTAAATAATGATTACATTTTCATTTGTGTGTAACAACTAATAGTGCTTACAGCAAACTAAATGAATAAATAAATACATCACCTGACAAAAGTCTTGTCGTCGATACCAGTTGTAAGAGCAACAGATAATAAGGTAGATTTTTCCGATGAATCATCTGTTGAACTGCATCCCAATCATCACAAATACGGCAGAAGACCTATTGGAACCCACATGGACTCAAGATTCTCATAGAAATCAGTCAAGTTTGGTGAAGGAAAAATCATGGTTTGGGGTTACATTCAGCATGGGGGCAGAGATCTGCAGAGTGCTTGGCAACATCAACAGCCTGAGGTATCAAGACATTTGTGCTGCCCATCACATTAAAAACCACAGGAGAGGGCAAATTCTTCAGCAGGATAGCGCTCCTTCTCATACTTCAGCCTCCAGATCAAGTTCCTG